>JANXIP010000030.1:600000-1007934 GCA_026167965.1 Cyanocitta stelleri | reverse complement strand
CTGGACTGGAATTTTGTGGAGTTTGGGGGGAATTTGGGGCGATGCCGGAGCCTCAGCCAAAAGGGAGGGATCACTGCACATCCCAGCGGGTTTTTCCCAGCTCTGAGAAGCTCCATAAAAAATTGAAAAACTAAGGAATAAATTAAAATAACAAGGAAAAAATCCCACCAGCCGTGGCCAAGCCGGAGCTTCCCGAGGGCTGGAAGCGGAGCCATCCCAAATCCATCTCAAATCCATCCCAAATCCATCCCAAATCCACCCCTTTGGAGGCCTCCAGCGTTTTCCTTCTCCTCTGGAGCTTTGGGAACTCAGGGAAAGGGACCTCGGGGGTGGCTGAGCCAATCCCTCGTGCTCTGAGTCACTCCCAGCCGGATTTAGCTGCTCTCCCACGCACATTCCGGGTGTCCCGGCCCACCTGGATTTGTCCCACTCCCGCTGAGTCAGGAGCGCTCCCTTTGCACCCCCCCCCCCGATCCCACACAGCGAATTCCAGGGCATCTTGAACAGCCCGGATTGGGGGGGCCATTCCCTGGAAAAGTGGGGTTCCGTGGATGCTCCCAGTCCCCTCTGGCCGCTCCCAAAAGTGCATCCCGTGGGATTTTCCCACCGTTTCCCACCAGCCCAGCTCTGAGCTTCCCTTTCCTCACTTCATCATTCCCTTTCCCATTCCAGCTGCATTCCGCATTCCCGTCCTTCCCAGCCCATTCCCAGCTCCCTGTGGGTGAAATGCCTTCATCCCAATTAAACCCAGTTTGCACCGGGATCCCAAAAACCTGGGAACCCAGAGGTTTTTCCTCTGTATCGCTCCCAGTTTTTACAGCTCCGCTCGCCCTGGAAACAATTCCATACAAAATTTGGGATGCCCGGCTCCTCCTGCTCCTTCCCTGGCTTCCTTTCCCAGAATCCCTGAGGTGACACCAGCACAACGTCAAAGTTCGGCCCTGCAAAATCCCAAAAAGCCCCCAAATTCCCAGGAACGCTGATCCCGTCATCGTCCCAGCACAACTTCACTGCTTTCCCAATCCCAAAAAACGCCCAATTCCCACCAAAACCTCTCCTCTCCTGCTTTTCCAGCACTTCTAACCCATCCCTTCCTTCAGCTTGGCCAGGAACAGATCCAGCAGGATCATCCCACAATGGCAAAACCAACCCGACCCCACAACAGGCCCGGAATTGGCAGAAATTCCCCCAAACCCCGGCTCGCCCCATTCCAGCTGCTCCCTGCATTCCCGGGATCTTCCCACTCCCACAGCGATTCCCTGGCACCCGTGGGTGCTGCTGCTCCCACCTTCTCCTCAAGAACTCGGGAATGATGTATCCCACAAAACAGAGCGGGATTTTCCCAGCCCCTGTAGGATCCCTAGAAATAAAACCCAAAAAAGGTGGAAAATATTCCCAGTGCGAGGTGGTGACGGACAAATCCAACCCCGGCTCCAATTCCCGGGGGAAGAGCGGGAGGCTCCTCCCTCGGCTGGAAGGATCCTGCTGGGATTTCACGGTCCTGGATCGGGAAAGGAACAGCTCCCAAAATTCCGGGGGAGCTGCTGCTCTGCTTCCCGAGGTGAGGAGCTTTTCCCCACCCCTCCGGATCCAAAAAGGCTCTTCCTGATCCCAAAAATCCGTGATGAAATCCGATTTTCTTGCTGCCGGTGCCTCCAAAGCCGCGTTTCTCCTGGTAAAAGGGAGCTCAAGGAAAATGGGGGAAAGGGGAAAAAAGGGAAGAAAGGGAAAAAAGGGAAAAAAAGGGGAAAAAGGGAAAAAGGGAAAAAAGGGGAGGAAAAGGGAAAAAAGGGAGAAAAAGGGGAAAAAGGGGAAAAAGGGGGGGAAAAGGGATAAAAAGGGAAGAAGGGAAAAAAGGCATAAAAAGGGAAAAAAGGGGAAAAAAGCAAAAAAGGGGGGAAAAGGGAAAAAAGGTTGAAGAAAGGGAAAAAGGGGGGAAAAAAGGAAAAAAGGGGAAAAAAGCGAAAAAGGAGGAAAAAAGGAGGAAAAAGGGAAAAAAGGAGGGAAAAGGAAAAAAGAAGGAGGGAAAAGGAAAAAAAACGGAGGGAAAAGGGAAAAAAGGAAAAAAGGGGAAAAAGGGGAAAAAAGGGGGAAAAGGGAAAAAGGGGAAAAAGGGAAAAAAGGGAAAAAAAGGGGGAAAAAGGGAAAAAGGGGGGGGAAAAAGGGGAAAAGGGAAAAAAAGGGGAAGAAAAGGGGGGAAAAAGGGGGGGGGAAGGGGAAAAAGGGGGGAAAAGGAAAAAAAGGGGGGAAGAAAGGGGAAAAAAGGGAAGAAAAAGGATAAAAAGGGAAAAAGGGGGGAAAAGGGAAAAAAGGGAAGAAAAGGGGGAAAAAAGGGAAGAAAAGGGATAAAAAGGGGAAAAGGGGGAAAGAAGGGATAAACCCTGCGAATAAAAAGGGAAAAATCTCCATCCACAGCCCCGGCTGAAGAGGCAACGGAAATTTCCTGGGGAAAGAGGTGAATCAAGGCTGGAAAACCCAAGGGAGAAAGGGGGGGAAATGCTTCGGTTTGCCCCAGAATGCCACAGAGGAGGAGAAAAACTGGGAAAAAAAACCCTCTGGAAATTTTCCAGCCTTTATTCCCACCAAAGTGGGATGGGGAAGGGTTGGGAGAAGCTGACTTGGATCCGAGTTGGCTCCCAAATTCCCCAGGAAGGGCCTGAGCGGGCAGCAAAGCCCCGGATCCAGGGATTTTGTCTTTCCCCGAGGTGATTGCAGGGAAGGAAACGGGATTTCCATGGGATTTCACCAGAAAATTGCTCGGACGTGGCACGAACTCGACTTCCCGGGAATTTCTCCCTCTCCGGGGTGATCAGGTGAGCTCCCATAATAACTCCTCACATCCGGTCGTTTCTTCCAGCTCTTTTCCACCTTCTCCATCCTCAAAATAGGCTGGAATGCCGAAAGCGGGGACTTGGGAATTGCTGGTTAAAACAGGGATCGAATCCCGGCTCCAGGATTATCCCGATTCCCGGAAGCCGGGCTGGGATCCGATGGGACCAGGCGCCTTTGCCACCCTCCAGAATTCCAGAAATCATCCATAATTCCCTGCAGATCTTGGCACGGATTCCGATGGGACCGCGAGCCTGGATTGACACGGTCATAACTCATCCGTAATTCCCTGAAATCTTGGGATGGGATTCCACGTGGCCTCCAGGCACCTGTCCATCACTCTGACAGGTGATTGACAGCTCGGGATAACGGAATGAGCAGGATCCATCCATAATGTGGGAATGGAATGGGAATGTGAAGGATTTTAAGCCACAAAAACCTGGAAATGGCTGACTCTGGGCATTCCCTTCCCAAAAAACAGCCGGATTTTGGCCATGGACCGAGGGATCATTTTCTCCTTGGGAATGCAAAACCCTGGGAGCTGCTCCTCTGCCAATAAAAACCAGGAAAACATCCCAAAAATCCGGGATTTGGAGCGGCACCATGGTCCATCCCATCCTTTGGCATCGGATCATGGAATTAAGGTGGGAAAAGGCCATCGGGATCATGGAGTCCAACCATTCCCACGGCACTTCCACGTGCCAAGGGCCGCATCCAGGGGGTTTGGAACAATTCCAGGGGAGGGGAAGCTCATTCCAGGGCTTCAGCACCTTTTCCACGAAGGAATTTTCCCAGTATCCGACCTAAACCCCTCCTGCTGCAGTTCCCTCTTTTCCTGTCCTTTCTTCCCTGGGAAAAGGGACGGATCCCTGGGAACGGCAGCCATGGAGAGGCTCCAAGGGGTGAGGAAAAGCCTCATTCCAACATCTCCCCAATCCCTCAATCCCTGGCTTTAATCCCCTCGAAACCTCAGCCAGGAGGAAAACCACCCCAAGTACTTGCGGGTATCCATGAAAAAGCTGGAAAATCCCAATGCCAGCAACAATCGTGGATAATTCTGACGATCTCAACGGAGGAACTTTGGGATGCAGCCTCTCCAGCCCGTCCAAACTTGGGAATTCAGCCGTTTTGATTCCATATATGGAAAATTCCCACTTCTGGGGGATGGGATCATTGCTCTCCACGCTCCTCTCCACCCGGATGCTTCTCCCGTGGATGAGCCTTTCCTTAAATCCCAAGAAAAGCCAATCCCGAAGAAAATCGAGCTTCCAGATCCCACATTTGATCCCATCCCATCCTCCAAGCTCAGCCTCGGAGGCTCCAAAGGCCTTTCCCTCACCTGGAAGCTCTGAGCCAACATTTCCCCAGCGTGGAAAAGCCGGAGAATTCCGGATCCTTCCGGGAAAAACCACCGGGAATGAGGGGCTGCCCTGAGGATCCCGTTTTAGAGCTTTTGTGTTCAGATAAACCGGGAATTCTGGCTCCTCTGCCAAGCTTGGGAAAGCTTTTCGCTCCCAAAAAACCACCAGGGAATGGTGTGAACTCGAAAAATCCAGGATCTTTCCCACCCTTTCCTGCCTTTTCCCTCCTCCAGCCGGGGCTCCTTTCTTCGGAGCGAGTTCAGCGCTGGAAAATCTCCTTTTTTCCAGCTCTTTTTCCCTCCCCTCCTCCTTTCCCCCCCCCCCCCCCCAATTCCTGATGCAAATTTATGCAAATCAGGCAGCGCCTGCTCCCAGCCAGGGATAATAAAGGAGAGGTATGAAAAGAGGGAGGAATCCCGGCACAGGAAGGGCTGGAAAAAGAAATCCATTGTTCCATGGAAAAGGGTGGAATTCTTTCCCTGTTAAAGGCAAGGTTGGGTTTAATTAAATTTGTGTTTTCCATGCTTTTAATGAGCTCCGTTGGTGGGCGGCTCTTTCCCGAGGATCGCGGTCGGAGTGGGAAAAGGGGGATCCGGCTCATCCCGATCCCAGCAGCGCTTGGCTGAGGATGGGAAAGGGCCGAACTGGGGGGTGAAATCCATCGGAAACGCAATTTTTCCTGGGAAATTTCACCGTGATCCCAATTTAAAGTTCATATTCTCAAAAACGCCGCTTTTGGAGGATCCAAGCATCCCCATGTCCCTCACATTCCCAAAAATGCCACGTTTAGAGGATCCAAACATCCCCATATCCCTCACATTCCCAAAAATGCTGCATTTGGAGGATCCAAACATCCCCATGTCCCTCACATTCCCAAAAATGCTGCATTTGGAGGATCCAAACATCCCCATGTCCCTCATATTCCCAAAAATGCCACGTTTAGAGGATCCAAACATCCCCATATCCCTCACATTCCCAAAAAATGCCACGTTTGGAGGATCCAAACATCCCCAAATCCCTCATATTCCCAAAAATGCCACGTTTGGAGGATCCAAACATTCCCAAATCCCTCACATTCCCAAAAATGCCACGTTTAGAGGATCCAAACATCCCCAAATCCCTCACATTCCCAAAAAATGCCACGTTTGGAGGATCCAAACATTCCCAAATCCCTCACATTCCCAAAAATGCTGCATTTGGAGGATCCAAACATTCCCAAATCCCTCACATTCCCAAAAATGCCACGTTTGGAGGATCCAAACATTCCCAAATCCCTCACATTCCCAAAAATGCCACGTTTGGAGGATCCAAACATTCCCATGTCCCTCACATTCCCAAAAAATGCTACGTTTGGAGGATCCAAACATTCCCATGTCCCTCACATTCCCAAAAAATGCTACGTTTGGAGGATGCAAGCATTCCCAAATCCCTCACATTCCCTAAAATGCCACATTTGGAGGATCCAAACATTCCCAAATCCCTCACATTCCCAAACACGCCACGTTTGGAGCATAAAAATGCCCAAGGAGCCCTTGGAAAGGAGATCAGAGCCAAACCCAGCCGGGAATTGCAGGAAAAGCTCCTCTGCATGGAGCCAAATCCCAGCAGGAACGGGAGGAAAAGCAAATCCGGGGAGATGCAGCCCATGGAAAGCTGGAGATGCTCCAGAGGGCCCCATTCCCACATCCCATTCCTGCTCCAACCGGCATCGCCACCGGAAAGGCCGATCCCTTCCCTCTCCTCCTGCTCTCATCCAGCTTTTGGGAGGGGTTTCCATCCTTTCCTCCTTTCCAGGGAATGCATTCGAGGCCAGTGGGCGCTCCCAGCCCTTCCCGCCCGCTCCGATGCCATCTCGGATCGCTCCATTCTCACTGCTCCAATAATCCCGATCTAATTTGCCGGGAGCCGGCGCCGAGTTCCTTCGGCACTTCATTAGGGAGCGTGAGCAGCATCTCATTATCCCAACCCCGCCACCATTCCCGGCAAATTCCCCACCGGAAAAACCCCAAGTCCAAGCCGGATTTGCGATCCCTCGGGATGGGGGATCCCGAGTTGATCCTTGGTCGCACAGGGAGCAGTTTCCGCTCTCCAGACCCGGATTTATCCTTCAGGATCCCCCCGGGTTGAGCTCAGTTTTAGCTTTTCCCAAAAATTTCGACTTCTTGGACGTTTGGGCTCATCCCAAGCCTGGAATTATTTCTGGAAATCCACATTCCCACGGGTCAAGGGATCCTGTTCCCAATCCACATGCAGCCATTCCCTCCCAATCCATCCCAACCCCATTGTGCCCAAAAAAAGGCTGGAAAACATCGTCACCAACGCTTTCCTTCGGGAAATTTAGGGATATCTGTGGGGTGGAAACCCAGTGACGTGGTCGGGGGGGTTTGTAGGGAGCGACTGCCTGGATTTGGGAACATCGGGAAGGATAAAAGGAAATACAGGAATTAATTATCGGGGATCAGGGAGGGAACTGGGGGGGAGGGGGGCATAAATCCAATGAAAAATTCCCCCACGTGCTTTGGATGCTGCCGATTTCAGGGATGAGGGGGACATGGATGAGCTCAACCCCCACTCCTGGATTTTCCGGCGGCTCCTCCTGGCAGGAGAAGGGACAGACAAGGAGAAAAGAAGACGGATCCGAGGGAGGGAGGGAGGGAGGGGGAGCGAGCACGAGCCGCGGTTATTTATAGGAGCTGCGTTTGTGCGGGAGGAGGGAGCGCTGCCAAAAAGGGATGGGAAAAATAATCCCGGAGCCAGGTGCTGCTGCCTCGGGAAGAGCCGGGGGGGAGCTCAAGGTGAGGCAGAAAGGGAGGAAAAGGAGGAAAAAATAAAATCGGGATTTGTTTGGGTTTCTCTGTCAGCTCTCACCCGGCTGAGAGCAGCTCCGGCCTCTGCGACCCCCTCGTGCCACAGAATCGGAGGCTGGACATGAAGGATTTTCCTTCCGGCTGGGAATTTGGGATGCGGCCTCGCCTCTGGATCAGGGTTTGGGGAGAGGAGATCCCCGAAATCCAGAGGAAGGGCCTGGGAAGGGATGAGAGTCAGGGTACAGCTGACAACAGATTCCCAAGGGAACCGTAGGGAAAATAACCCCTGGATCTGATGATGAATCCCAGCCCGCTGTGCCCCATGCATGGAAACCCTCATCCCAAAAATCTGCATCCCAAAAAACCAGTTTCCACAGCCAGGCTCCTGCCTGAATTGCATATTAATTAAAAATTCATTAACTCAGCCTGCAAAGGTCTTACCCTCTCCTTGGGGGCAAAAAGAGGAAAACTCCCCCTTATTTTAGGGAAAAGACCCATTTTGCCCTAATTTTGGAGCCATCCCAGGGTTCTTTGTGCTCCAGGTTGGACGTGGGAAGGGACAATCCCGGATCCACGTGGATCCTTCCACGTCCTCGCATCGCACGGCGCCGGGACGGCTCCTGATTTATTTACGGAAAACCATAAATATAAAATACGTAAAATCTATAAAAATAAACCTGGGAAAAGCCGGGAGAGGCGGGGGAGGACACAGATCCCATCTCCCAGGGAAGGGGGAGGCGGCTCCGGCTCCGAGGAGCCGGGATGGGATAATCACGGTGAGTGTGAGCAGCAAAGTGGCATCTCCACGTCTCCTCGGTCCTTCCCTCCCTCCCTCCCTCCCTCCCTCCCTCTTCCCAGTTTTTTCCCCCCCTGCACGAATCCATCTCCTCCCCCTCTTCTCAGAGCCGCTGTCATCACGTTGTCACCCGGCGATGCCGAGTTGGGCTCTGAGTGAGACGGGAGAAAATCCGGAGGGAAAAGCAGGAAAAAAACAGAAGAATGTTCCAAATCCGCCCCAACTCCATTTGCCATCCCAGGAACACAAAACCTGGGAATTTATTCCTAAACCGGAGGCGGTCTTGGCAGGAGGAGCTGGCAGCAGCGAAGGGAAGAGGGATCACGGAACTGGAGGTTGGGAAAGATCTCCGAGGTCGTGGAGTCCAACCATGAACCCAACCCAACCATGAACCCAACACCCCAGGGGCCACGTGCACGGGGTTTGAGCGCTCCCAGGGAAGGGAATTCCACCGTTTCCTTGGGAAAAGGAGGAGGAGAAAGCAGAGAGGGGCCAAGCCCTGCTGGGGATTTAGGAAGGAAAGGCCAAGTCGGGCTTTAGGAAGGAAAGAACCAAGTGGGGCTTTAGAAAGGACGAGCCAAGTGGGGCTTTAGGAAGGAAGAAAGAGTCAAGTTGGGCTTTAGGAAGGAAAGAACCAAGTGGGGCTTTAGAAAGGAAAGAACCAAGTTGGGCTTTAGGAAGGAAAGGCCAAATTGGGCTTTAGGAAGGAAAGGCCAAGTTGGGCTTTAGGAAGGAAAGAACCAAGTGGGGCTTTAGAAAGGAAAGAACCAAGTTGGGCTTTAGGAAGGAAAGGCCAAGTCAGGCTTTGGAAAGAAAGAACCGAGTCAGACTTTAGGAAAGAAAGAACCAAGTGGGGCTTTAGGAAGGAAGAAAGAGTCAAGTTGGGCTTTAGGAGGAAAAGGCCAAGTCAGGCTTTAGGATGAAGAAGACCAAGTCTGGCCTGGAAAGAAAAGGCAAGCGGGGCTCCGGAAAGGAAGAGCCAAGTGGGGATTAAGGAAGGAAAGGTCAAGTCGGGTTTTGGGAAGAAAGAGCCAAGTGGGGCTTTAGAAAGGAAGAGCCAAGTCAGGCTTTAAAAAGGAAATGCTAAATCAGGCCCTGAAAATAAAAGGCCAAGTTGGGCTTTAGGAAGACAAGGCCAAGCCAGGCTTTGGAAAGAAAAGGCCAAGTTGGGTTTGGGGAAGAAAGAGACAAGTGGGGCTTTAGAAAGAAAGAGCCAAGTCAGGCTCTGGCAAGAAAACACCAAGCTGGGCTCTAGGAACAAAGAGCCAAGCCAGGCTTTAGCCCGTGCTGGGCCAGGATTAATTCTCGTTGCGAAGCAGACAAGAAAAACCCCCTGGGTTTTATGGCTTTTCTCGCCTTTCCCGCGTTCCCAGCCCGCGGAACGCGGGAGGATGAGGCCGGGAGGGATCTCCCCGGCGCTGCGCTGACAAGGGGAGGACAAATGAGAGCGTTTAGGCTCTAATTAGGCACTAATGACCCGCTCCAAGGTCTCCGGCAGGCAGGAAATCGGCACAGCCGGGCGGGAGCTCAGCAATTTGTCAGGTCCTTGCCAAGCCCGGGGGAAGCGCGGCCGAGTCATTGACCCCATTATGGACTCTGCCTCTTCCAGACACCCGGCTGGGAATAAAACCACGCTTTATTCCCGACTTTTCTCCAAGCCCGGCTCCTGGAGGCTCTCGGAACAGAGCCAAGAGGCTTCCCCGGGGTGCCTGAGGGTGCGGCGCTGCCTCGGCTGAGCCGACGTGGGGAGAAAAGAAGGGGTTCAGCCCCAGTTTTCCAGCTTTTCTTCCCCCAAAAGAGCCTTTGGAAATGCTGAAACCTCTTCCCGTCGCTATTTATAGAGGATATTTATAGACGAAAGGAATTGATTGTACTTCGGGGGGAGGAAACGGCAGCTTTGTCCAAGTTTCAGATCTCAACCCTGCCAAGCTCCTGCAATTTTAACGAGGGCTTTGGCACTCGGCTCAGCTGCAGCGAAACCTCATCGTCCGTCTCCGCTGCCGCGGCTCCCGGAGACCCCAAATCCAAGCAGCCACGCTCGGCAGGGCCTGGATGGGATCCCACCCTGCCGGGAAGGAGCTGGATCCAAGCGGAGCCGCCCCGCGGGGAGTTTGGAGCCGTCCCGGGGTGGTTTTGGCAGGAAAAGCCGCAAAGACGAACCCCCCACCGTGACGGGAGCAGACGATTCCAGGCCTGGCACCGGCACAGTTTGGTTTCTGCTCCGGATCCAAGTCCAAGCTTTTCCTCCCTTCCAGTTGACTTCCTCCCCCGCAGACGCCAGCCGGATTCAGGCATTTCACAGGCAGGAAAAGATGGAAAAAAGGCAGGAATCGGATTTTTGGGCCGTCCTGGCACCCAACCGAAGGAGAAACCCAAGGTGGCTTCACCTTCACCTTCAGCATCCGAGATGGCTTCTGGATAATCCCAACTCATCCGTGACCTTCACGCTCCGGAGGAGCAAAGGGAGAGGTTTGAGCGGGAAGGGGGAGGAAAAGGACGTTAATTCGAGGTAACAGCGCCCCAAAGGTTCCCAATGGCGCCCTGGGAACGTGCACAACCTGCCGCGGCACCGGGATCATCCCCACGGGCACCAAACCCCGGGAAAACTCAGCCCTGTCCCACCGCATCCCGCTCCGGCAGCTCCAGGGATCACGCTCTCCCTGGATTCACCGGCGTGCCCATCAGACCCTCGTTAATTATCCCTCGGCTGGGATCATCTCCGGGCTGGGATCATCTCCCGGTGCCACCGCGGGGCCTCCTCACACCCTTAATGCGCTGTGACTTCTGCAGCTCCGGCGCCGGCTACGCCGCAATCCCGGGATCGGCGCCACCGATCCGGTCCCCCCGACCTGTCAGGGAGCCTTAAAATCATCCGGGGACGGCTCAGGGACACGGCGGCGCCGGCGAAGGGCGCGAATAATTCACGGAAGCGATGCGACAGCGCGGGAGAGGATCCCAGGGGGAATCGCCATGGGGCGGGATGGGGAGGGCTCAGCGGATCCGTCGGGAAAGGGGAAAGGTGGGAAAGGTTCCATGCTGCTTAATTAATTAGCGGAGATCAGAACGAGGGGTTTGGCGTTGCTCTGGTTCCCAGAGGCGGCCTCGTTCCCCAGCTTTGTTTCCTGTAAGAAAAATTCCCATGTTTTTGTAGGATTAGGAGCGTTAAGTGCCACGAAAATCCCCAAAAAATCCCCCAAAAAAAGACAGGAGAGACCCAGCACACGACGGGGCAGAAGCAGCCCTCACCGAGAGGGTATTCCCAAAAAATGCAACATTCCACCCCAAGTCTTCCCTTTCCCCAAAACCCTTTAAATCCAGGAAAAGCCGACAGCCACGAAAATCCCACTCGGAACGGGAGGAAAACGGCCCCGAATGGGGCTTTGCTTTTCCTGGAGAGCTTCCCGAGCTCACTGGAATTTATTTTTCCCGTTTTCCCAGCAAATACAACCAGGAATGCTGCACAGGAAGTGTCGTTGATGACCTCAGGTCGGGATGGGGCCCACGTCTCATTCCAGGAGCATCCCAAGGGAGAATTGGCTCCTCCCAATGCTTCCAATCCCATTATTTGGTTTATTCCCAAATTCTGGAGGATCCCTTTCTCCCTTTTTTTCCCCTTCCCAGGCACAAAATCTGAGATTGAGGAGGACAGGGAGACGCCCGAGGTCATCCCGGAGCTTTTCCAAGGGCTGAACCCGGAATCGATGCTCCGGAGCTCGGTTACACGGAGCTTTCTTGGGATGAACACGAGCTGGGGGGGTGAACTCATCATTTCTGGCACCTGGAGCATCCCAAACAAGGTCATTCCGAGGTCATTCCAAGGTCATTCCCACTGGGATCCACCAGGAGCTGCTGATCCATGGCCAGGGATCCGCTCCGGGTCTGGAAAGGGATTGTTAAGGTTAAAACCCAAATATTCCTGCTCACTCCGAGCATCGAATCCAAGAGTTTTGTGGCTCATTCCACGGGGTCAAATCCCACTTCCAGAGCTCCAGATCCCGATTTTTCCATCCACATGGACAGAGGGCCAAGGCCTGGTGTCCATCCCTTGGGGCCAACCCCTCCCATCCCTTGAATTCCTTATTCCCTCCACAAAATTCCCTCTTCCTTTGCACAATTCCTTATTCCCTCCACAAAATTCCTTATTCCCTCCCAAAATTCCCTCTTCCTTTGCACAATTCCTTATTCCCTTGACAAAATTCCTTATTCCCTCCCAAAATTCCCTCTTCCTTTGCACAATTCCTTATTCCCTCGACAAAATTCCCTATTTCCTCTGCAAAGCCCCAGGAAAACCCCATAGAGGGGGTCCAGCGCTATGGAAATTCCCGTTTTTCCCCAAACTTGATGGTTTTGAAGGCCTTTTCCAAGCTCGGTGGCTCCAGCAGGGAGCCATCGACGGCTCCATCCCCAGCAATTCCCAATTCCCGGCACCTGGAATTGCAGATAAGGACATCTCCCTGCTCCCAAGGCTCCTTGGCTGCGCTTTTCCCGCTGATAACGGGAATGTGTTTACGTTGCAGGAGTTTAATTTAACGGAACGACGCCCGATGCCTCCGTTTATTCCCTGCCATCGCCTGGAAACGCCTGGAATGAGCAATTCCACTAAAATTAGAGGGAGAGAGGGGGGAAAAAAAAGATGGGAAATAAGAGAGGATCACGGATTTATGGCTGGAACGAGGGAGGCTCCGGGTCAAGGGCAAAACGGGAATGTCTGGATTAAAAACTGACTCCACCTGGATCTAAATTTCCCAGTGCTGGTCCAGCATCCAGGAGGGAACACGGCATTCCCAGGAAATCTAAGGGGACGGAGGAGGGAAAAGCACAGAGGGCAGGAATGGGGGTGAATGGGACGGGAATGGGGCTGGAAGCGATTCCAATGTCCTTTCCCAGCATATCCCGGCCCAGGGGGTTGGTGCAAGAAAGGGAAATGAGGAAAAATATGGAAAAATTCAATTCTGGGATGTGGATTTGTGGACGGGCTGGGAAAACGCTCCGGGCACAAGAGGGAGAAGTTTTCCCAAAGCAACAAAATCCCATGATCCCGGCGAATCCAGGATTTCCCCTGAGCAGCCAGAATTTGGGGAGGCGAAATTCCTGCCTTGGAAGTGGGAAGCTCAAGGATCCCCATCCCATTCCCTGCAGGAGCCGGAAAATCGGAGCCAAGGCCAAGCTGGGACACTCTGGAATGGGAGGGTAGGGAAGGGCAATGCCAAAAGTGATGATTATCCTTCAAAAAACGGGGATTTATCCCCAAATATCCCCAAAATCCCAAAAATCAGGCTGGAATGGGAGGGCAAGGAAGGGCAATGCCAAAAGTGATAATTATCCTTCAAAAAAGGGGGATTTATCCCAAAATAGCCCAAAATATCCTCAAAATATCCCAAAATATCCCCAAAATATCCACCAAATTATCCCAAAATATCCCAAAAATCAGGCTGGAATGGGAGGGCAGGGAAGGGCAACATCAAAAATGATGATTATCCTTCAAACACCAGGGATTTATCCCAAAATATCCCAAAATATCCCAAAAATCAGGCTGGAATGGGAGGGCATGGAAGGACAATGCCAAAAATTATGATTATCCTTAAAAAAATGGGGATTTATCCCAAAATATCCCCAAATACCCCCAAATATCCCAAAATATCCCAAAATACCCCAAAATATCCCAAAAATCAGGCTGGAATGGGAGGGCAGGGAAGGGCAATGCCAAAAATGATGACTATCCTTCAAAAAACGGGGATTTATCCCAAAATATCCCAAAATATCCCCAAAATATCCCAAAATATCCCAAAAATCAGGCTGGAATGGGAGGGCAGAGAAGGGCAACATCAAAAATGATTATTATCCTTCAAAAACCAGGGATTTATCCCAAAATATCCCAAAATATCCCAAAAATCAGGCTGGAATGGGAGGGTAGGGATTTATCCCAAAATACCTCCCCTAAGCCAACACCTCGCGTTAAGGTGGGTAAGATCCCAGTTCTCCCAGTTCCTCCTACTGGCCCATGCACCCATTCCACTGTTTTTTTGGGGAAAAAAGAGCCGGATTTTCCTTTCCATCCCACCGGAGCACGCGAGGCCATAAGGGCTCCATTATCCAGCTCTCCAATCCCCCCGAACGATCCCATTAATTGCT
The DNA here is from genome assembly GCA_026167965.1 of Cyanocitta stelleri. Classification (NCBI taxonomy): domain Eukaryota; kingdom Metazoa; phylum Chordata; class Aves; order Passeriformes; family Corvidae; genus Cyanocitta; species Cyanocitta stelleri. The sequence continues at coordinate 994,009 of JANXIP010000030.1, read as the reverse complement.
CTTCCCTCCCCTTTCACGGGAGCTTTTCCACTCTGAGCTCGTCCCATCCCGGCTCCGAGCTCATCCCATCCCGGCTCTGAGCTCATCCCATCCCGGCTCCGAGCTCATCCCATCCCGGCTCTGAGCTCATCCCATCCCAGCTCCGAGCTCATCCCATCCCGGCTCCGAGCTCATCCCATCCCGGCTCCGAGCTCGTCCCATCCCGGCTCCGAGCTCATCCCATCCCGGCTCCGAGCTCGTCCCATCCCGGCTCCGAGCTCATCCCATCCCGGCTCCGAGCTCATCCCATCCCAGCTCTGAGCTTGTCCCATCCCGGCTCCGAGCTCATCCCATCCCGGCTCCAAGCTCATCCCATCCCAGCTCCGAGCTCATCCCATCCCAGCTCTGAGTTCGTCCCATCCCGGCTCCGAGCCCATCCCATCCCAGCTCTGAGCTCATCCCATCCCGGCTCCAAGCTCATCCCATCCCGGCTCCGAGCCCATCCCATCCCGGCTCCGAGCTCATCCCATCCCGGCTCCGAGCCCATCCCATCCCGGCTCCGAGCTCATCCCATCGCTCCCCATTTCCCCCCCCGCTCCGTTAAAAAGCAGGAATCGAGCGGATCAGTCGCGGCTCCAAACGGCACAAATCCCTCTCCAGCGATTCCCTGGAATGTTCGGCCTCGAAAAGGTTCCCGAACATGCCAGGAATGCGGCGTTTCCCTCCTCTCCAGCCCGATCCAAGCCGGCATTCCAAAGAGAGGGAGGTCCCATGGAATTTTTGTTCCCTTTCTTCGGGAAAAGCCCCATTTTTACGCCAGAGCGGCGTAAAAATGAGGGGGGAAAAGGCGGATTCCTCATTTTTTTCCCCCCAAATTCCCAAATTCCGGGTGTTTTGCAGCTGTTGGGGGTGCGGCGCAGCCCCAGCTCCGTGCTGGAAGCTGCCACATGGAGAAGGGACACGGAGCAGCTGCCACTTCCCAAATTAATGCCCTAATTACACATCCTGCTAATTAAACTCCTTGCCGGGCCAGAGGTTGGAGGAAGTGGAGCGGATCCCAAAATCCAGGACGCTGCTGGCACTGGAGCGACCCCAGAAAAGGAGGTTGGGACGTCAAAGGTGCCCTCAGGGAGGCGTCCCCCATTCCAGAGGCTTGGAAAAGCTCCAGGGCAGGCTGGGATTTATGGAAGAGCTCGAGGAGACGATGAAATCCCAGCTTGGGACTCAGGAATGGAATAAAACCCATCCCAATCCCAGTTTGGGACTTGGGAATGGAATAAAACCCATCCCAATCCCAGTTTGGGACACGGGAACAGCACAAAACCCATCCCAATCCCAGTTTGGGACACAGGGGTGGCACAAAACCCATCCCAATCCCAGTTTGGGAGAGGGAATGGAATAAAACCCATCTCAATCCCAGTTTGGGACTCAGGGAACAGCACAAAACCCATCCCAATCCCAGTTTGGGACTCAGGGAACAGCACAAAACCCATCCCAATCCCAGTTTGGGACACAAAGACAGCACAAAACCCATCCCAATCCCAGTTTGGGACACCAGGATGGAACAAAACCCATCCCAATCCCAGTTTGGGACGCCAGGATGGAACAAAACCCATCCCAATCCCAGTTTGGGAAGCAGGAACAGCACAAAACCCATCCCAGTCCCAGTTTGGGACACAAAGACAGCACAAAACCCATCCCAATCCCAGTTTGGGACTCAGGGGTGGCACAAAACCCATCCCAATCCCAGTTTGGGACACGGGAACGGCACAAAACCCATCCCAATCCCAGTTTGGGACTCAGGGATGGCACAAAACCCATCCCAATCCCAGTCTGGGACACAGGAGTGGCACAAAACCCATCCCAATCCCAGTTTGGGACTCAGGAATGGAACAAAACCCATCCCAATCCCAGTTTGGGAAGCAGGAACAGCACAAAACCCATCCCAATCCCAGTTTGGGACACAGGGATGGCACAAAACCCATCCCAATCCCAGTTTGGGACACGGGAACAGCACAAAACCCATCCCAATCCCAGTTTGGGACACCAGGATGGAACAAACCCCATCCCAATCCCAGTTTGGGACACGGGAACAGCACAAAACCCATCCCAATCCCAGTTTGGGACACTGGAATGGCACAAAACCCATCCCAATCCCAATCCCAATCCCAATCCCAATCCCAATCCCTATCCCAATCCATTCCTGAATCCCCAATTTCTGTGGCTGCAAAAATTAAAGGGGAAATTAAAAAAGAAAAAGGGGACAAAAGGGGGAAATTGGAGAAAAATAATAAAGAGAAGTCCCAAAAATAGTGGGGAAATTTGGAAAATAAAAAGGGGGGGGAAAAAGGGGGAAATTGGAAAAAAATCAAGGGAAATTAAAAAAAAAAAAAGGGGGAAGAAAAGGGGTGGAAATTGGGGGAAAACCCAAAGAAATTCCATAAAAAATGGGGAAATTAAAAAAAAAGGGGAAAAGGGGAAAAAAGGGGGGAAATGGGGAAATTAAAAAAAAAAAAAGGGAAAGAAAAGGGGGGGAAATTGGAAAAAAAATCAAGGGAAATTTAAAAAAAAAGGGGGAAAGAAAAGGGGTGGAAATTGGGGAAAAACCCAAAGAAATTCCATAAAAAACCAGGGAAATTGAAATTTGAAAAAAAGGGGGGAAAAAAAGGAGGGGGATTAGAAAAAAGAATAAAGACAAACTCCATAAAAAATGTGGATATTAAAAAACAAAAAAGGAAAAAAAAAGGGGGAAATTGGAGAAAAATAATAAAGAGAAGTTCCAAAAATAACGGGGAAATTTGGAAAATGAAAAGGAAAAAAAAAAAGGGGGGCGGAAGTGGAAAAAAATCCAGAAAATATCGGGGACAATTTTAAAAAGAAGGGAACAAAAAGGAGGGGAAATGATCAAAAAAAAAAAAAAAAGGGAAATTCCAAAAATAAGGGAGAAAATTTTTTAAAAAAGAAGGGGAGGGGAAAAAGGAGGGAAAATGGGAAAAAACGAAGGGAAATCCCATAAATAATGGGGAAAGTGCAAAATTGAAGGGAAACTTGTAAAATTTCAAAGGAAAACTGCTTTCCTGGCTCCTCGGGGAAGGATTTGTGTCAAAGCCCGGCTTAAACCCAGCCTAGGCCGAGCTTAACTCCCTGTCGCCAATTCCCAGCGCCGAACTCCTCTCCGTTGTTTTCTTTGGAAAAGGTTGGAGTTGAAAGGGTTTGGGGGCAGCTCCAAATGGGAGCGTCCTAAAAAGCTCAGGACTGCCAAAATCTCCGCGGGATAAAAACCCCCAAAAAATCCCCAAAATGCCCCGGGATGAGGAAAAGCGGGAAAACACCGAATTCCCTGGCCAGAAATGGATTTCTCTCCTGGTTTTTCCCCCTTCTTGGAATTGGCGGAAGGAAGGGAAGGGGTTCAGCAGATTCTCCTGGATGCATCCAGAGGGAATTTTTTCCCCGTTTTCCCAAACCGGCTCCGACTCCTGGATGCAAAGAGGAGAGGGAGAAAAACGGGAACAAATCGGTGGCGGTGCAGAACAAGGAGCGGGATTTCCTCCCGCCGCTCTTCCCTCCTCCCTGCACGGCCCCGAAAATCCCGGATCCATCCCAAATCCAGGCGTTTGTTCCTCGTTAATCACCGCGGAGATGCTGAAGTGCTTGGCTGGCTGGGATTCAGGGGGAATTTTGGGGCTTTTATGGGGCTTTTGGGAAGCCACGGGAGGGGGTTTTTGTCCTTGGATGCGAGACGGGAACGTCGAGGATGGGGCAAATGCAGGGAGGATTTCCAGGGAGTCCTGAGGGAGGGAAAGTCCTCGGAATGAGGAAATCCAGGGCAGGGGTGGTTGAATTATACATCGGGATTTAAAGATGGATGGGAATAAATCCAGCGGGGAGAGGGAGAGGAAGGAAAGGGGGATGAAACCATCCGAAATTCCCATCTTTTATCCCGGTGCAGCATCCCAATCCTTTGGGATTTTAGCTCAGTTTTGGAGCAGCACAGCCTTGGCAAAGGAAAAATTCCCTTTTTCCCGTTATTTGCAGCTTTTCCCTTTCTCCCTTTCCCTGCCAGGGCCTGGTTCCCAAATTTTCCCAGAAAAAGGGGAGAAAAGGCCCCGGAGCTGTTCCCAAATGATTCCTGAGGCAGAGGAAGGGACAACTCGAAGTGGAAAATCCCAATATTCCCATTTTTTTTCCTCCCACAGAAGGGTTAATCCAATTGAGCAAGAGAAAAAGGGGCCATCCCATCCCATCCCATCCCATCCCATCCCATCCATCCCATCCCATCCCACTGATCCCATCCCATCCCATCCCATCCCATCCCATCCCACCCCATCCCATCCCATCCCACTGATCCCATCCCATCCCATCCCACTGATCCCATCCCATCCCATCCCATCCCATCCCATCCCATCCCATCCCATCCCATCCCACTGATCCCATCCCACCCCATCCCACTGATCCCATCCCATCCCATCCCATCCCACCCCATCCCACCCCATCCCACTGATCCCATCCCATCCCATCCCATCCCACCCCATCCCACCCCATCCCACTGATCCCATCCCATCCATCCCATCCCACTGATCCCATCCCCCATCCCCCATCCCATCCCATCCCATCCCATCCCATCCCATCCCATCCCATCCCATCCCATCCCATCCCCCATCCCTCCCGGCGGATAAATGCAGGAAAATTACCCGGAGCAGCTCGATGACCCCGAGTCATTTCCAGGCAATTTCGGGGGATGACGGTGATTACGGACAAGAACAAGGAAGGGCGAACGATCCCGAATCCCGGATCCCGGATCCCGGAGGGACACGGAGGAGCTGAGCCGCTGCCTCCACAGGGAACAGGGAATTCCGAACCTCTGGAATTATTCCCTTGGTTTGGAAACCTTGGAAAGAGCAAGTCCGGGGCGTGGAAGGGGGGAATTGCTGGAATCAGGGAGGGGTTTGGAGTGCTGGGAATGTGTTCCCATGGATTGATGCTCAGCCCAGAATTCCCTGAGTGTTCCTGGGCCTCCGCCCCGGACCCAAATCCCATAAAAATCCCAGATTTCCATAAAAATCAGCGTTCAGTTCAAATCCGTTTTCCTGGAGAACCGAAGCCATCAGGGTTTTTGTTTCCTGGGAAAAGCCCACCCTACCCAAGCCCAAAGAGATGGGAGGAGGCTGGGATGGGACAGGGAATAGGGGAAGCCAAGAAAAAACCAGAATTCGGGAGCGCTGCCCCCTCCCCGCTCCTGCTTTCTCCAAGTCCCCCACGGGGCCTCTCCTTTGGACGGTGGAATCCTCTCCAAGGTCTCCCTATCCAAGGAAGAATTTAATTAACTTGGAGAAACGCAATTAATTTTAATTGTGGGCGATAATTCGTTGTTTCATGGGATATTAATAATTAAATCTGGGAAATCCGAGCGGCCGGGAAGTGCCCTGGAACGTCCTAATTAACGGCTCGGGTGGGAAGCCTTTAATTGGAAACATCGGGAAATTGGTTCTGCTCCCCAGGGCCGGAATCCGGGACCTGAGGACACGGAAAAGGAGGAAGGGAGGGAGCTCCCGCCGCTTCCCAAATCCCAAATCCACCTGGGCTGGGTAGTGACACACCTGCATATTCCTTTTCCCCGGATTTTTTGCCCCCAGGAATTTTGGGATGGGAAAATTCTTCCACGTTTTCCGCCGTTCTCGTCTCGAGCAGCCGAAAATCCCATTTCCATCAAGGAATTGCAGGCTTGGAATTCCCAGCAGCCCCAGGAAAACGGGAATGCACCCCCCCCTTCCCCCCCGCCGGAGGTGTTTGGGTTCTTGGAGTGGGATCAGCCTCGGGAAGGGTTTGTCCTCTGACTGCTCCATCCGCGATTCCGGCCCCGCTCCGGCTCCGCTTTTCCCATTTCTCCTTCATTTTTCTCCCGGCCGGATGGAAAACTCGGCAATTCCAGGTCCTGATGGAACACCATCCTAATCCAGGACTGGGATGCTCAGAGCCCCCAGACCCCGCTGGCCCCACAATCCAGGATTGGGATGTTTGGACAACCCAGAGCCCAGGCCAGGATTTTCAGCCCCCCAGGTCCCAAAATCCTCTCAAATCCCAGCATCCAAATCCCAGGATTTGGATACTCAGACTCCCCAATCCCAATTTCCTCCCCCCACCATCCCAGGATTTGGATGCTCAAACTCCCAAATCCCAATTTCCTCCCCCCCCATCCCAGGATTTGGATGCTCAAACTCCCCAATCCCAATTTTCCCTCCCATTCCAGGATTTGGATGCTCAGACTCCCCAGTCCCAATTTCCTCCCCCCACCATCCCAGGATTTGGATGCTCAGACTCCCCAATCCCAATTTCCTCTCCCCCCATCCCAGGATTTGGATGCTCAGACTCCCTAATCCCAATTTTCCCTCCCATTCCAGGATTTGGATGCTCAAACTCCCCAATCCCAATTTCCTCCACCCATCCCAGGATTTGGATGCTCAAACTCCCCAATCCCAATTTTCCCTCCCATTCCAGGATTTGGATGCTCAGACTCACCAATCCCATTTTTTTTCCCTCCCACCCAGGATTTGGATGCTCAGACTCCCCAATCCCAATTTTCCTCCCCCCATCCCAGGATTTGGATGCTCAGACTCCCCAATCCCATTTTTTTTCCCTCCCACCTAGGATTTGGATGCTCAGACTCCCCAATCCCAATTTTCCCTCCCACCCAGGATTTGGATGCTCGGAGCACCCCGATCCGATGTTCTCCCAAATCCCAGTGTCGCCCCCAATCCCAATGCTCCCCCAGCCCTGAACTTGGCTGTTCGGACCCCCCCAATCCCAATTTTCTCCCCCCATCCCAAGATTTGAATGCGTGGATCCCCCACATCCCAACATCCCCCCAGATCCCAAAAACTCCCTCCACAAGATTTGGATCCTTGGACTCCCAGGTCCCAATGTTCTCCCAATCCCAGATTTGGATGCTCAGACCCCTCTCAAATCCCAAAGTTTCCTCAGGTCCCGATGTCTCCTCAGATCCCAATTTTCCCCCAGTCCAGGCCTTGGATTCCTTGGACCCACCGGCTGCTCCACAAGCCTCAGATTTTGGGATAATTTAGTGGGAAAACCACAACGGATTCCAAAGTAACCCCCGAGGTGGGGTGGGATCTTCCTGCTCCCGTCCCTGCTCCTCAATCCCGAGGCCATGATCCTACTTTTCCCAGCAGGACAGACCCCAAATCCATGGAGATGTCCCCCAAAAAGCAGGATCCCACTGTTCCCAAGCTGTGGGGCCAAACTGGGGACATGGGAAACCGATTTGGGATGGGGACGGAATTTCCCGGACATTTGCTCAGAAGGCAACGAGGATTTGGGAACGGAGGATTTGGGAATGGAGGATTTGGGAATGGAGGATTTGGGAATGGAGGAGCTGGGAATGGAGGACCTGGGAATGGAGGATTTGGGAGCGGAGGATTTGGGAATGGAGGATTTGGGAATGGAGGATTTGGGAATGCAGGACCTGGGAATGGAGGACCTGGGGCGATGTTGCTGCACTTGGAAAAGTCATTGCTCCCAAAAATATCCATGAAATCCTCTCTGGATGTGGGGAAAAGCCAGCCCCACACTGGCTGGATCCATGGAAAATTGCAGGGATGAGGTTAAGGAAGGGAGAAAATCCCTCTGGAATCCGGTGGAAAAGCGGGATCTTGGTGGCTGGAAGAGGCTCATGGACAGCTCCCAAATCCTCATCCCTGAGGATGAGGGGTGGGAAGGGGCCAAATCCATGGCAAAAAAACAGGGATGGGGTTAAGGGAGGGGGAAATGCCTCCAAAACCCAGCGGCTCCAAATGAATTAGGGAATTCCTGTAATTCCTTAGGGAATGGGAGGAAAGCGGGAGCAGCTGCACCAAAGGGACTCGAGCCTTAATTACTCCTCGTCCTCAACCTCCTTGAGGAATTCCGGCGTCCGCGGTGGGGACGGATGGATCCTCCGGCAGCCGGACGGGCTGATGGATGCTCCCAACCCTTGGGAATGCATCAGGGAAATGTGGGAATTGCTCCATGAACCCTTGGAGCCCCCAACAGGAAAACCAAACCACCAACAGCCAAGGAAAGCGGGATTGGGAATGGGGTGGCGGGAAATGATCCCACAATGCCTCCGTTTTCCCGGATTTTCCCAGCAAACAGCACCGAAAAGGCCGGGAAAGGAGCAACATCTTCCAAGCCGCATTCCAGACTCATCCAAGGATCGTCGGCATCCGGCGGCTCCGTCTCCCCCAGGAGAAAGGCGAGGGGGGGTTTATTTTCAATCCCGTTCCTTCCCCGATCCATGTGACGCTAATCAGGGATCCGGCCCCTCGGGAATCGGTGATTAATGGAGTTAAATATAGCGGGAGCTTGCCAGGGTAAAATTAGGCGCCATGCATAAAACATCGCGGCTCCTCGTTAGCGCGCCTAATTACGCTAATGGGGGGTGTTCACGCGGGGCCTGGAATTAGGGATGGACCTCCCGACCTCCTCCCAGCTGCCCGGCTCCGGGGTGGAGCTGGGAAAGAGCCCAGCCGGAGCCTTAACGAGAACGCAATTAGCGCACAATTAACTCTCGGGGTGGGAGGGGGGTGAAGGGACGTGGACGTCCTGGAGGTCAAGGGTGTCCTGGGGATGGGGTTGTCCCGCTGACCGGGGGGCTGAGGGTCCGCGTGGTCCAGCATTCCCAAGGACTGCGGTGGGGTTTGGTGCAGCACGTGGTCCTGTATCCCAATGGGGCTGCTGGGATGGACGTCGTTATGGAGTTCCACCACTACGGGTTCTCCATGGGGTCAAGCACCATTAGGGGTTGGCTTTGGCCAGAGGTCTGGCCACAGATCCCATTCCCAAGGGTTGGGATGAGGGTTTGGTGTGATGAACCCTTATCCCGATGGGGCCGTTGGGATGGACGTCGTTACGGAGTTCCACCACTACGGGTTCTCCATGGGGTTCCACCACTATTGGCTGGCTTTGGCCAGAGGTCTGGCCACAGATCCCATTCCCAAGGGTTGGGATGAGGGTTTGGTGTGATGAACCCTTATCCCGATGGGGCCGTTGGGATGGACGTCGTTATGGAGTGCCACCACTACGGGTTCTCCATGGGGTCAAGCACCATTAGGGGTTGGCTTTGGCCAGAGGTCTGGTCACAGATCCCATTCCCAAGGGTTGGGATGAGGGTTTGGTGTGATGAACCCTTATCCCGATGGGGCCACTGGGATGGACGTCGTTATGGAGTTCCACCACTACGGGTTCTCCATGGGGTTCCACCACTATTGGCTGGCTTTGGCCAGAGGTCTGGCCACAGATCCCATTCCCAAGGGTTGGGATGAGGGTTTGGTGTGATGAACCCTTATCCCGATGGGATACTTGGGATCAGCATCACTATGGGATTGCCAGGAGGCCGCCACCGCTATGGGTTGGCTTTGCCCGGTGGCAAGGCCACCATTCCAACATCTCCTTCCAGTGTGTCCATCATTCCAACACCCATCGTTCCACCATGGCCACCATTCCAACATCTCCTTCCACCATGGCCACCATTCCAACATCCACCATTCCAAAATCCCCTTCCAGTGTGTCCATCATTCCAACATCCCACCATGGCCATGATTCCAACACCCATCATTCCACCATGACCACCATTCCAACATCTCCTTCCAGTGTGTCCATCATTCCAACATCTCCTTCCACCATGGCCACCATTCCAACACCCACCATTCCAACACCTTCCAATGTGTCCATCATTCCAACATCCATTGTTCCACCATGGCCACCATTCCAACATCCACCATTCCAACATCACCTTCCAGTGTGTCCATCATTCCAACATCCCTTCCCACCATGGCCACCATTCCAACATCTCCTTCCAGTGTGTCCATCATTCCAACATCTTCCAGTGTGTCCATCATTCCAACATCCATCGTTCCACCACAGCCATCATTCCAACATCTTCCAGTGTGTCCATCATTCCAACACCCATCGCTCCACCATGGCCACCATTCCAACATCTCCTTCCACCATGGCCACCATTCCAGCATCTCCTTCCAGTGTGCCCATCATTCCAACACCCACCATTCCAACATCTCTTTCTACCATGGCCACCATTCCAACATCTCCTTCCAGTGTGTCCATCATTCCAACATCTCCTTCCACCATGGCCACCATTCCAGCACCCACCATTCCAACACCTTCCAGTGTGTCCATCATTCCAACATCCATCCTTCCACCATGGCCACCATTCCAACATCTCCTTCCAGCGTGTCCATCATTCCAACACCCACCATTCCAACATCCATCATTCCAACATCTCCTTCTACCATGGCCATGATTCCAACATCTCCTTCCAGTGTGTCCATCATTCCAACATCCCTTCCCACCATGATTCCAACACCCATCGTTCCACCATGGCCACCATTCCAACTCCCATTGTTCCACCATGGCCACCATTCCAACATCTCCTTCCACCATGGCCACCATTCCAACATCCACCATTCCAGCATCTCCTTCCAGTGTGTCCATCATTCCAACACCCATCGTACCACCACAGCCACCATTCCAACATCTTCCAGTGTGTCCATCATTCCAACACTCATTGTTCCACCATGGCCACCATTCCAACATCCATCATTCCAACATCTCCTTCCACCATGGCCACCATTCCAACATCCACCATTCCAACATCACCTTCCAGTGTGTCCATCATTCCAACATCCATTGTTCCACCATGGCCACCATTCCAACATCTCCTTCCAGTGTGTCCATCATTCCAACATCCATTGTTCCACCATGGCCACCATTCCAACATCTCCTTCTAGTGTGTCCACCATTCCAACATCTCCTTGCAGTGTGTCCATCATTCCAACATCTTCCTTCCACCATGGCCACCATTCCAGCACCCACCATTCCAACACCTCCTTCCAGTGTGTCCATCATTCCAACATCCCTTCCCACCACGGCCATGATTCCAACACCCATCATTCCACCATGGCCACCATTCCAGCATCTCCTTCCAGTGTGTCCATCATTCCAACATCTTCCTTCCACTATGGCCACCATTCCAACATCCATCATTCCAACATCCACCATTCCAAAATCTCTTTCCAGTGTGTCCATCATTCCAACACCCATCGCTCCACCATGGCCACCATTCCAACATCTCCTTCCACCATGGCCACCATTCCAGCATCTCCTTCCAGTGTGCCCATCATTCCAACACCCACCATTTCAACATCTCTTTCTACCATGGCCATGATTCCAACATCTCCTTCCAGTGTGTCCATCATTCCAACATCTCCTTCCACCATGGCCACCATTCCAGCACCCACCATTCCAACACCTTCCAGTGTGTCCATCATTCCAACATCCATCGTTCCACCATGGCCACCATTCCAGCACCCACCATTCCAACACCTCCTTCCAGTGTGTCCATCATTCCAACATCCCTTCCCACCACGGCCATGATTCCAACACCCATCATTCCACCATGGCCACCATTCCAACATCTCCTTCCAGTGTGTCCATCATTCCAACATCCATCCTTCCACCATGGCCACCATTCCAGCACCCACCATTCCCACGCCCCCTTCCAGCATGGCCTGGAAATCTCCGTTTCCTCAGCCCAGCTTCCCGAAATCCCGCAGCTCCCAGCTTTGCTGCTTCCCACGTCACCTCCCAGCCTCCTGCTCATCCGTTGGCTCCAAGGGAAGCGATTCCGGAGCCCAAATCCGGCGGGAGAAGGAAGGGGAAGGCGAAGCCGTCGACGTTTCCCAGCGGTTCCTCCAAAGGCAGCGCAGGGAACACAAATCCGGCTGTAACGAATCCCATTATCTCGGGAAGAGGGAGCCGCGGAGCACCGAGAGAGCTGCCAAATCCCGGGAATCCGGGCGGGATAAGTCTTTGGGGGAGCTTAAGCTCGGACAGGCGCCAGCCCAAAGCCGGTTTTGAGGCAGATCTGAGTGACAGGGAAATAAAGACGGGAGGATTCCAGCCTGGAGCGGGAAAATCCGGGAATGATGAATCCACCAGCCTTTTCCCTACGGAACGAGACAAAAATATCCCAAAAAGGCCTCGGCAGCAGCTCCGCATCGTTGCATTTCCTGCAAAGCCCAAGCCGGAGGCTGGGATTGGGATGGAATGTGGGATATCTGCCCGAGGAGCCGCATCCCGCCCTGCGGAGCGGAGCCACGTCCCAAGGATCCTTCAGGAGAGGCGTTTTGGGGCAGGAAAGCCTTTTCCAGGCAGCCCAAGGGGCTGTGCTTGGATTCCAGGGGCAGAGCGCGGATCTGGAACGTTCCCAGCTCCCTCGGCTTCTCCCCTTGGCACCCGGTGCTGGCAGAGCCCAATTCCCAGGAAGGGCCGGGAACAATGATCCCTGATTGCGGCAGCTGCCTCGGATCCTGGGAACCGGGAAAACCCTTCCAAGCAGCTCCAGATCCCGGGAATAAGACCTGGAGCGCTTCACGTCCATCTTTTCCATCTCGACTTGCCACCAGCACATGGAGGGAGCCAGGGAGGAGTTTCCATGGAATTGTTTCCTCAGGAAGAGCGGCCAGCAGGACAACCCTTGGAATTTCCGCTGCATCCCTGGTTTTAGCCCAGGGGAGCGCGGAGAGCTGGGGGCGAGTCGGGATGAGCGGGACAGGCACCTCCTCAGCAGGGACTGGAAAACTTGGGAAGGGCAAATCCTGCTCAAAGAGGGGGAAAATCCTCATCCGAGCGGGAAAAATCCCATCCGACGTGGGAGGGATGAGGGATGGATTTTCCCTTCATCCCACCCCATTCCCAGTGGGAAAAAAAGCTCCCAGGGATGCTCTGCCCGCTCCGGGGGCAAAATATTCCTGGATTGCTTCCCTAAAATTGGCTCTGATCCCTCTGAACCCACACTGGAAATCCCGGGAAGTTTTTCCAAGAGGGATGAGCCCCCTCAAGTTATGGATGTGCCCCCTCATTCCATGGAATGCACAGAAGCTCTGCCCATTCCGGGACTGAAACATTCCTGGATTGCTTCCTTAAAATTGGCTCTAATCCCTATTTACCCACACTGGAAATCCCGGGAAGTTTTTCCAAACGGGATGAGCCCCTCCCAAGTCGCAGATTCCAACCCCTCATTCCATGGAATGCACGGAAGCTCTGCCCGCTCCGGGGCTCAAACATTCCTGGATTTCTCCCCTCAAAGTGCTCCCTGCGAACCCACACTGGAAACCCCGGGAAGTTTTTCCAAACGGGACGAGCCCTCACGAGTCCCGATTTCCAAGCCCTCATTCCAGGGAATTCCCAGGAGCCGCTGCCGCGCGGAGCCCGCGGCTCAGCCCCGGCACGCAGCGAGCGCTGGGTATTTTTAGCCCGTTGCGCGCGGGAATCCGACCATGAAATCCCGGGATATGGAGCATTCCCGCTCGCCGGCGCCCAGAGCAGCTGAGCCGCGCCGGGCGAGGTGTTCACAGCCCGGAGGTGCCGCTCCGAGCTCAACCCCCCGCCCCCAATTCCCGGCCTGGAATCCGATCGGAGGCGGTTCCAGGAGGCGGCGGGAATGGATCCAGTCCCCGGGATGAGTTCCCGACTCCCTGGGTTGGGATTTCTCTGGAGTGGATGGAGAGGGGGGAAGCAGAGGAATGAGGGATGGATTTTGCCTCCATCCCGCCCCGTTCCCAGTGGGGAAAAAAAAGGGATTTGGGGGTTTTGAAGTGATTTTTAGGATGAGCAGCTCCCAGAATTCCGGGATGGGTTGGAATGACCTTAAACTCATCCCATTCCATAGGAAACCTTCCACTATCCCATCCAGGCCATCCTGGAGCATTCCCAGGGAAGCAGAACCCTTGGAATTCTGCCCCCAAATCCAGGGAAAGACCCAAACCTACAAACCAAGGAAACCACGGCGATTCCTACGGGATTTATTTCCACGCTCCCCCTTTTTTCCTTTCCTCGGGAAGCCGAGCGGGCTCGGCTCCCAAATCCAGGGGATTTTGGTACCGAAGATCCTCAAATTCACAGTCGGGAATTGAAGTGGGTATTGCAGCCGGAGCCGCTTTTTTGGGAGCTGCTCCCGCTCTTCCCGGCATTCCCAATATATACAGATTCCTTCTTTTTACAGGTAATAATGTACAGCCTATTTATAATCCAGGGATTTTCTAGCTCTAGGGATTATCCACACACACACACGGCCCGGCCCGCTCCCGATGCAGGGAACCGGGAAAATCCCACCGCTCCCAACTCTCCTTTGCCAGCAGAACTGCTGGATTCGGGGCAAAACCCCGCGGTTTTCCCGGGTTTTTTTTTTCCCTCGCAGTGGCCAAAGTGCTCCCGGGAATTTGGGGGATTCCTGAGGTAGGAAATTCGGGAATTCCAGGTGGGAGCTCCGGCGGGGTCACAGCGCCAGCGGGAGCTGCCAGATGAGCAGGGAGCTGTCGGCGGCTCCAGAGCGGCGCGCGGATTCCGCCCGGAAATCCCGGTAGCCGCGGCCTCCGGAGACAATGGCCACGGAGGAGATTTCCTTGCGGGGCGAATCCCGGGAGCAGGGCCGGCTCCGCACCCAAACGTCGGGATCGTCGGCCAGCTCGTAGATGGATCCGTCCTCCTCGGCGTGTCCCGGCGTTCCCGGCGGCGCTTCCCGCACGGAGAGCAGCTGCCCGGGCAGGTGGGACGTGGAGCGCAGCCGGTATTGTAACAAAATCCCTTTTTTCCGCATTTCCCGGGGCGGGAGCCCCTCCGGATCCGGGGATTTCTCCTCCTCGGCCTCCTCGTCCTCGTCCTGCTCGGCCCGGAGGGCGTCGGGGGCCAAAGTGCTCAGAGCCAGCGCCAGGAACTGCACGGGGCCGGCGTGGCCGTTCAGGGACACCATGCCCTTCCCTGGAAAAGAGCGGGATGGGATGGGAACGGGCTGGAACGGGATGGGAACGGGCTGGGAACAGGCTGGGAACGGGATGGGAATGGGATGGGAACGGGATGGGAATGGGATGGGAATGGGATGGGAACGAGATGGGAATGGCATGGGAACGGGATGGGAATGGGATGGGATGGGAATGGGATGGGATGGGAATGGGATGGGAACGGGATGGGAATGGGATGGGAACAGGACGGGAACGGGATGGGAACGGGATGTGAACGGGATGGGAATGGGATGGGAATGGGATGGGAAGGGGATGGGAACGGGATGGGAATGGGATGGGAACGGGATGGGAATGGGATGGGAACGGGCCAGAACAGGATGGGAAGGGGATGGGAATGGGATGGGAATGGGATGGGAAAGGGATGGGAATGGGATGGGAACGGGATGGGAATGGGATGGGAATGGGATGGGAAGGGGATGGGAATAGGATGGGAACAAGCTGGGAACTGGCTGAGAATGGGATGGGAACGGGCTGGAACGGGCTGGGAACAGGATGGGAATGGGATGGGAACGGGATGGGAATGGGAATGTGAAGGGGATGGGGATGGGAACGGGCTGGAAACTGGCTGGGAATGGGCTGGGATTGAGCCTGGGAATGAGCCCAGGAATGGGCTGGGAATGGGCCTTGGTTCTCCGGGAATGGGCCCCGGTTCTCCGGGAATGGGCCCCGTTTCTCCGGGAATGGGCCTTGTTTTTCCGGGAACGGCGCCGTTTCCCTGGAAGGGCTCCGGGGCTCACCGGTGATTTTCGGGATGCCCTCCAGGCGCGGCACCGGGAGCAGGACGATGATTCCCAGATCCGTCCCCACCCAGAGGGAGCCCTGGCACAGCAGGAGGCTGGTGACGCGCACGAGCTTCTGCCCTGGAATGGGAGCGGGAAAAAACCGGGATCAGGGAGAATCCCGCGGCCGAACTCCCGGCTGCTCACGGGGCTTCCGTAGGGAGCAGCCTCCGGAATTCCCGGCAGCTCCGCAGTGAGTGGGAAGCGCCGGGAAGACGAAAAAAGGAAAAGAGAGGGAAAAAGAGGGAGGAAAGCGGGAGGAAAGTGGGAGGAAAGTGGGAGGAAAGCGGGAGAAAAGACAGAGGAAAGTGGGAGGAAAGTGGGAGAAAAGGGGGAGAAAAGGGGAAGAAAAGAGGGAGGAAAGTGGGAGAAAAGTGGGAGGAAAATGGGAGGAAAGGGGGAGAAAAGACAGAGGAAAGTGGGAGGAAAGTGGGAGGAAAGCGGGAGAAAAGCGGGAGAAACGTGGGAGGAAAGTGGGAGGAAAGTGGGAAGAAAAGCGGTAGAAAAGCAGGAGGAAAGTGAGAGAAAAGAGGGAGAAAAGTGGGAGGAAAGGGAGAGAAAAGCGGGAGGGAAGTGGGAGAAAACGGGGAGGAAAGGGGGTGGAAAGTGGGAGGAAAGCGGGAGGAAAATGGGAGAAAAGTGGGAGAAAAGGGGGAGGAAAGCGGGAGGAAAGCGGGAAGAAAGCGGGAGGAAAGCGGGGGAAAAGTGAGGGAAAAGCGGGATTCCCACGGGAAATGAGCATTTTCTGGCAAGGGCTCAGCGCGGAGTCGGGAAGGAGACAAATCCCGGGAAAGCGAGAAATCCACGGAGCAGCAGCTCCGGAGCGGCTCGTTAAGGAGCTGCCACATTCCAGAGGGGGAGGGAGCAGGAGCTCCAAAGGGATGGAATCCCAACGCTGCTGCCCGGGAAGGCGGGGATGGGAGGGATGTTGGGATATCGGGATGTCGGGATTTCGGGATATCGGGATGTTGGGATATCGGGATATTTGGATATTGGGATATCGGGATGTCGGGATGGGCCCGGGAAGAACGGGAAAACCAAGGAATCACAGGAGTCTGGCGCTCGGAAGTAATGAAGGGATTATGGAGCATCCAGGGATGGGATCTCGGGATAAAGCCGGGATCCAGGGATGGGATCCCAGGATAGAGTCGGGGTCCAGGGATGGGATCCCAGGGATGAATCTGGGATCCAGGGATGGGATCCCGGCATAAAGCCGGGATCCAGGGATGGGATCCCAGGGATAAAACCGGGATCCAGGGATGGGATGAGGGCACAAAGCTGGGATCCAGGGATGGGATCCCGGGATAAAGTCAGGATCCAGGGATGGGATCCCAGGAGAAATTCAGGGTCCAGGGATGGGATCATGGGATAAAGCCGGGATCCGGGGATGGGATGAGGGCACAAAGCTGGGATCCAGGGATGGGATCCCAGGGATGAATTTGGGATCCAGGGATGGGATCCCGGCATAAAGTCGGGATCCAGGGATGGGATCCCAGGAGAAATTTGGGATCCAGGGATGGGATCCCAGGGATGAAGTCAGGATCCAGGGATGGGATCCCAGGGACACAATTCCCGCCCAGGAAATTCCAGGCCCAGCCCTTCCCAGCTCTCCCAGCTCCATCCCTGCCCCGCTCCGCGGGAAAGCTGCGGATCCCGGTGGGACCTGAATTCCCCATGGATCCACTCATAACTCCCCTAATTAGTCATTAATTGGCTCTCACCGGGCAGCAGGAGCATCCCATTCCCAAATTCCCCATGGATCCATTAATTAATTTCCCTCATTAGTCATTAATTGGCTCTCACCGGGCAGCAGGAGCATCCCATTCCCAAATTCTTTGTGGTTCCGTTATTAATTAATGACCCCTCATTAGCGCTGATTGCTCTCAATGGGCAGCAGGAAGATCCCATTCCCGAATTCCCCACAGATCCATTAATTAATGAATTAACTCTCCTCATCAGTGATTAATTAGGATCTCACTGGGCAGCAGGAAGATCCCATTCCCGAATTCCCTGCAGATCCATTAATGGATTAATTAAGTGCCCTCGTTAGCAATTAACGAGCCTCTCACCGGGCAGCAGCAGCGTGGTGCACGTGACCACGTTGAGGATCCATGAATGCATTAATTAATGCCCTCATTAGTGGTTAATTGGCCTCTCACCGGGCAGCAGCAGCGTGGCGCGCGTGGCCATGTTGAGGATCCATTAATGCATTAATTAATGCCCTCATTAGCTGTTAATTGGCCTCTCAACGGGCAGCAGCAGCGTGGTGCGCGTGGCCACGTTGAGGATCCGTTAATGCCACGTTGAGGATCCATTAATGCATTAATTAATGCCCTCGTTAGCGGTTAATTGGCCTCTCAACGGGCAGCAGCAGCGTGGCGCGCGTGGCCACATTGAGGATCCATTAATACTTTAATTAATGCCCTCATTAGTGGTTAATTGGCCTCTCACCGGGCAGCAGCAGCGTGGTGCGCGTGGCCATGTTGAGGATCCATTAATGCCACGTTGAGGATCCATTAATGCATTAATTAATGCCCTCGTTAGCTGTTAATTGGCCTCTCACCGGGCAGCAGCAGCGTGGTGCGCGTGGCCACGTTGATCTCCTGCAGGTGCTCCAGGGTCTCGGTGTGGAAGAGGCGGATGGAGGAGCCGGCGGCAAAGGCCATCCAGACGCCGCTGCCGGCGCGCACCATGCGCGTCACCGCCGCCTCCGGGTGCGCCTCGAACCTTTGCTGATGGCAGTTCCCAACAAACATTCCCAACAAACATTCCCCACAAACATTCCCAACAAACATCCCCAACATTCCCAAGGCTGCTGCGATTCCCACAATTCCCCCGGCTCCCCGAATCCCCCAGAATTTCCGCTCTCGGGAGCTGCTGGGAACGGGATCTCCCTGGGGTTCCCACGGAGATCGCACTCCCCCAGGGATCCCATTCCCAGAGATCTCATTCCCACAGAGATCCCATTCCCATGGATCCCATTCCCATGGAGATCCCATTTCCAGGGAGATCCCATTCCCAGGGAGATCCCATTGCCATGGATCCCATTCCCATGGATCCCATTCCCATAGAGATCCCATTCCCATGGATCCCATTCCCATGGAGATCCCATTCCCAGGGAGATCCCATTCCCAGGGAGATCCCATTCCTGGAGATCCCATTCCTATGGAGATCCCATTCCCAGAGATCTCATTCTCATGGAGATCCCATTCCCATGGAGATCCCATTCCCACAGATCCCATCCCCCCAGAGATCCCATTCCCATGGAGATCCCATTCCCATGGAGATCCCATTCCCAGAGATCTCATTCCCACAGAGATCTCATTCCCATGGATCCCATTCCCATGGAGATCCCATTCCCACAGACCTCATTCCCACAGAGATCCTATTCCCATGCATCCCATTCCCATGGAGATCCCATTCCCACAGAGATCCCATTCCCAGAGACCTCATTCTCATGGAGATCCCATTCCCATGGATCCCATTCCCATGGAGATCCCATTCCCAGAGATCTCATTCTCATGGAGATCCCATTCCCATGGAGATCCCATTCCCAGAGATCCCATTCCCATGGAGATCCCATTCCCAGGGAGATCCCATTCCCATGGATCCCATTCCCATGGATCCCATTCCCATGGAGATCCCACTCCCAGAGTTCTCATTCTCATGGAGATCCCATTCCCATGGATCCCATTCCCATGGAGATCCCATTCCCAGAGATCCCATCCCCCCAGAGATCCCATCCCCAGAGATCCCATTCCCAGGGAGATCCCATTCCCAGGGAGATCCCATTCCCACAGAGATCCCATTCCCAGAGATCTCATTCTCATGGAGATCCCATTCTCATGGAGATCCCATTCCCATGGAGATCCCATTCCCAGGGAGATCCCATTCCCAGAGATCCCATTCCCCCAGAGATCTCATTCCCATGGAGATCCTAAAACATCCTTCCCAAACCACGGACAAACAGGGAATTCCAGGTTCCCATTCCCATCCCCATTCCTGCTCCCACTTCCATTCCCATCCCCGTTCCTGCTCCCATTCCCGCTCCCATTCCCATTCCTGCTCCCGTTCCCATCCCCGTTCCCATCCCCGTTCCCATCCCCGTTCCCATTCCCATTCCCATCCCCATCCCCATTCCCATCCCCTTTCCCCATCCCCATTCCCGCTCCCATTCCCATTCCTGCTCCCGTTCCCATCCCCATCCCCATTCCCGTTCCCATTCCCACTCCTGTTCCTGCTCCCATTCCCGTTCCCATTCCCATCCCCATCCCCATTCCCGCTCCCCATTCCCATTCCCGCTCCCATTCCTGCTCCCGCTCCCATCCCCATTCCCATTCCCATCCCCGCTCCCGTTCCCATTCCCATCCCCATCCCCTTTCCCATTCCCATCCCCTTTCCCATTCCCATTCCCACTCCCATTCCCGGTCCCGCTCCCATCCCCATTCCCATCCCCGTTCCCATCCCTATCCCCATTCCCGCTCCCATTCCCACCCCCATTCCCGCTCCTATTCCCGTTCCCATTCCCATCCCCATTCCTGTTCCCATTCCCATTCCCACCTCCATTCCCACCTCCATTCCCGTTCCCATTCCCATCCCCATCCCCGTTCCCATCTCCATCCCCATCCCCATCCCCATCCCCATCCCCATTCCCATTCCCGCTCCCATTCCTGCTCCCGTTCCCATTCCCATCCCCTTTCCCATTCCCATTCCCGGTCCCGCTCCCATACCCGTTCCCATCCCCATTCCCATTCCCGCTCCCATTCCCATCCCCATTCCCATCCCCATTCCCACCCCCGTTCCCATCCCTGTTCCCACCCCCATCCCCACCCCCGTTCCTGTTCCCATTCCCGTTCCCGTTCCCGCTCCGTGCCTGGCTCCGCAGCTCGGCCGTTCCCAGCACGGTGACGACGTTGTCGGAGCTGGCCCAGAGCGACTCCTCCAGCGCCAGCAGCGCCCGCACCGGCCCCGATCCCACCCGGAGCAGCCGCGGCGGGGAGTCTGCATCCCATAAACCCCCTGGAACACAGGGACCAGCACAGGGAACGGGATCAGGGAATGGGATTGGGGAATGGGATCCCGGGGAATGGGATCGGGGAATGGGATAAGGGGGAACGGGATCACAGGGAATGGGATCACAGGGAATGGGATCAGGGAATGGGATAATGGGGAATGGGATTGGGGAATGGGATCGCGGGGAATGGGGTAACAGGGAACAGGATCACAGGGAATGGGATCACAGGGAATGGGATCAGGGAATGGGATCGGGGAATGGGATCACGGGGAATAGGATAACAGGGAACGGGATCACAGGGAATGGGATAACGGGGAATGGGATCACAGGGAATGGGATCGGGGAATGGGATCAGGGAATGGGATCAGGGAATGGGATCAGGGAATGGGATAATGGGGAATGGGACTGGGGAATGGGATCGGGGAATGGGATCAGGGAATGGGATAATGGGGAATGGGACTGGGGAATGGGATCGGGGAATGGGATCGGGGAATGGGATCACAGGGAATGGGACTGGGGAATGGGATCAGGGAATGGGATAATACAGAACAGGGTAACACAGAATGGGATCACAGGGAATGGGATCACAGGGAATGGGATAACGGGGAATGGGATCACAGGGACAACCCGGAACACTCGGCGCACCTGGGAAGCTCCGGCTGCAGCTCCAGAGCCCCCCCCACCCCCAAAGGGCCATTCCCGCTTCCCAACATTCCCGAAATTCCCTTTTCCCGCTGCAGCCGGTGCCCGAGCAGGGAAGGAGCGGCCCCCTGCACCCCGAGGGCTCCTCGGGAAAGGCCAAATCCCCCTTTTTTTAATGGATTTGCTCCTGCAGGGCCACTCCAGGCCCGATCCCGAGGGTCTGGGAGCAGCTCCCGGCGGGATCGGGATGAATCCAACGCCAGCGGCCCCAATCCATCCTTGCCCTCCCTCTCGGTATTCCCAATCCCTGTTTTTACCCAAACCCTGATCCCAGGGATTAAAGGAGCCCTTGGGGTGCTCCAAGCCCTGCTCCCAGCAAATCCCGACTTCCAGGGAAAAGGAGCCATTCCCGGGAATCGGGATGAGGTCAGAAACTCCCCACGCGGCTGCCACTTCAATTAATTAAAGTTCATTAACGTCCCTTTAATTGGCTCCCAGCATCGCCGTCGTTCGGGAAAGGGGGTGGGCACAATCCCAAAAGTCCGAATTTAGCAGGATTTGGTGGCTCGGGATTGAGCCAGGTGCCGTTTCCTGGGGCTTTTCCTGGACAAAACCTGGGATTCCGTCCAAAAGCGGCCCGAATTCCGCAGGATCCCAGGCTCTTTCCCACCCCCTAGCGACGAAGAGAAGGAATTTCCCAATCCAGGCCAGGAATTCCTGGGAGAGAGGGATGGCAGCGGGGTGGGAGCCAAATCCGGGGAAAACAACCCCAAAACCACGGGAACAAAGGGAATTTTCCACGTGGAGGGGACCAACTCCATTTCCAGCCCCAAGAAGGGGAATTTCGGGAAGGCAATTCCCATTCCTTGCACATCCCACGCTGGATCCCGCAGCAACCCCTCTCCAGGACCGTTTTCCCAATGTTTTCCCCCAAGACCAGTTTGCTTTGGATCCAGCACGGGAAAATCACATTTTCCTGCCCCGGGGCTGCCGAGGGAAAGGGAAAAGATTGGGGAAAACCAAGGGAAAACGGGGATTTCTCCGTTTCAGCAGCGGAGGAGCTCTGGCCCCGCGGGATTCCCGGGAATCCTCACCGCTATTCCTGGGAAAGGCGGCCACGCTGCCGTCCTGCAGCCCCGCGAACAGGAACTCGGGGCTGTGCCGGAGGCACAGGATGGGCAGCATTCCCGGGATTTTGCAGCTCAGCAGGCACGGCGTTCCCGAGTCCACGCTGCCGTACACCAGGAGGCTGCGGAGGGGCAACCGGGAATTCCGGGATCAGCCCCCCCGGCGGAGGGGGGAGGGATTGGGGAGAGGAGCGGGGAGCTGGGATCTCACCTCCCGTCCTGCAGCCCCAGGCACACGGTGGGGTGCGGGGGGCTCGGGGCCGCATCCGGGGCCATTCCCGGCTCCGCGGGATCCTCGGGATGCGGCTCCGGGATGAATTCCATGCACAGCACCGGGGCGGGCACCGGGAAGGATTTGACGGTGCGGGGCACGGAGCGGTTCAGGGAGAAGATCTCCACCTGCCCCCCCGCGCCCTCCTGGCCTCCTCCCACCTGCGGGGCGGGAAAAGCGGGAATGAGCCATCCCAGCATCCCAAAGAGCCCCAAATCCCGGGATCTGGCGGGGGCTGTGCTCACCCAGAGGAAGCCCTGGGGCAGGGAGGTGCTGACGGCCGAGAATCCCAGGAGCGAGGAATGGACGGGATTGTGGACGGCGGCTCCGAGCTGGGGAGAGCATCCCAAGAGGTCAGCGGGAATCCCCGAAATCTGGGATCCAGCCACAATCCAGCTGCTATTCCCGATTTCCCCCTTGGATTCCATCGATTCCTGCTTTTCCAACTGACTTCTCCAGCCCTTCCAGAGTGGGATTTGTGTGTTTGTCCCCCAAAATTCTGGATCAGAGGGACGAGGGGATGGAGAACCCAAACAGGAAGGGGTCAGGGGGAACCCCAAAATTTGGGATCCAGCCACAATCCAGCTGCTATTCCCGATTTTCCCCCTTGGATTCCATCGATTCCTGCTTTTCCAACCAATTTTTCCAGCCCCTCCAGAGCGGGATTTGTGTTTGTACCCCAAAATTCTGGATCAGAGGGAACGAGGGGATGGAGAACCCAAACAGGAAGGGGTCAGGGGGAACCCCAAAATGTGGGATCCAGCCACAATCCAGCTGCTATTCCTGATTTTCCCCCTTGGATTCCATCGATTCCTGCTTTTCCAACTGACATCTCCAGCCCCTCCAGAGCGGATTCCTCCCAAAACGATGGGTGGGAAGATGTGATGGAGAACCCAAATCACCCCGAACAGGCAGGGGTCAGGGGGAAACCCCAAAATTTGGGATCCAGCCACAATCCAGCTGCTATTCCCAACTTTCCACATTGGATTCCATCCACTCCTGCTTTTCCAACCGATTTTTCCAGCCCCCCTAGAGCGGGATTTGAGCCTTTCCTCCCAAAACGATGGATGGGAAGATGCGATGGAGAACCCAAATCACCCCAAACAGGAAGGGGTCGGGGGAAACCCCAGAATTTGGGATCCAGACACAATCCAGCTGCTATTCCCAACTTTCCACATTGGATTCCATCCATTCCTGCCTTCCCAACCAACTTCTCCAGCCCCTCCAGAGCGGGATTTGTGTGTTTGTCCCACAATTCTGGATCAGAGGGAATGAGGGGATGAAGAACCTGAACAGGAAGGGGTCAGGGGGAACCCCAGAATTTGGGATCCAGCCACAATCCAGCTGCTATTCCCAGTTTTCCAAGATGGATTCCATCAATTCCTGCTTTTCCACCCGACGTCTCCAGCCCCTCCAGAGCGGGATTTGCGCCTTTCCCGCCCGGCTCTCACCTGCAGGTCCAAGGCTTTGGAGGAAAAGGCGGGAATGTGGCAGGACAGGATGGGACACCAGAAGGGAGCTTTGCTCCTCTTGTCCTCGTCGGGACAGAGCCAGCCCGGCTGGTTCTCCTCCCCTGCGGAAAACCGGCAGCGCCGGGATCAGCCGCGCCCCAAAACCCCTCCTCAGGGCTCCCGAGCCGCCGTTTTCCGTGGATTCGGGATGTGCCTCGTCCCCTCCTCCGAGTTATTGCGGCGCGGAGGCAAAAAAATCCCCCGGAAACCGAAAAAACGGGAAAAAATTCCATCCGGATGCGTCCCCTCGCAGCAGGCTGGGACACGCTCCCATTTCCAGCTCGTGGAGAATTCCCAGGTTTTTTAAAAAAACAGGGAAAAGCCGAAGTGTTAAAACCCAGGGAATCCCCAAAGACTGCAGCCCGGGGCGATCCGAGCGCTCCAAGGGAATTCCAGATTTTCCGCGTTTTCCTCCGTGGGACTTCCCTGAGGGAGCTGGGATGGGAGCAGGGATTGGGGATGGGCAGGAGGAGGGGCGGGTCCTCCTCCCTGATCCAGCCCAGCCCATGGAGAACGGGGATCCCAGAGGGGGTGCTCCAGCCAGGAGATTCCGGCCGGGAGCAGCAG
Organism: Cyanocitta stelleri; assembly: GCA_026167965.1. Classification (NCBI taxonomy): domain Eukaryota; kingdom Metazoa; phylum Chordata; class Aves; order Passeriformes; family Corvidae; genus Cyanocitta; species Cyanocitta stelleri. Next base: position 969,249 of record JANXIP010000030.1, on the reverse strand, counting down.
ATCCCAGACACAGAACCGACAAATCCCGGCAATTCCAAAAACCAAACGTTATCTGGAACCTCCCCAAACCTTCTCCAGAACTTCCCCAAAGCCTTCTCCAGAACCTCCCAGGCCTCGTCCAGAACTTCCCCAAAACCTTCTCCCAAATGTTCTCCAGAAGGTCCCAAAATCCTTCAAAAACTCCTCAAAACCTTCTCCAGAACCTCCCAAAAACATTCTCCAGAACCTCCCAAAAACCTCCTCCAGAACCTCCCCAAAGCCTTCTCCCAAATGTTCTCCAAAAGGTCCCAAAATCCTTCAAAAACTCCTCAAAACCTTCTCCAGAACCTCCCAAAACCTTCTCCAGAACCTCCCAAAAACCACCTCCAGAACCTCCCCAAACCTTCTCCAAAAGCTCCCAAACCCTCCCCAAAGCCTCCAAACCCCCAAAACCTCCCGAAGCTTCCCCAAAACCTCCAGCACTTTCCCCAAAACCTCAGACCTCCAGAACCTTCCCAAACCTTCTCCCAGATGTTCTCCAAAAGTTCCCAAACTCCCAGAACCTCCCCAAGCTTTTCCAAACCTTCCAAACTTTCTCCTGAACCTTCCAAACCTTCTTCCAAATGTTCTCCAAAAGCTCCCAAAACCCTTCAAAAGCTCCCCCAAACCTTCTCCAGAACCTCCCCAAAACCTTCTCCAGAACCTTCCCCAAAACCTTCTCCAGAACCTTCCCAAACGTTCTCCAGAACCTCCCAGGCCTCGTCCAGAACCTCCCCAAAACCTTCTCCAGAACCTTTTCCAAAGCCTTCCCAAACCTTCTCCAAAAGCTCCCAAACCCTCCCCAAAGCCTCCAAACCCCCAAAACCTCCAGAACCTTCCCCAAACCTCCCAGACCTTCTCCAGAACCTCCCCAAACCTCCTCCAGAACCTCCCAAACCTCCTCCAGAACCTCCCAGACCTTCTCCAGAACCTCCCAGGCCTCCTCCAGAACCTCCCCAAAACCTCCTCCAGAACCTCCCAGATCTTCTCCAGAACCTCGCAGACCTCCTCCAGAACCTCCCAGACCTTCTCCAGAACCTCCCCAAAACCTCCTCCAGAACCTCCCAGGCCTCCTCCAGGACCTCCCAGGCCTCCTCCAGGACCTCCCAGGCCTTCTCCAGAAGCTCGCCCCCAGTTTCCCGTTCCCCACCCGGACCGCGGCTCTTCCCGTGGGACTCACGGAGGCCGATCTTGGCCAGGTGCAGCCGGTTCACCCAGGAGATCTTGCTCAGGGGGTTGGGGGTGATGAACACCACCATGACGCTGATGGGGCGCCCGGACCTGCGGGGACACGGCCTTCAGCCTCCTCCTCCTCATCATCATCATCCTCATCCTCATCATCCTCCCCCTCATCATCTTCCTCCTCATCTTCATCATCATTACCATCCTCCTCATCCTAATCTTCATCCTCCTCCTCCTTCTCCTCCTCCTCATCATCATCCCCCCCTCATCTTCATCCTCCTCCTCGTCCTCTTCTTCATCACCACCCCCATCCTCCTCCTTCTCAATCTTCCTCCTCCTCCTCGTCTTCCTCATCTTCCTCCTCCTATCATCCTCCTCCTGCTGCTCCTCCACATTGTCAACCTTCTCCTCCTCCTCCTCCTCTTCATCATTCTCATCTTCATCCTCCTCTTCCTCATCATCTTCCTCCTCCTCTTCATCATCATCACCATCCTCATCCTCTTTATATTCATCCTTCTCCTCCATCGCCTCATCTTCCTCCTCCTCATCATCCTCCTCCTCTTCACCATCCTCCTCCTCTTCATCCTTCTCCTTCTCCTCCTCTTCATTCTTTTCCTCATCATCATCCTTCTCTTCATCCTCCTGTTGCTCCTCCTCATTGTCATCCTCCTCCTCATCATTCTCACCTTCATCCTCTTCCTCCTCATCATCATCTTCCTGCTCCTCTTCATTATCATCATCCTCCTGCTCATCTTTATATTCATCCTCCTCCTCCATCTCCTCCTTATCTTCCACCTCCTCATCATCCTCATCTTCATCCTCCTCCTATTCATCATCCTCCTCCTCTTCATCCTTCTCTTCCTCCTCCTCTTCATTCTTTTCCTCCTCATCATCATCCTCTCCTCATCCTTCTCTTCATCATCTTCCTCCTCCTCATCCTCCTCATCCTTCTCTTCATCCTCCTCCTCCTCCTCCTCATCCTTCTCCTTCTCCTTCTCCTCCTTCTCCTCCTCCTCATCCTTCTCCTTCTCCTCATCCTCTTCATTCTTTCCTCCTCATCCTTCTCCTCATCCTTCTCTTCATCCTCCTCCTCCTCCTCCTCATCATCCTTCTCCTTCTCCAACTCCCTCATCCTCCTCCTCATCCTTCTCCTCATCCTTCTCTTCATCCTCCTCCTCCTCCTCCTCATCATCCTTCTCCTTCTCCAACTCCTCATCCTCCTCCTCATCCTTCTCCTCATCCTCCTCCTCCTCCTCTTCATCATCCTTCTCCTTCTCCTCCTCATCTTCATTCTTTCCTCCTCCTCCTCATCCTTCTCCTCATCCTTCTCTTCATCCTCCTCCTCCTCCGGGCCAGGACGAGCCCACCCCCCATTGCCCAACTCACTTGTCCGGCTTGCCGGGCAGCAGCAGCCGCAGGCGGCACTTGTTGGCCGAGTGGATCTCCTCCTCCTTCACCTTCATCATCCTCTGCAGGGCCAGGCACCAGTCCTGCGCCACCGTCATGTTCAGGTTCTGGAGAACATCGGGGGATGGTCCAAGGCGGCCGGAGGAGGAGGAGGAGGAGGAGGAGGAGGAGGAGCCCGGCAGCTCCCGAGGAGCGCCGCGGCCACGGGGAGGTGGCGGCGTGGGCGGTACCTGGTAGGTGCCGTGCAAGGTGCTGACGAGCAGCGTGATCTGCTCCACCACCGCCAGGTCCTTCTGCAGGTCCTGCAGCTCCTGGAAGAGCCGCGGAGGGCCCAGGTAGACCTTATCTTTTGGGGGGAAAAGCCGCCATTTCAGGCCCACGGGATCCGTGGGGTTGGAGAAGAGTCCGAGATCCAGCCCGAGCCCTGAGCCAACACCACCAGGGAGGGCCCCGAGCGCCGCGTCCGCGGCTCCTCGAACACCTCCCGAGGCGGCGGCTCCACCACCTCCGAGAGCGGTGAGATGCCCTCAACGCCCCCAAATCCCAGCCCAGGGAGGTTCCCCCCACCGGGAATGAGGCCCCAAACACCACATCTGTGACCCCACCACCTCCCAGAGGGGTGAAACCTCCCTAAAACCCCCCAAATCCCAGCCCAGGAAATGTTCTCCTGCCAGGAATGAAGCCCCAAACACCACATCCATGACTCCACCACCTCCTGGAGCGGTGAGATCCCCTTAAAACCCCCCAAATCCCAGCCCAGGGAGGTTCTCCCACCTGGAATGAAGCCCCAAACGCCCCATCCATGACCCCACCACCTCCTGGAGCAATGAAACCTCCCTAAAACCCCCCCAAATCCCAGCCCAGGGAGGTTCTCCCACTGGGAATGAGGCCTGGAACATCCCATCCATGACCCCACCCACCTCCAAGAGTGGTGAAACCTCCCTAAAACCCCCCCAAATCCCAGCCCATTGAGGTCATCCTGCTGGGAATGAAGCCCCAAACACCCCATCCATGACCCCACCACCTCCTGGAGTGATGAGATCCCCTCAAACCCCCCAAATCCCAGCCCAGGAACGTTCTCCCACCAGGAATGAAGCCCCAAACACCCCATCCATGACTCCACCACCTCCCAGAACGATGAAATCCCTTAAAACCCCCCAAATCCCAGCCCAGGGAGGTTCTCCCCACTGGGAATGAGGCCTGGAGCATCCCATCCATGATCCCACCACCTCCTGGAGTGATGAAATCCCCTCAAACCCCCCCAAATCCCAGCCCAGGAACGTTCTCCCCGCCAGGAATGAAGCCCCAAACACCCCATCCACGACCCCACCACCTCCCGGAGCGATGAAACCTCTCTCCAACCCCCCTCAGCTCCCCTCCCCGGAGCCCATCCCGCCGAGCCGGTGGCCGGCGCTCACTGTGGGCGGGGCTGGCCGGCGGGCGCGTGCCTGCGGGTGCCGGCGCCGGGCCCGGGCGCCGCGTCCTTGTCGCAGGCGCCGCTGTCCTGCCCCACCTCCACCACCTGCACCTGCGGGAGGGCCGTGCTCCACTTCAGCACGTACTTGGGGCCCAGGGGCACCAGGCTGGCTGATTTCCAGCTGGCCTCTGCCAAGGCAAGAACTCCAGGTCAGGAAAAACCTCAAATTTGGGATTTTCCCCCCCCCCAAAATAACACCCCCGACCCCGCGCGTCAACACCCCCGACCCCGCGCGTCGCGAGATCCCCACCCCCAGACACACGCGCACGGTGCGGGAACCCCCGAATCGGGGCACACGACACAGCACAGCACACCCGGCACCTACCCTGCGGGCACCGGCCTGCCAAGGGGGAAAAAGAGGGGTTCAGAGGGGTTTGGGGCAACCCCGGGAGGTTTTCCCACCCTGCGGCGGCGAATTCGGCCGAGTCCGGCCCCGCTCCTGGGGCCCCGCGGTGGCTGCAGGGGCCCGCGAGCAGCGGGGATGGAGATGGGGCAGAAGCGGGCGGAGAAACCCCAAACGGGGTGGGATCCCCCCACCAAAAATCCCAAATTAAAAGGGATCGCCCCAAAAACACCAAACGGGGTGGGAATTTCCCCCCAAAAAACCACAAATTGAAAGGGATTCCCACCAAAAACCCCAAATTCAAAGGGATTGCCCCCCAAAAGCCCCAAACGGGATGGGAATTTTCCCCAAAAAACCCCAAACTGGATGGGATTCCCCCGAAAACCCCAAATTCAAAGGGATTGCCTCAAAAACCCCAAAATGGATAGGATTTCCCCACAAAAACCCCAAACTTGATGGGAACTCCCCACAAAACCCCAAACTTGACGAGATTCCCCCCAAAAACCCCAAACTCTACAGGATTCCCCCAAAACCCCACAGTTCTTAGAAGCTTTTCCAAGGTTCCAGCCCTCCCTGGGGTTGATCCCACAAATCCCACGGAGCCGATGGGACTGGGAACGGGAAGGGACCGCCTTGGGATCTCCAGAGGGGTTTTGGGGCTGGGTTTTGGGGCCAGCTATTGGGGTAGGTTTTGGGGCGTGTTTCAGCAATGGGTTTTGGGGTAGGGTTTTGGGGCTGGGTTTTGGGGCCGTGTTTTGAGGCCAGCTTTGGGGTGGGGTTTTGGGGCCAGGTTTTGGGGCTGGCTTTGGGGTGGGGTTTTGGGGTGGGATTTTGGGGCCGGCTTTGGGGTGGGGTTTTGGGGCTGGGTTTCAGGGTGGGGTTTTGGGGCCAGCTATTGGGGTGGGATTTCGGGGCCGGGTTTTGGGGCCAGCTTTGGGGTGGGGTTTTGGGGTTAGGTTTCGGCAATGGGTTTTGGGGTGGGGCTTTGGGGTGGGGTTTCAGGGCCATGTTTTGGGCCAGATTTGGGGTAGGGTATTGGGGCCGGCTATTAGGGTGGGGTTTCGGGATGGGGTTTTGGGGTGGGGATTTAGGGCCGAATTTGGGGTGGGGTTTCGGGCTGGGTTTCGGCAATGGGTTTTGGGGTGGGGCTTTGGGGTGGGGTTTTGGGGCCAGCTTTGGGGTGGGGTTTTGGGGTGGGATTTTGGGGCCGGCTTTGGGGCCGGCTTTGGGGTGGGGTTTTGGGGTGGGGTTTTGGGGTGGGGTTTTGGGGTGGGGTTTCAGGGTGGGGTCTTGGGGTGGGGGTTTTGGGGTGGGGTTTTGGGGCCAGCTTTGGGGTGGGGTTTTGGGGTGGGGTTTTGGGGCCGGCTTTGGGGTGAGGTTCAGGGTGGGGTTTTGGGGTGGGATTTTGGGGTGGGATTTCGGGGTGGGGTTTTGGGGCCAGCTTTGGGGTGGGGTTTTGGGGTGAGGTTTCAGGGTGAGGTTTCAGGGTGGGGTTTTGGGGTGGGATTTCGGGGCCAGCTTTGGGGTGGGGTTTCGGGGTGAGGTTTCAGGGTGGGATTTCGGGGTGAGGTTTCAGGGTGGGGTTTTGGGGTGGGGTTTTGGGGCCAGCTTTGGGGTGGGGTTTAGGGGTGGGGTTTTGGGGCCGGCTTTGGGGCCGGCTTTGGGGTGGGGTTTTTGGGGTGGGATTTCAGGGTGGGATTTTGGGCTGGGATTCGGGGCCAGCTTTGGGGTGGGGGTTTTGGGGTGGGGTTTCGGGGTGAGGTTTCAGGGTGGGATTTTGGGGGTGGGATTTCGGGGCCAGCTTTGGGGTGGGGTTTAGGGGTGGGGTTCTGGGGCCGGCTTTTGGGGCCGGCTTTAGGGCCGGTTTTGGGGTGGGATTTCAGGGTGGGATTTTGGGGTGGGATTTCGGGGGCCAGCTTTGGGGTGGGGTTTCGGGGCCGCGTTTCGGGGGCGCCTACTTGAAGTTGATGTTGGCGCACACCAGGAGGTCGTTGAGCAGGAACACCTTGCGCTCCTTGGACTTGATGAGCTGCCCGCGGTCGCCGTACACCGTCTCCGTCAGCGTCTCGCACAGCAGCAGCTGCCGCTGGCCCGAGCTCAGCAGCTGCCAGGGAACGCCCCGCGGCTCCTGCTCATCCCGGCCCCAGAGCGGCAAATCCCAGGCGCGGAGCCGGAACCGCCCATTCCCAGCGTCGGCAAGGAGCGAAGCGTCGGCAAAAAGTCCCAAAGCTTCTCCAGAACCTCCCCAAAACCTTCCCCAAAAGCTCCCCAAGGCCTTCACCAGAACCTCCCCAAAACCTTCTCCAGAACCTCCTAAAATCACCTCCACAAGCTCCTAAAACCACCTCCAGAACTACCCCAGTCTCCTCCAGAACCTCCCCAAAACCTTCCCCAAAAGCTCCCCAAGAGCTTAACCAGAATCTCCCCAAAACCTTCTCCAGAACCCCCTAAAATCACCTCCACAAGCTCCTAAAACCACCCCCAGAACCTTCCCAAAACCTTCTCCAGAACCTCACAAAACCTTCCCCAAAAGCTCCTCAAGACCTTCACCAGAACCTCACCAAAACCTTCATCAGAACCTCCCAGAACCTCCTCCAGAACCTCCAAAAAGCTTCTCCAGAACCTCCCAAAACCACCTCCAGAGCTTCCCTAATCTCCTCCAGAACCTTCCAAAACCCTTCCCCAAAAGCTCCTCGAGACCTTCACCAGAACCTCCACAAAACCTTCTCCAGAACCTCCTAAAACCACCTCGAGAACTTCCCCAATCTCCTCCAGAACCTCCCCAAAACCTTCCCCAAAAGCTCCCCAAAACCTTCTCCAGAACCTCCTAAAATCACCTCCACAAGCTCCTAAAACCACCCCCAGAACCTCCCAAAACCTTCTCCAGAACCTCCCAAAACCTTCTCCAGAAACTCCCAAAAGCTTCCCCAAAAGCTTCCAAAAACCTTCCCCGAAAGCTGCTCAAGACCTTCACCAGAACCTCCCCAAAACCTTCTCCAGAACTTCTCCAAACCACCTCCAGAACCTCCCAAAACCTTCCCCAACAGCTTCCAAAAACCTTCCCCAAAAGCTCAAGACCTTCACCAGAACCTCACCTCATCAGAACCTCCCAAAACCTCCTCCAGAACCTCCAAAAAGCTTCTCCAGAACCTCCCAAAAACCTTCTCCAGAACCTCTCAAATTCTCCAGAACCTCCCAGAACCTTCTCCAGAACCTCCCCAATCTCCTCCAGAACCTCCCAAACCCTCTCCAGACCCTCCCAGATGCCCTCACCCCAAATTTGGGTGGCTTTCCCACCATTTACAAGGATTTCCCTCCCCGTAAGGCGCTCCTGTAGGACCTGTGGGACCACCCGCCCCGAGAGACCACCAGGGCCCTTTTTGGGGGCCTCTGCACCCCTGATCCCGATCCCGATCCCGATGCCGATGCCAGGGCCGAGCCCGCGGGGGCCCCGCTGTGGGGTCGGCATCGAGGTCACTCGGGGTCCTTTTGGAGCGCCAGGAGCTGCGGCACGCGGGGAGCGAGACCCCGCAGCCCCAGCAGGAGCTTGCCCCGCTCCGAGCTCAGCACCCCCGGCAGCAAACGGGGATCCCGCATCCCGAAATCCAAAGGTGGACCACGGAGGCCCGGATGCAGCGGATCCATGGGGGAGGAATTCCCTCGTGACAAGCTCAGGGCCTTCAGAGCGAACGGGGATCCCGCTGCCCAAAAACCCCGTGGGGGAGAGGAGGCCCCAAAGCCAAGCCAGCAGCTGCCAATGGCGCTGAGAAGGAGGAGGAGGAGGAGAAGGAGGAGCAGGAGCAGGAGCAGGAGGAGGAGGAGGAGGAGGAGGAGGAGGAGGAGAAGGAGGAGGAGGAGGAGGAGGAGGAGCAGGAAGAGCAGGAGGAGCAGGGAGGAGGAGGAGAAGGAGGAGGAGAAGGAGGAGGAGGAGGAGGAGGAGGAGGAGGAGGAGGAGGAGGAGGAGGAGGAGGAGGAGCAGGAAGAGCAGGAGGAGCAGGAGGAGGAGGAGGAGGAGAAGGAGGAGGAGGAGGAGGAGGAGGAGGAGGAGGAGGAGCAGGAAGAGCAGGAGAAGGAGGAGGAGGAGGAGGAGGAGGAGGAGGAGGAGCAGGAGCAGCAGGAGGAGCAGGAGGAGGAGGAGGAGGAGCAGGAGAAGGATGAGGAGGAGGATGAGGATGAGCATGAGCATGAAGATGAAGATGAGGAGGATGAGCATGAGGATGAAGATGAAGATGAGGATGAAGATGAGGATGAGGATGAGGATGAAGATGAAGACAATGAGAATGAGGATGAAGATGAGGAGGATGAGGATGAGGACGAGCATGAGGATGAAGATGAGGAGAATGAGGATGAGGATGAAGATGAGGACGATGAGGATGAGGATGAAGATGAGGATGAGGACGGCGCCGAAGCCGAGGAGGACGAGGAGGCCCCACCTTGCTGAGGCTGCTGCGCTCGCTGATGCTCCTGCTGAGCTGCTGCATCTCGGCCACTTGGTCGGCCACGCGCTTCTGCTCGTTGAGCTTCTCGGCCAGCGTCTCCAGCTCGGTCAGCGCCAGCTGCAGCGCCAGGCGGTCGCCGTGGCCCCGCGGGGTGTTCTTCAGCATGTCCTGGCACACACGGGGGGGTGGGGATGGCCACAGCTCCCGGGAGCCGCCTCTGCTCCGGCAGCGCCCGGGCTCGGAGCGTGGAGGGCGACCAAGGGATGGAGCCGAAAATCCAACCAAGGCGGCAACCCCGGAGCGAGTCCCCTGCTCTGCAGCACCCAAAAGGTTGCTTCTGTAGAACCTCCCAAAAATCTTCTGTAGAACCTCCCAAAAACCTTCTGAAGAACCTCCCAAAAACCTTCTCCAGAACATCCCGAGAACTTCTGCAGAACCTCCCAAAAACTTTCTCCAGAACCTCCCGAGAACTTCTGCAGAACCTCCCCGAAACCTCCAGACCCTCCGAAGAACTTCTCCAGAACCTCCCCAAAACCTTCTCCAGAACCTCCCAATGTCCTCCAGAACCTCCCAAAAACCTCCAGAACCTCCCCAATGTTCTCCAGAACCTCCCAAACATCTCCAGAACCTTCCCAACATCTCCAGAACCTCCCAAACACCTCCAGAACCTCCCAATGTCCTCCAGAACATCCCAAACACCTCCAGAACATCCCAATGTCCTCCAGAACCTCCCAAACATCTCCAGCACCTCCCAAACTTCTCCAGAACCTCCCAAACACCTCCAGAACCTCCCAATGTCCTCCAGCACCTCCCCAGCCGCTCTCACCTGCAGGAGGAGGATGAACTGAGGGAACCTCTGGATGGGCTTCACCATCAGCCCGTAGAGCGTGACACGGTCAGCGCTGGACATCTGCCGCTTCTGGGGGGCGGGAAAAGCCAGGAATGGAGGGGGTTTTTTGGGAAGAGCTGGGAAAGAAGGGGGTTTTTTTGGGAAAAGCTGGGAAAGAAGGGGGTTTTTTGGAAAAGCCGGGAGAAAAGGGTTTTTTTTTGGGAAAAGCCGGGAAAGGAGGGGGTTTTTTTGGGAAAAAAACGGGAAAGAAGAGGTTTTTTTGGGAAAAGCCAGGAGAAAAGGGGGTTTTTTTGGGAAAAGCTGGGAAAGGAGGGGGTTTTTGGGAAAAGCTGGGAAAGGAGGGGGTTTTTCGGGAAAAGCCAGGAGAAAAGGGGGTTTTTTGGGAAAAGCTGGGAAAGAAGGGGGTTTTTTGCGAAAAGCCGGGAGAAAAGGGGGTTTTTTGGGAAACCCCGGGAAAGAAGGGGGTTTTTTGGGAAAAGCGGAGGCGGGGAGGGGCCGGGCTGACCTTGAGGAAGTCGAGGAAGGCGGGCTTGGTCAGACAGGCCTTCTTGATGAGGGCCATGGCCGTGGTGAAGTTGTTGACATAGTCACTGTAGACGTCCAGCACCATGGACTTGGAGAACTGGGAGAGGGCGGCAGAGCGGGAAGGGCGTGGGGCTTCCCGGGAAACCCCGGGAGCGCGGGGGGCGGCCGGGACCCGAAATCGGCCCCAGCGCTTCAACGCCCCTCCCATCGCTGGGGGGTCCTGGGTGGGATCCCAGGGGGGGTTGGGGGCGATTCCCGATCCCTGATGGGATCCCAGAGGAGGTTTGGGGCGATTCCCGATCCCTGATGGGATCCCAGAGGAGGTTTGGGGCGATTCCCGATCCCTGATGGGATCCCAGGGGGGTTTGGGGGAGATTCCCGATCCCTGATGGGATCCCAGGGGGGTTTGGGGGAGATTCCCGATCCCTGATGGGATCCCAGGGGGGTTTGGGGGAGATTCCCGATCCCTGATGGGATCCCAGGGGGGTTTGGGGGAGATTCCCGATCCCTGATGGGATCCCAGGGGGGTTTGGAGGTGATTCCCAATCCCTGATGGGATCCCAGGGGGGGTTGGGGGTGATTCCCGATCCCTGATGGGATCCCAGAGGAGCTTTGGGGGCAATTCCCAGTTTCTGATCCCAGAGGAGCTTTTTGGCAATTCCCAATCCCTGATGGGATCCCAGGGAAGCTTTGGGGGCGATTCCCGACCCCTGATGGGATCCCAGGGGAGCTCTGGGGGCAACTCCTGCTTTTTTATGAGATCCCAGAAGAGGTTTGGAGGCAATTCCCGATCTCTGAGATCCCAGAGGAGCTTTGGTGGCAATTCCCAACCCCTGACGGGATCCCAGGGAAGGCCTTTTGGCGATTCCCAACCCCTGACGGGATCCCAGGGAAGGCCTTTTGGCGATTCCCAACCCCTGACGGGATCCCAGGGAAGGCCTTTTGGCGATTCCCGCTTTTCCCGGGTACCGAGGCCACAAAGAGATCCCCGATCTTCTCGGCCGAGTCCCACTCGGCCACGCGGGAGGCGAGGGCGATCTGGAACATGGAGTGGCACTGCAGGATCTCCTTCAGCCGGAAGAACACCAGCTGGCACTTGCGGGCGCTCAGCACCTTGGGCTCCATCTCCAGCAGCGGCTTCCGGTAATCCTGCGGGAACGGGGGCGCTGGGAATGCCGGGAGCCGCGCCGGGGCGGCCCCGAGCCCGCTGGAAATGGGGTCCCACCTGCAGGATGCGCTTCAGGGAATCCACGTAGCTCCGCTCGCTCTGCACGATGGAGCCCAGGATGTGCCGGCGCACCACCTGCCACGGGACACGGGGATCGGCCGGGATGGCACCGAGCCCCCGCTACGGGATTGGGGAGGGGCGGGCACAGCCGTGATCCCAAATAACGGGATCGGGGAGATGCAGGCACAGCCGTGATCCCAAATAACGGGATCGGGGAGGGGCGGGCACAGCCGTGATCCCAAATCCCGGGATCGGGGAGATGCAGGCACAGCCGTGATCCCAAATCCTGGGATGAGGGGAAGTGCAGGCCCAGCCGTGATCCCAAATCCCAGGATGAGGGGAGGTGCAGGCACAGCCGTGATCCCAAATCCCAGGATGAGGGGAGGTGCAGGCACAGCCGTGATCCCAAATCCCGGGATTGGGGAGGTGCAGACACAGCCGTGATCCCAAATCCCGGGATGAGGGGAGGTGCAGGCACAGCCGTGATCCCAAATCCCGGGATGAGGGGAGGTGCAGGCACAGCCGTGATCCCAAATCCCAGAATGAGGGGAAGTGCAGGCCCAGCCTGTGGGGCTCAGCTGTGACGCCGCAACCCCAAATCCCAGGAAAAGGGAACCAACCCCAGCCCAGCGGAAGCGCTGACTCAGCAGCGCCGTTTCTGCTGACTCGGCCTTTCCCCCGTTGCTCAACCACGGGGCCCGCGGGAAGCTGCGTCCGCCCCCAGATCCCCGGAAAGCCCCGGTAACAAATCCCCGGGGAGCCCCGATCCCAGATCCCCGGGGAGCCCCGGTCCCAGATCCCTGGAGAGCCCAGATCCCAAATCCCCACAGAGCCCCAATCCCAGACCCCTGGAGAGCCCCGATCCCAAATCCCAGGTAAGCCCTGATCCTAGACCCCTGGAGAGCCCCAATCCCAAATTCCCGGAGAGCCCCAATCCCAAATTCCCGGAGAACCCTGATCCCAGGCCCCTGGAGAGCCCCAATCCCAGATCCCTGGAGAGCCCCGATCCCAGATCCTCTGAGATCCCCAGAGAGCCCCGATCCCAAATCCCCAGAGAGCCCCAATCCCAGATCCCTGGAGAGCCCCAGTCCCAAATCCCCTGAGAGCCCCGATCCCAGACCCCCAGAGAGCCCTGATCCCAAATCCCAGGTAAGCCCCAATCCCACACCCCTGGAGACCCCTGGTCCCAGATCCCCGGAGAGCCCCGGTCCCAAACCCTCTGAGATCCCTGGAGAGCCCCGATCCCAAATCCCCGGAGAGACCCAGAGAGCCCCGATCCCAAATCCCCGGAGAGCCCCGATCCCAGACCCTCTGAGATCCTCGGAGAGCCCCAATCCCAGACCCCCAGAGAGACCCAGAGAGCCCCGATCCCAGACCCTCTGAGATCCCCGGAAATCCCCGATCCCAGACCCCCAGAGAGCCCCGATCCCAAACCCCCGGAGAGCCCCAGAAATCCCCAATCCCAGACCCCGGGAGAGCCCCGGTGCCGGACCCCGCACCTGCTGCGGGCTCAGCCCGTCGGGCATGGGGCCCAGCTCGGGCGGGGGGTGCTTGGCGTCGGACACGGTGACCTCCAGGAATCCGGTGTCCTCGTCCTCCGAGTCCCCTGCGGGCACAGCAGCAGCCGCTGCCACGCGGAGCCGCGCCGGGGCCACCGGGGCCAGCTCTGCCTCCGGAGCGGCAACGGAGGCGCGTCCCGGTGCTCCCGGTGCTCCTGGTGCTCCTGGTGTTCCCAGTGCTCCCAGTGCTCCCGGTGTTCCCGGTGCTCCCGGTACCCCGAGTGCCTCCGGAGCCACCAGCATGAGTCCGGTGGGATTGGGGACGGCGGGGAGGGGACAGGGAGGGTCCCCATCCCAAAAATCCGCCCGGGATGTGGCAACAGCGCCTCAGCCTCGCTCCAAGCCAGCGGGAAACGGGAAAAGGAGCCGGGAGCGGGGAAAAAGTGGGAAGTGCTGGAGCAGGGACGGGGCCAGCACCACACAGAGGGGACAGGGAGGGTCCCCATCCCAAAAATCCACCCGGGATGTGGGAACAGCACCTCGGCCTCGCTCCAAGCCAGCCGGGAAGTGAGTCCCGGGAAGCGCAGCTCAGCCGCGATCCCACAAATCCCGGGGTGAGGGACATGCAGGCACAGCGCGCGGGGTTCAGCCGCCGTCCCCCAATCCCAAATCCTGGGATTTGGGAAGAGGAGCCGGGAGCGGAGGAAAAGTGGGAAGCGCCAGAGTGGGGAGCAGGCCAGCGGCGCAGGGAGGGGACAGGGAGGGGACAGGGAGGGGACAGGGAGGGTCCCCATCCCAAAATCCGCCCGGGATGTGGCAACAGCGCCTCAGCCTCGCTCCAAGCCAGCGGGAAACGGGAAAAGGAGCCGGGAGCGGAGGAGAAGCGGGAAGCGGCGGAGCGCGGAGCCCTTACCCGAGGCCGAAGCCGCCGAGGAGGAGGAGGGCGAGCGAGGCAGGGCCGGGTCGGGCCGGGAGCGCGGCCGCCGGCTCCACATGGCCCCGGCCCCATCCCGGGCTGCCCAGAGCCGGGAGCGGAGGGAGGGAAGGGAGGGAAGGGAGGGAAGGGCTGCGGGGAGGGCGCTGCCAGCTCCGGGACCTTTTCCTTCCCCAATTTGGGCCGGGCCGGCCGCCGCCCGCGGCTCCTTCTCGCCGTGCCGGGATCCCCGCGCCCCAAAGCCATGCGGGAGCGCCGGGACACGCGCGGCCGATCCCTCGGGAAGCTCCGGGCGCGGGGCGACCCAGCGGGATCGTACCTCCCCTCCGGAGCTCCGGGGAAAGCCGGGAGCCGCGGCGGGAGCGCGGCGGCTTCTCCGCCTCGGCCGCCCTCCTCCTGCGCTCCCCGTCCCCTGCGGGACAGGGAAAGCCCCGGGATTTGGGAATTCAGGGGAAAATCCCCAGGGAGAAACCCAAGCACACCCCAGGGGGAGTCGCTGGTTTATCCCAAAAAATGCTTGGAGCAAGGAGCGAGTTCCCAGAGAGTGGGAACAGCCACAGGGAAGCTGGAAACGCCGGGAATAATCCAGGAAAAAACGGGAGAAGGTGAGCGGGATGAGGATTCCCTGGAATCCGCCCTCTCCAGGGGATCCGGGTGGGGCTTCCCGCTCACCTGGGGCCTCCCTGCGCTCCTCATTCCCTGCAGGACAGGGAAACCCCCGGGATTGGGAATTCAGGGAAAAAATCCTGAAGGAAAAACCCAAGGGCACCGCGGTGCTGCCGGGGGGAGCCGCTGCTTTATCCCACAAGGATAAAAGGAGCAAGCTGGGAGTGGGAACAGCACCGGGAAAGCTGAAAACACCAGGAATAATCCGGGAAAAAACGGAAGAAGGTGAGCGGGATGAGGATTCCCTGGAATCCGCCCTCTCCAGGGGATCTGGGTGGGGCTTCCCGCTCACCTGGGTTCTCCCGGCGCTGCAGGAACGTCACCTTCCTCATCACCGCCATCCGCGTCTTCTCCAGCCCGTCCTTGGTGCCGCTCCGCGCCGCCCGCATCAGCTGCGACATCTGGGAACGGGATCCGGGATCAGGGAGCCGGGATTGGAGATCAGGGATCCAGGATCAGGGATCCAGGATCGGGGATTGGGGATCAGGGATCCAGGATCGGGGATCAGGGATGGGGGACTGGGGATCAGGGATCCAGGATCCGGGATCCAGGATTGGGGATCAGGGATTGGGGATCAGGGATGCAGGATCAGGCATTGCAGGGATCCAGGATCCAGGATCAGGGATCGCAGAGATTGCAGGGATCAGGGATCGGGGATTGGGGATCAGGGATCCAGGATTGGGGATTGGGGATTGGGGATTGGGGATCAGGGATCCAGATCGGGGATCGGGGATCAGGGATCCAGGATCAGGGATGAGGGATCGGGGATCGGGGATCAGGGATCCAGGATCAGGGATCACGGATTGGGGATCGGGGATCAGGGATCACAGGGATCGCAGAGATCGCAGAGATCAGGGATTGGCGATCAGGGATCGGGGATCCAGGATCAGGGATCGCAGGGATCGCAGGGATCGCAGGGATCAGGGATTGGGAAGCTCGAGGCAGCCCCGGGATCGCCGGCCGGATCCGGCTCCGCCTCGGGAACATCCGTGGAGCGCCGCTCCCTGTCCTCCCCCGCAGGCGGGAGCAGCAGGCACAGGCGGGGGCGCTCCGGGATCCCGGCAGGATCGATCCCGGCAGGATCCCAGCAGGATCCCAGCAGGATCCCTGCCAGATCCCTGCCAGATCCCTGCCGGATCCCTGCCGGATCCCAGGATTGGCAAGCGGCCGAAGCGGGATCGTGCAGCAGAGCCGAGCGCAGCCCGGGAAGGGAGCGGGAGCGGAGCCGGGAGCGGATCCATCCCTTCCCTGGGCCGGGATTGGATGTGTGGGACAGGAAGGGGAGGGGGATGGGCCTTTCACTGCCCAAATCCCAGCGTTTCACCCCAAATCCCAGCGCTTCACCCCAAATCCCAGCGGTTTATCCCAAATCCCAGCGGTTTATCCCAAATCCCAGCGTTTCACCCCAAATCCCAGCGTTTTACCCCAAATCCCAGCGGTTTATCCTAAATCCCAGCGTTTCACCCCAAATCCCAGCGGTTTATCCCAAATCCCAGCGTTTCACCCCAAATCCCAGCGGTTTATCCCAAATCCCAGCGGTTTATCCCAAATCCCAGCGTTTCACCCCAAATCCCAGCGGTTTATCCAAACCGCAGCAGTTTATCCCAAATTCCAGTGGTTTATCCTAAATTCCAGCGTTTGACTCCAAATCCCAGCGTTTCACTGCCCAAATCCCAGTATTTCACTCCAAATCCCACTGTTTTACCTCAAATCCCACTGTTTTACCTCAAATCCCAGCGTTTCACCCCAAATCCCAGCGTTTTATTCCAAGTCCCAGCTTTTTATCCTCAATCCCAGCGTTTCACTCCAAATCCCAGCGTTTTATCCTAAATCCCACTGTTTTATCCTCAATCCCACTGTTTCACCCCAAATCCCAGCATTTCACTCCAAATCCCACTGTTTTATCCCAAATCCCAGTGCTTCACCCCAAATCCCACTGTTTTACCCCAAATCCCACTGTTTTACCCCAAATCCCACTGTTTCATCCTAAATCCCCCCGTTCCATCCAAATCCCACTGTTTTACCCCAAATCCTACTGTTTTACCCCAAATCCCAGCGTTTCACCCCAAATCCCAGCACTTCACCCCAAATCCCAGCGTTTCACCCCAAATCCCAGCCCCTGGAGTTCCAGCTGGGACGGCGCAGGGTGGGAAAGGCTCCGCACTAAGATCCCACAACTCCCAAAATTCCCTTTCCCTTCCCCTCCTCCTCTCCTCCCGTACCAGCCCCTCCTGGGATCCCTCTCTCCCGGCGTGCTCCCAACTCCCTTCCCAAGAAAAGCCCGGAATTCCGACGGCCGGGCCGGTGTTTTTCGGGAGCGGGGCACGGAACGGGACGAGCTCAGCCCAGACGGGATCCCACGAGGGGGTTTTCCCCCCCGCCCCCGCCGCACCGGGAATTTTGGGAAGAGCGGGATGCGGGGCGGGAGGTACCTTCCAGTCGCATTTGTGCTTCAGCTCGTGCATCTCCTTCCCCCCAACTCTGAGCGCCAGGAGGTCCCGCTTAGTCCTGGCGCATTTCTGCCGGAGCTTACGGAGGTCCGGAGAGAGCTGAGCCCGCAGCAAAGCAGCAACAGCAGCAGCAGGAACAGGAGCAGCAGCAGCAGCAGCAGCAGCAGGAGGAGGAGCAGGAGCAGCAGCAGGAGCAGCAGCAGCAGGATCAGGAGCAGCAGGAACAGGAGCAGCAGGAACAGGAGCAGCAGCAGGAGCAGCAGGAGGAGCAGGAGGAGCAGGAGGAGGAGCAAGAGCAGGAGGAGCAGGAGCAGCAGCAGCAGCAGGAGGAGCAGCAGGAGGAGCAGGAGCAGGAGGAGCAGCAGGAGCAGGAGCAGGAGCAGGAGCAGGAGCAGGAGCAGGAGAAGCAGCAGGAGCAGGATCAGGAGCAACAGCAGCAGGATCAGCAGCAGGAGCAGGAGCAGGAGCAGGAGCAGGAGCAGGAGCAGGATCAGGATCAGCAGCAGAATCAGGAGCAGGAGCAGGATCAGGATCAGCAGCAGGAGCAGGATCGGGATCAGCAGCAGGAGCAGCAGAATCAGGAGCAGGAGCAGGATCAGCAGCAGGAGCAGCAGCAGCAGCAGGAGCAGCAGCAGCAGCAGGATCAGGATCAGGAGCAGGATCAGAGCAGGAGGAAGAGCGGAGATCCGGCAGCGGCAACACAAACACAGCACACATCACCCGGAGCGCGGCACATCCCGATCCCGGCCGGCATGGAGCGGGCATGGAGCGGGCATGGAGCGGGGATGGAGCGGGGATGGAGCGGGGATGGAGCGGGGATGGAGCGGGCATGGAGCGGGCATGGAGCGGGGATGGAGCGGGCATGGAGCGGGGATGGAGCGGGGATGGAGCGGGCATGGAGCGGGCATGGAGCGGGGATGGAGCGGGGATGGGAGAGGGGATGGGAGAGGGGATGGAGCAGGAGCAGGGATGGAGCGGGGATGGAGCAGGAGCAGGGATGGAGCGGGGATGGAGCGGGCATGGAGCAGGAGCAGGGATGGAGCAGGGAATGCAGCAGGAACAGGGAATGCAGTGGGAGCGGGGAGAGGCTCAAAGATGGGAGAAATCATCCCGAAATTCCAGCCGGGATGCAGCAGGGAAAGGCTCAAACCTAGGAGGAATCACCCTGGAGCGGCACAGCCCGGAATCCCAGCCGGGATGGAGCGGGGACAGGCAGGGAGAGGCTCGAAACAGGGGAATCATCCCGAAATTCCGGCTGGGATGGAGCGGGAATGCAGCGGGAGCAGGGAAAGGCAGGGAGAGGCTCCAGGGGGAGGAAATCCCCAGGGAAGGAGGGAAGGAGGAAGGAAATTCCAGGGAAAACGCAGCAGCTGCGGGTGCTCCGGTGCCTCCAGAGCGGCAAATCCCGGGAAAAGCCGGGATGAGGATTCCAAAGGAGGGATACCTTGGGCTGCAGGGAAGGGGATTCCCGGGGTGCATGGGGGTTCCAAGGGGGGATGAAGATTCCCAAAAGAACGGATATCTTGGAATGGAGGGATGAGAATTCCAAAGGAGGGATGAGAATTCCCAGAGGTTGGATACCTTGGAATGGAGGGGTAGGGATTTCCGGGATGGGTGCGGATTCCGAAGGAGGGATGGGGCTGGAGGGACGGAGGGATGAGAATTCCAAAGGATGGAAGGAGGATGAGGGAGTCCAAGGCGGGGATACCTTGGGCGGGAAGGATGGGGATTCCAAAGGAGGGATGAGAATTCCTGGGATGGATACCTTGGAATGGAGGAATGGATGGATGGATGGATGGATGGATGGAGGGATGGATGGATGGATGGATGGAGGGATGGATGGATGGATGGATGGATGGATGGAGGGAGGGATGGATGGATGGATGGATGGATGGATGGAAGGACAGAAGGACGGATGGATGGATGGATGGATGGATGGAGGGATGGATGGATGGATGGATGGAGGGATGGATGGATGGATGGATGGATGGATGGATGGATGGATGGATGGATGGATGGAGGGATGGATGGATGGATGGATGGATGGATGGATGGATGGATGGAAGGACAGAAGGACGGATGGATGGATGGATGGATGGATGGATGGATGGACAGACAGAAGGACGGAAGGACAGAAGGATGGAAGGACAGAAGGATGGAAGGAAGGACGGATGGATGGACAGAAGGATGGAAGCAAGGACGGATAACCATTCCCAGGCGGATACCTTGGGCTGGAAGGCCGCGCGCTGCTTGGCCGGCTCCGCTTCCCGCCGGGATTCGTCTCCGGACTCTCCGTCGCTGTAGCTCTCGAAGTCGCTGGAGCTCCAGCCCAGCTCCGGCTCCGGCTGCGCTCCGTCCCCGCGGATCGGCCCCGGCCCTGCGGCACAGCCCCAGCTCATCCCGTGGCTCCCACTGCTCCATCCCAGCTCATCCCAGCGCTCCCATCCCAGCTCATCCCAGCGCTCCCATCCCAGCTCATCCCAGTGCTCCCATCACAGCTCATCCCAGTGCTCCATCCCGGCTCATCCCACTGCTCCCATCCAGGCTCATCCCATGGCTCCCAGTGCTCCCATCCCAGCTCATCCCGTGGCTCCCGGTGCTCCCATCCCAGCTCATCCCACTGCTCCCATCCCAGCTCATCCCAGTGCTCCCATCCCAGCTCATCCCGTGGCTCCCAGTGCTCCCATCCCAGCTCATCCCAGCGCTCCCATCCCAGCTCATCCCGTGGCTCCCGCTGCTCCATCCCAGCTCATCCCAGCGCTCCCATCCCAGCTCATCCCAGTGCTCCCATCCCAGCTCATCCCAGTGCTCCATCCCAGCTCATCCCAGCGCTCCCATCCCAGCTCATCCCAGTGCTCCCATCCCAGCTCATCCCAGTGCTCCATCCCAGCTCATCCCAGTGCTCCCAGTGCTCCCATCCCAGCTCATCCCAGCGCTCCCATCCCAGCTCATCCCGTGGCTCCCGCTGCTCCATCCCAGCTCATCCCAGTGCTCCCATCACAGCTCATCCCAGTGCTCCATCCCAGCTCATCCCAGTGCTCCCATCCCAGCTCATCCCAGTGCTCCCATCACAGCTCATCCCAGTGCTCCATCCCGGCTCATCCCACTGCTCCCATCCAGGCTCATCCCATGGCTCCCAGTGCTCCCATCCCAGCTCATCCCGTGGCTCCCGGTGCTCCCATCCCAGCTCATCCCACTGCTCCCATCCAGGCTCATCCCAGTGCTCCCATCCCAGCTCATCCCGTGGCTCCCAGTGCTCCCATCCCAGCTCATCCCAGCGCTCCCATCCCAGCTCATCCCGTGGCTCCCGCTGCTCCATCCCAGCTCATCCCAGCGCTCCCATCCCAGCTCATCCCGTGGCTCCCGCTGCTCCATCCCAGCTCATCCCAGCGCTCCCATCCCAGCTCATCCCAGTGCTCCCATCCCAGCTCATCCCAGTGCTCCATCCCAGCTCATCCCAGCGCTCCCATCCCAGCTCATCCCAGTGCTCCCATCCCAGCTCATCCCAGTGCTCCATCCCAGCTCATCCCAGTGCTCCCAGTGCTCCCATCCCAGCTCATCCCAGCGCTCCCATCCCAGCTCATCCCGTGGCTCCCGCTGCTCCATCCCAGCTCATCCCAGTGCTCCCATCACAGCTCATCCCAGTGCTCCCATCCCAGCTCATCCCAGTGCTCCATCCCAGCTCATCCCAGTGCTCCCATCCCGGCTCATCCCACTGCTCCCATCCAGGCTCATCCCATGGCTCCCAGTGCTCCCATCCCAGCTCATCCCAGTGCTCCATCCCAGCTCATCCCAGTGCTCCCATCCCGGCTCATCCCACTGCTCCCATCCAGGCTCATCCCATGGCTTCCAGTGCTCCCATCCCAGCTCATCCCGTGGCTCCCGGTGCTCCCATCCCAGCTCATCCCACTGCTCCCATCCCAGCTCATCCCACTGCTCCCATCCCAGCTCATCCCAGTGCTCCCAGTGCTCCCATCCCAGCTCATCCCAGTGCTCCCAGTGCTCCCATCCCAGCTCCACGTGCACAGGATGGAGCCGGGAGCGCTCCGGGATGGACGGAACCGGGGGGGGCTCATCTTCCCGGGGGTGGGAATGGGGAGGGCACGGGGGGAGGAGGGAAAAGGAAGGGAAGGGGGATTTTGGGAGTTGTGGGATCTCAGGGCAGAATTCCCGAATTCCCCAATTCCCAAATTCCCCACCCCTCAGGGTCCCGTGGCTCCTCAGGGAGCGGCTCCAGCCCCCCCAAATCCCAGCGGTTCCCAGGGGGATCCCCGGCCGGAGCCTCCTGGGGGATGGGATCCCCTTCCCGATGGAAAACGGGATGGGCGGCCTGGAAAAGCGGGAAGAGGTGATTCCCATGGGATTGGGGCCTGGAAAAGCAGGAAGAGGCCGTTCCCATGGGATCAGGCTCTGGAAAAGCAGGAAGAGGCCGTTCCCATGGGATCAGGGGCTGGAAAAGCGGGAAGAGGCCGTTCCTGTGGGATCAGGCTCTGGAAAAGCGGGAAGAGGCCGTTCCCATGGGATTGGGGCCTGGAAAAGCGGGAAGAGGCCGTTCCCATGGGATTGGGGCCTGGAAAAGCGGGAAGAGGCCGTTCCCGTGGGATCAGGGCCTGGAAAAGCGGGAAGAGGCCGTTCCTGTGGGATCAGGGGCTGGAAAAGCGGGAAGAGGCCGTTCCGTACCGTCCTGCTCCGTGTCCGGCCCCTCGCAGGGAACGTCGTCGTAGATGACCTCGGGCTCCACCTCCGGGAAGGAGAAACGATCCCCTGGAAAAGGCCGGCAGCGGGATCGGCATCCCGGGATCCGGCGGGACGGGAATCCCTTCCCAAACCCGGCCTGGGGTATCCCAGGTGTATCCCAGGGGTATCCCAGGAGCATCCAGGGGTATCCAGGGGTATCCCAGGGGTATCCCAGGGGTACCCAGGGGTATCCAAGGGTATCCCAGGGTATCCAGGGGTATCCCAGGGGTATCCCAGGGGTATCCAGGGGTATCCCAGGAGTGTCCCAGGGGTATCCCAGGGGTATCCCAGGGGTATCCCAGGGTATCACAGGAGTATCCCAGGATTAACCCAGGGGTATCCCAGGGGTATCCAGGTGTATCCCGGGGGTATGCCAGGCGTGTCCCACGTGTATCCCATGGATGTCCAGGGGTATCCAGGGGTGTCCCAGGATTATCCCAGGGGTATCCAGGGGTATCCCAGGTGTATCCCAGGGGTATCCCAGGGTATCCCGGGGTATCCCAGGGTATCACAGGGGTATCCCAGGGTATCACAGGGGTATCCCAGGATCAACCCAGGGGTATCCCAAGGGTATCGCAGGAGTATCCAAGGGGTATCCAGGAGTATCCAGGGGTATCCCAGGGGTATCCAGGGGTGTCCCAGGATTATCCCAGGTGTATCCCAGCAGTATCCCAGGATTATCCCAGGTGTATCCCAGGTGTATCCCAGGTGTATCCCAGGTGTATCCCAGGGGTATCCCAGGTGTATCCCAGGGGTATCCAGGGGTATCCCAGGAGTGTCCCAGGTGTATCCCAGGGGTATCCAGGGGTATCCCAGGTGTATCCCAGGGGTATCCAGGGGTATCCAGGGGTATCCAGGGGTATCCCAGGAGTGTCCCAGTGGTATCCAAGGGTATCCAGGGGTATCCCAGGGGTGTCCCAGGGGTATCCCAGGGGTATCCAGGGGTGTCCCAGGTGTATCCCAGGGGTATCCCAGGGGTATCCAGGGGGTATCCAGGGGTATCCAGGGGTACCCAGAGGTTTTTCCGGGGCTTATCCCACATTTCCCCCACCTCGGCAGATGCTCTCCCTCTTCCAGGTGCGGTTCCGGATTTGGGAATCTCCTCCGGCCTCTCCATTGCTCACCCGCTCCAGGAGCCTGCGGGAACGGGCTCAGGCAGCATTCCAGGGAAAAATCCCTCGGGATCAGGGGCAAATCCCTCGGGATCGGGGGCAAATCCCTCAGGACGGGGGCAAATCCCCCAGGACCGGGCGCCCCCAAAGTTCCCACCCCCCATTCCTATCCCAGGAACAAAATCCATCCCATTCCAGCCCCCTCTGCCCCTCGGCATCCCGGGATTTGGGGCCATCCCAGCTTCTCAGGGATGTGGGAAAGATCCCAAAATCCCGGAGTTCTCCTGCTTGGAACTCGGGAATGGGGAGAGGTTGGGGAAACTGAGGCACGGCAGCGGAG
Organism: Cyanocitta stelleri; assembly: GCA_026167965.1. Taxonomy (NCBI): domain Eukaryota; kingdom Metazoa; phylum Chordata; class Aves; order Passeriformes; family Corvidae; genus Cyanocitta; species Cyanocitta stelleri. Next base: position 946,042 of record JANXIP010000030.1, on the reverse strand, counting down.
GGGACGGAGCCCCACAACCCATCCAGGGAGCCAAAATCCCACCAGCACTCCCAGAATTCCCACCAGAACCTCCTGGAAATGCCACCAAATCCTCCGAAATCCCATTAGAACCCCCAAAACTCCTGGGAAATTCCACTAGAACCCCCAAATCCCACCAGAATGCCCTGGAAATCCCACTAAACCTCTGAAATCTCACCAGAATTCCCTGGAAATCCCACTAAACCCACCAGATCCCACAGGAACCCCATGGAAACTCCATGGAAATCCCACGAAACTCCCCCAGGTCCCACAGGAATCCCAAGGAAACTCCACGGAACCCCCCAGACTCCATGGAAATCCCACTAAACCCCTCAAATCCCACCAGAATTCCCTGGAAATCCCACGAAACTCCCCCAGATCCCACAGGAACCCCACAGAAGCTCCACAGAACCCCCCAGACTCCATGGAAATCCCACTAAACCCCTCAAATCCCACAGGAACCCCAAGGAAACTCCATGGAAATCCCACTAAACCCCCCAAATCCCACCAGAATTCCCTGGAAATCCCACTAAATTCCCCCATATCCCACAGGAGCCCCAAGGAAACTCCATGGAAATCCCACTAAACCCCCTAGATCCCACAGGAACCCCAAGGAATCTCCACAGAACCCCCCAGACTCCATGGAAATCCCACTAAACTCCCCCAAATCCCACCAGAATTCCCTGGAAATCCCACGAAACTCCCCCAGATCCCACAGGAACCCCATGGAAACTCCAAGGAAATCCCACTAAACCCCTCAAATCCCACGGGAACCCCAAGGAAACTCCATGGAAATCCCACTAAACCCCCCAAATCCCACCAGAATTCCCCTGGAAATCCCACGAAACTCCCCCAGATCCCACAGGAACCCCACAGAAGCTCCACAGAACCCCCCAGACTCCATGGAAATCCCACTAAACCCCTCAAATCCCACCAGAATTCCCTGGAAATCCCACTAAACTCCCCCAGATCCCACCAGAATTCCCTGGAAATCCCACTAAACCTCTGAAATCTCACCAGAATTCCCTGGAAATCCCACTAAACTCCCCCAGATCCCACAGGAACCCCAAGGAAGCTCCACAGAACCCCCCAGACTCCACGGAAATCCCACAAAATGCCCCGATCCCACTCACCCTTCCTGGGTCTCGGGGCCCAGCCCGTCTGCGGGGAAGGAAAGCAAAGAGAAGCGGGATTGGCATCCCCGGGACACGCCGGGAACGCCGGGAATCGGCCCCGGGAACGCCGGGAATGCTCCTCACCGGAGCCGGGCGTGCGCCGCCGGCGCGGGGGCGCCTGGAGAACCACGGCAGCACCGGGATCGGCTCCGGGATCGGGATCGGCTCCGGGATCGGCTCCGGGATCAGGATCGGCTCCGGGATCGGCTCCGGGATCCTCCTCCTCCTCCTCCTCCTCCTCCTCAGTGTCCTCGAAGTCGAAGGCCTGGCCCAGCTCCTCCGTGCCCGGGGGGCTGGGGGGATCCGGGGCACATCCTGCACCGGGAACGGGCACGGAAAACATGGAATGGGCACCGGGAGAACGGGAAACGGGGATGGGGAAAAGGGGATGGAGGGGACGGGAAAGGGAGGGAGGAGGTGGGAAAGGGATGGAGGAGGTGGAAAAGGGAGGGAAGGGACGGAAAAGGGATGGAGGAGATGGAGGAGATGGAAAAGGGATGGAGAAGGAGAAGAAGGAAAAGGGGATGGAGAAGATGGAAAAGGGAGGGAGGAGATGGAAAAAGGGATGGAAAAGATGGAAAAGGGGATGGAGGAGATGGAGGAGATGGAAAAGGGAGGGAGGAGATGGAGGAGATGGAAAAGGGAGGGAGGAGATGGGAAAGGGAGGGAGGAGGTGGAAAAGGGAGGGAGGAGATGGAGGAGATGGAAAAAGGGATTGAGGGGATGGAAAAGATGGAAAAGGGGATGGAGGAGATGGAAAAGGGAGGGAGAGGATGGGAAAGGGAGGGAGGAGGTGGAAAAGGGATGGAAGAGATGGGAAAGGGATGGAGGGGAAGGAAAAGGGAGGGAGGAGGAGGAGAAGGAAAAGGGGATGGAGAAGATGGAAAAGGGAGGGAGGAGATGGAAAAGGGGATGGAGATGGAGGAGGAGAAGGGGGATTGAGGGAGAGGAGGGAGGAGATGGAAAAGGGGGATGGAGAGAAACGGGGAAGGGGATGGGGAAGGAGGGAGAAGGGGATGGAATTGGAGGACGGAAAAGGGCGATGGAGGGGATGGAAAAGGGGATGGAGGGGATGGAAGGGAGGGGATGGAGGGGATGGAAAAGGGGATGGAGGGGATGGAGGGGATGGAGGGAGGGGGACAGAGATCGGGATCAGCTCCCCCCGAGCCCCGGGATCCAACAGCCCCTCCGCATTCCCGATCCCAGCGGCTCCAGCCGGGACACCCCGGGTGCTGCTCCCTCCTTCCCCCCCCGGGATTCCCAGGGGATTCCCAGGGGATTCCCAGGGGGTTCCCAGGGGGTTCCCAGGGGATTCCCGGCATTCCCAGATCCCGGGGCTGGCAGTACCTGCTGCGGGCGGGGGCGAGGCCATGGCGGGGGGGCCCGGCTGCTCCGCCCGGAGCCGCTCCCGGGGCGTTCCTGCGGAAAACAGGGAAAAGGGCTCGGGAAAGGGGCCTCGGCCCCAAATCCAGCCCTGGAAAAGCTCCGGGAGGCTCCCGGCGGGACGGAGCCGGCGCCGGCAGAGCGGGAATGGGCTCAGGGAGAGCTTTTCCCGGGAAAAGGCGGATCCCGCTCCCGGGGGAAGCGCCGGGAGCCGGCCGGGATCGATCCATGGGATCGATCCATGGGATCGATGGAGCATCCGCCCGGAAATCCGGGAGCGCCTGGAGGGCACCGGGGAGGTTGGGAAGGTCGGAGCCCTTGGGAAGGCTCCCGTTGCCAAGGGATGATCCCGGGGAAAAGTCCCGGGAAAGGTTGGGGTTTTCCCTCCTGGAATTCTCTTCGTGGAGTGGGAACCTCTCCGCCTCACCCAACCTGGGAATTGTCCCTGAGGATGCACAGAAACCAGGCCAGGAATCCACGGGAACCCGGGAATTCCAGGAGGAGAATCCCAAAAACCCGGAGATGAATCCCGAAAAACACGGCAGATGAATCCACAAAATCCCAGGAGAATCCACCAAAAAATGGGAGAAGAATCCCCACAAAACCAGGAGATGAATTCCCAAAATCCCAGGAGAAGAATCCCCAAAAACCTGGAGATGAATCCACAAAAAAACCGGGAGCAGAATTCCCGAAATCCCAGGAGAAGAATCCCCAAATCCCAGGAGCAGCTGCGGAGCCGAGGATTCCCGGGACGCAGCGAATTCCCGGTTTCTGCAGCAAAGTTGGGAATCCTTGGGAAAAGGATCTGCCCCGGATCCGGCCCCTTCCCGCTCTGGATCCCTCTCCCAGGGCGGGAATCGCGGCCGATCCCAATTTTATCCCGGGAAAAGCTCAGCTCCCAGCGCCTCCAGAGGAACCCTCGGGGCGGGATTTTTCCATGGAAAAAGGGGATTCTTCCCGGAGTTTTTCGCTCAGTGCAGGGCGGGAACATCCCGGGATCCCGTGGGATGAGGGAAAAATGGGATGGACTCCAGAAAAGCGGGAAATCCAAGGATGGGGGGGGATGGGAGAAGATCCTCAGGAATGGGGATCCCCGGGAGCTGCCGGGGGTCCGTGGGAATAAAGAGGGATGGGAAACTCGGGATTGGGGAGAAGGCCGGGATGTGGGAATGGGGAATCATCCCTGGGAATGGGGAACAATCCCTGGGAATGGGGGAACAATCCCAGGGAATGGGGAACAATTCCAGGGAATGGGGATTCCCGAGGAGGCCCCGGCTCTTCCCACTGGGAACGAGAGCAGCCGGACGGATCCAAACCCCCCCGGGCCGGCCCCGGCCGCTCCCGATCCCGGGATATTTTTATCCCGGGATATTTTTATCCCCGGCACCACGGCTGCTGCCAGCTCCACACCGGGATCATCCCGAGCCCTTCCCAGCACATCCGGAGCCATCCCGACCCCGCCGGGATCGGAGCAGGGAGTGGGAAGGGCGGCCGGAAACCTGGGATCCATCCGGCTGGGAAATCTGGGATCCAGCCTGGTGGGAAATCCGGGATCCATCCGGGTGGGAAACCTGGGATCCATCCCAGTGGGAAATCTGGGATCCAGCCCAGAGGGAAATCTGGGATCCATCTGGGTGGGAAACCTGGGATGCATCCGGGTGGGAAATCTGGGATGCATCCAGGTGGGAAATCTGGGATCCAGGCCAGAGGGAAATCTGGGATCCAGCCCAGTGGGAAATCCAGGATCCATCCCAGTGGGAAATCCGGGATCCATCCGGGTGGGAAACCTGGGATCCATCCCAGTGGGAAATCTGGGATCCAGCCCGGTGGGAAATCCGGGATCCAGCCCAGAGGGAAATGCGGGATCCATCTGGGTGGGAAATCTGAGATCCATCCCAGTGGGAAATCTGGGATGCATCCAGGTGGGAAATCTGGGATCCAGGCCAGAAGGAAATCTGGGATCCAGCCCAGTGGGAAATCCAGGATCCATCCCAGAGGGAAATCTGGGATCCATCCCAGTGGGAAATCTGGGATCCAGCCCAGAGGGAAATCCGGGATCCAGCCCAGAGGGAAATCCGGGATCCAGCCCAGTGGGATTGGCTGGGAATTGGCCCCGCCCCACCGCCAATCCCAGGAATAACCACTCGGGAATAAACAACTGGGAATAAATAACCAGGAATGAGTAACTGGGAATAAATAACCGGGAACAAAGAACCGGGAATTCTTTCTGGGATGAGGGGGGAGGGGAGGGACCCAACCTTTGGGATTTGAGCTCCCAAATTCCCTCCTTTTCCCGATTTTCCAGCCCCACCTGGCCCCAAGGGGGGCTCATTCCCGGTATTCCCACGGCGCGGGAGGCTCCAGAGCGAGCTGGGATGGTCCCCTGGATCCTTGAATCCCTGGATCCCTGAATCCCTGGATCCCTGAATTCCTGAATTCCCAGATCCCTGAATTCCTGGATCCCTGAATCCCTGGATCCCTGGATCCCAAGGCTTGGGAATCATCCATAAAATAAATTAAATTAAATTAAATTAAATTAAATTAAATTAAATTAAATTAAGTTGGAAGCAGGGAAAAGGGAACGGGGCGGAAAAACGAAGGGAAAATTCAAACTTCGACAGTGAAAACCGACGGAAAATGGGGATGAAATGGGAAAAACCCGAAATTCACATTTCTGAACGAGTGGGAAAAATAAAACTCGGTGGGAAAACGGAGGGGGATCAAAATTCCGTGGGAAAATCCCTGGGAAATGAAAATCCCATGGGAAAAAAGGACAAATAAATTTTCCTTTCTCTTCCCCCAAATCCCCTTTATTTGGCCCCAAAAAATCCTCTTTATTCAGCCTCAGGAATCCCATTTCTTTATCCCAAAAATCCCCTTTATCTTCCCCAAAAAATCCCTTTTATTTCCCCAAAAATCCCCTTTTTTTCCCTAAACAATTCCCATTGTTTGCCTCCCAAATCCCCTCTATTTGCCCCAAAAATCCCTTTCTTTGCCCCAAAAATCCCCTTTATTTTCCCCCAAAAAATCCCCTTTTTTGCCCCAAAAAACTTCCTTCCTCTTCCAAAAATATTCTCTTTATCTATGCCAAAATTCCCTTTATTTATCCCAAAATTCCTTTTATTTGCCCCAAAATCCCCTTTCTTAGCCCCAAAATTCCTTTTATTTATCCCCAAATCCCCTTTATTGATCCCAAAATCCCCTTTTATCTCAAAATTCCCTTTATTTATCCCAAAATTCCTTTTATTTATCCCAATATTCCCTTTATCTATCCCAAAATTCCCTTTATCTATCCCAACATTCCCTTTATTTGCCCCAAAATTCCCTTTCATTTATCCCAAAATTCCTTTTATTTGCCCCAAGATTCCCTTCATTTATCCCAAAATTCCCTTTATTTATCCCAAAATTCATTTATTTATCCCAAAATTCCCTTTATTTATCCCCAAATCCCCTTTATTTATCCCAACATTCCCTTCATTTATCCCCAATTCCCTTTATTTGCCCCAAAATTCCTTTTATTTATCCCAAAATTCCCTTTATCTATCCCAACATCCCCTTTATTTATCCCAAAATCCCCTTTATTTACCCAAAATCCCCTTTATTTACCCCAAATCCGGCCCCAGCAGCTGCTCCCGGTGCATCCCAGCCCCCCCTCCCCAAATCCCTGATTTTATTCCCGCTGAAAACCCCGGGAATTCTGCCCCTCCAGCCCCATTCCTCGTCCTTTTCCCTGGAATTCTCGGGGCAAATCCCACTCCTGGCCACCTCCTCATCCCCGAAACCCCAAATGATTCCTTAAAACCCCAAGCAGAAGCAGGGGGGAAGATTCCAGAGGCATCCAAGGCTCCCAGCGCCTCGTTATCCCAAAAATCCCCGAAAAGCGGGAATGGCGCCGGGAATCCCACGGGAAGGGAGGAGAGCCCCGAGTTTGGGGGATTTGGGAATGGGGCAGGAATGGGGCGGGAATGGGGGCGGGAATGGGGCAGGAATGGGGCAGGGAATGGGGCCGGCAATGGGGCAGGAATGGGGCCGGGAATGGGGCGGGAATGGGGCAGGAATGGGGCGGGAATGGGGCGGGAATGGGGCGGGAATGGGGCAGGGAATGGGGCAGGAATGGGGGCGGGAATGGGGCAGGAATGGGGCGGGAATGGGGCAGGAATGGGGCAGGAATGGGGGCGGGAATGGGGCAGGAATGGGGCAGGAATGGGGGCGGGAATGGGGCAGGAATGGGGCGGGAATGGGGCAGGAATGGGGCAGGAATGGGGGCGGGAATGGGGCAGGAATGGGGCCGGGAATGGGGCAGGAATGGGGCAGGAATGGGGCGGGAATGGGGCGGGAATGGGGCGGGAATGGGGCGGGAATGGGGCAGGGAATGGGGGCGGGAATGGGGCAGGAATGGGGCGGGAATGGGGCGGGAATGGGGCAGGAATGGGGCAGGAATGGGGCAGGAATGGGGGCGGGAATGGGGCAGGAATGGGGCAGGAATGGGGGCGGGAATGGGGCAGGAATGGGGCCGGGAATGGGGCAGGAATGGGGCAGGAATGGGGCGGGAATGGGGCGGGAATGGGGCGGGAATGGGGGCAGGAATGGGGCAGGAATGGGGGAGGGAATGGGGCGGGAATGGGGCAGGAATGGGGGCGGGAATGGGGCAGGAATGGGGCGGGAATGGGGCGGGAATGGGGCAGGAATGGGGGAGGGAATGGGGCGGGAATGGGGCCGGGAATGGGGCAGGAATGGGGCCGGGAATGGGGGCGGGAATGGGGCGGGAATGGGGCCGGGAATGGGGCAGGAATGGGGCAGGAATAGGGGCAGGAATGGGGCAGGAATGGGGGAGGGAATGGGGCGGGAATGGGGCCGGGAATGGGGCAGGAATGGGGCAGGAATGGGGGCGGGAATGGGGCAGGAATGGGGCAGGAATGGGGCAGGAATGGGGCCGGGAATGGGGCCGGGAATGGGGCAGGAATGGGGCAGGAATGGGGCAGGAATGGGGGCGGGAATGGGGGCGGGAATGGGGCGGGAATGGGGCGGGAATGGGGCAGGAATGGGGCAGGAATGGGGCAGGAATGGGGGCGGCGGCTGCCGAGGGAGGGATCCCTTCGCATCCCGGTTTTTGGGGGTGATCATCCCAATCCTTAGGGAAAAACTGGGAATTTTCTCGCGGGAAGGGAAAGCAGGGCGGACTCCTCCCGCCGGGATCACCTCTGGATCCTGGGATTTGGGGCTGGATCCTGGGATTTGGGGCTGGATGGGAGCGATGTGGGGGCGGAGCTGGGGATTTCCGGGCGGCTCCAGGGATTTTTGGGAAGCGGGCGCAGGAAAAGCGGGAATGTGCTGACCTGGGCAGGCCGCGGCCGCTCCTTTGTGTCCGCATGGGCCGCGCGGCGCCGGGAATCGCCCGATCCCGCCGGGAATCGCCCGATCCCGCCGGGAATCGCCCCCTCCGCGGGATCCCGGGATCGGCCCGGGGGCTGCCCCGGCTCGGGGGGATCCCAGGGAATTCCCGAATCCCGGCGGGAGCGGCGGGCCCGGCCCGGAGCCGCTTCCAGCGGCGGAGCGGGGGATGCCGGGATTTGGGAATCATCATCTCCCTCCTCCCCCTTCCTCCTCCTCCTCCTCCTCCTCTTCCTTCCCCTCCTCTTCCCAGGATCCCCGCGATTCCCGACGCGGCAATTCGGGATCTCTGCGCTGCTCTCCCGTCAGCCGCAGCGCGCAATTCCCGCGGTTTTCCCCGGTTTTTCCTCCGTTTTCCCCGCGTTTTTCCCGCGTTTTTCCCGCGGTTTTCCCAGGTTTTTCCCAGGTTTTTTCTCCGTTTTCCCCGCGTTTTCCCCGCGTTTTCCCCGCGTTTTTTCCGCGTTTTTCCGCGTTTTCCACGCATTTTCCCCCCATTTTCCCCCCCATTTTTCCCGCGTTTTCCCCGCGGTTTTCCCAGGTTTTTCCCCCCATTTTTCCCGCGTTTTCCCCAGGTTTTTCCTCCGTTTTTCCCATATTTTTCCGCGTTTTTCCCACGTTTTTCCCGCGTTTTTCCCACGTTTTTCCCGCGTTTTTACCACGTTTTTCCCAGGTTTTCCCCAGGTTTTTCCTCCGTTTTTCCCAGGTTTTTCCCGCCGTTTTTTCCGCGTTTTCCCCCCATTTTTCCCGCGTTTTCCCCCGGTTTTTGTTCCGTTTTTCCCGCGTTTTCCTTGCGTTTTTCCCGCGTTTCTCCCGCGTTTTCCCCAGGTTTTTCCTCCGTTTTTCCCCAGGTTTTCCCCGCGGTTTTCCCCGCGTTTCCCCACATTTCCCCCGCGTTTTCCCCCCGTTTTTCCCGCGTTTTTCCCCGGTTTTTTCCTCCGTTTTCCCCGCGGTTTTCCCAGGTTTTTCCCCCCATTTTTCCCGGGTTTTCCCCGCGGTTTTCCCGCGATTTTCCCAGGTTTCCCCCTCGTTTTTCCCAGGTTTTTCCTCCGTTTTTTCCACGTTTTCCCTGCGTTTTCCCTGCATTTCCCCACATTTTTCCCACGTTTTTCCCAGGTTTTTCCCGCCGTTTTTCCTGCGGTTTTCCCGCGGTTTTCCCGCATTTTTCCCCGGTTTTTCCTCCGTTTTCCCCGCGTTTCCCCACATTTTTCCCGCGGTTTTCCCGCAGTTTTCCACGCGGTTTTTCCCTGCGTTTCCCCCCATTTTCCCCGCGTTTTCCCCGCGTTTTTCCCAGGTTTTTCCCGGGATATTCCAGCTCCAATCCCTTTTTAAATCCTTCCCTTTTCCAGCGCCTCCAAAACTCCCAAAAATCCACCCGGGAGCCCAAAAAACCCCAAACCCCCGGGATTTGGGGCGTCCTGCGGGGATCCCCCGAAATTAAAGGGATTTCTCTGGAGTTTTTTCTGGGAATTAAAGCGATTTTTCCTTGGGGTTTTTTGGGGAATTAAAGTGATTTTTCCTGGTTTTTCTTTGCGGGAATTAAAGTGATTTTTCTGGTTTTTTTTCTGGGAGTTAAAGTGATTTTTCTGGGAATTAAAGTGATTTTTCCGGAGTTTTTTCTGGGAATTAAAGTGATTTTTCTGGGATTTTTTTCTGGGAATTAAAGTGATTTTTTTGGAGTTTTTTCTGGGAATTAAAGCGATTTTTCTGGGATTTTTTTCTGGGAATTAAAGTGTTTTTTCAGGAATTAAAGTGATTTTTCTGGAGATTTTTTTTGGGGGGGGGGATTAAAGGGATTTTTTTTTAAATCGGGAAAAATCGCTTTAATTCCTCAAAAAAAAACTCTCCATAAAAATCACTTTTAATTCCCAGAAAAATTGCTTTAATTCCCCCCCCCAAAAATCACTTTAATTCCCAAAAAAAAAACCAAAAAATCCCTTTAATCCCAGAAAAATCACTTTTAATTCCCCCCCAAAAAACCCAAAAAATCGCTTTAATCCCCCCAAAAAATCACTTTAATTTCCCCAAAAAAAACCAAAAAATCACCTTAATTCCCAAAAAAAAAAAAAAGAAAAAAATCACTTTAATCCCAGAAAAATCCCTTTAATTCCCAGAAAAATCACTTTTAATTCCCAGGAAGCCGCAGGAGGACCCGGCTCAGCCTCGGGATCCCCGCGTGTCCCGCCCCATTCCCGGTACCGGGGGTGCCGCACCCCGGGGCGCCCCTCCGGAGCCCCTTCCCGGCCCCATTTCTGGCCCCATTCCTGCCCCATTCCTGCCCCATTCCCGGCCCCATTCCTGCCCCATTCCCGGCCCCATTCCTGCCCCATTCCTGCCCCATTCCCGGCCCCATTCCTGCCCCATTCCTGCCCCATTCCTGCCCCATTCCCGGCCCCATTCCTGCCCCATTCCTGCTCCCATTCCTGCCCCATTCCCGGCCACATTCCCGGCCCCATTCCTGCCCCATTCCCGCCCCCATTCCTGCCCCATTCCCGGCCCCATTCCCGGCCCCATTGCCGGCCCATTCCTGCCCCATTCCTGCCCCATTCCCGGCCCATTCCTGCCCCATTCCCGCCCCATTCCCGGCCCCATTCCTGCCCCATTCCTGCCCCATTCCTGCCCCATTCCCGGCCCCATTCCCGGCCCCATTCCTGCCCCATTCCTGCCCCATTCCCGGCCCCATTCCCGGCCCATTCCTGCCCCATTCCCGGCCCCATTCCTGCCCCATTCCCGGCCCCATTCCTGCCCCATTCCTGGCCCCATTCCCGGCCCATTCCGGGCCCCATTCCCGGCCCCATTCCCGGCCCCATTCCCGGCCCCTTCCCGGCCCCTTCCCGGTCCCATTCCCGGCCCTTTCCCGGTCCCATTCCCGGCCCCATTCCTGCCCCATTCCCGGCCCCTTCCCGGCCCCATTCCCGGCCCCATTCCCGGCCCCATTCCCGGCCCCATTCCCGCCCCATTCCCGGGATTCCCCCCCATCCCGCAGAGCTCACCTGCGCTCGGTTGCAGCGGCAGCGAACCGGGGCTGTCCCTGCGGAGCGGCCCCGGGGACACCGCGCGGGGCCCGGGCGGGGCGGGAGCGGGGCCGGGCTCCAGCCGAGCCTGAAATTCCAGGGAATCATTCCAAGGATCCACTCGCTCATTCAGGAACCCACTAATTAAGCGGGAGTTAATGAAGCGCGATGGGGGATCCCACCGGGAGCGGCTCCTCGGCCAGGGAGGGGCACGAGCAGGAAGCGATCCCAAAAAAAAACCCACCCGGCAGCGATTTTTCCATGGGGTTTTCCAGGTGGATCCCAGGGTTTGGGGGTGGCCTTTTCCGGCTCTTGGCTTGGGAGCAAATTCCAGGGGCTTCCTGCTGCTTTCCAGCGAGGTGGGCTGGATCAGCCAGGAAACTTTGGGAATGCCGGGCCCGAGATGGGTCACAGGGGTTGGATCCCACCTGTGGATCCTGGATCCAGGGGATTTGGGAATGCCGGGCCTGGGATGGGTCACAGGGGTCAGATCCCGCCTGTGGATCCTGGATCCAGGGGAAGTTGGGAATGCCGGGCCCGGGGTGGGTCACAGGGGTCAGATCCCGTCTGTGGATCCTGGATCCAGGGGAAGTTGGGAATGCCGGGCCTGGGATGGGTCACAGGGGTTGGATCCCGCCTGTGGATCCTGGATCCAGGGGATTTGGGAATGCCGGGCCTGGGATGGGTCACAGGGGTCAGATCCCACCTGTGGATCCTGGATCCAGGGAATATTGGGAATGCCGGGCCTGGGATGGGTCACAGGGGTTGGATCCCGCCTGTGGATCCTGGATCCAGGGGAAGTTGGGAATGCCGGGCCCGGGGTGGGTCACAGGGGTCAGATCCCGCCTGTGGATCCTGGATCCAGGGGATTTGGGAATGCCGGGCCCGGGGCGGGTCCCCCGGGTTGGGGCTCCCATCCCTGCCCAGCTCCATTCCCGCTCCCCTGGGAATCGCTGCCGCGGGATGCAAATCCCGGCGGATGCTGCGGGGGAGGCGGCGCGGGTATGGCCGCGCACGAAGCAGCGGAACCGGTCCGGGAGTGGCCCCGGGAGGAGCCCGGGAACGCCCGGGGTGCCGGAGCCGGGAGCGGCCGGGTGCCGGAGCTGGGAGGAGCCCCGGGAATGGCCGGGAACGCCCCGGGGTGCCGGAGCCGGGAGGAGCCCCGGGGTGCCGGAGCTGGGTGGCCGGGAGGACCCCCGGGAATGGCCCCGGGAGTGGCCCCGGGAATGGCCCCGGGAATGGACTCGGGAGTGGCCCCGGGAGTGGCCCCGGGAATGGCCGGGAGGACCCCCGGGAATGGCCCCGGGAATGGTCCCGGGAATGGCCCCGAGAGGAGCCCCGGGAGTGGCCCCGGGAATGGCCGGGAGGACCCCCGGGAATGGCCCCGGGAGTGGCCCCGGGAATGGCCCCGGGAATGGACCCGGGAGTGGCCCCGGGAGGGGCCCCGGGAGTGGCCCCGGGAGTGGCCCCGGGAGTGGCCACGAGTGGCCCCGGGAGGGGCCCCGGGAATGGCCCCGGGAGTGGCCCCGGGAATGGCCCCGAGTGGCCCCGGGAGTGGCCCCGGGAATGGCCCCGAGTGGCCCCGAGTGGCCCCGGGAGGGGCCCCGGGAATGGCCCCGGGAGTGGCCCCGGGAATGGCCCCGAGTGGCCCCGGGAGTGGCCCCGGGAATGGCCCCGAGTGGCCCCGGGAATGGCCCCGGGAATGGCCCCGAGTGGCCCCGGGAGTGGCCCCGGGAATGGCCCCGGGAATGGCCCCGAGTGGCCCCGAGTGGCCCCGAGTGGCCCGGGAGTGGCCCCGGGAGTGGCCCCGGGAGTGGCCCGGGAGTGGTCCCGGGAGTGGCCCCGAGTGGCCCCGAGTGGCCCCGGGAATGGCCCCGGGAATGGACCCGGGAGGAGCCCCGGGAGTGGCCCCGGGAATGGCCCCGGGAGTGGACCCGGGAGGAGCCCCGGGAGTGGCCCCGGGAATGGCCCCGGGAGTGGACCCGGGAGGAGCCCCGGGAGTGGCCCCGGGAATGGCCCCGGGAGTGGACCCGGGAGGAGCCCCGGGAATGGCCCCGGGAGTGGCCCCGAGTGGCCCCGGGAGTGGCCCCGGGAATGGCCCCGGGAGTGGACCCGGGAGGAGCCCCGGGAATGGCCCCGGGAGTGGCCCCGAGTGGCCCCGGGAGTGGCCCCGGGAGTGGCCCCGAGTGGCCCCGAGTGGCCCCGGGAATGGCTCCGAGTGGCCCCGAGTGGCCCCGAGTGGCCCCGGGAATGGCCCCGGGAGTGGCCCCGGGAGTGGCCCCGGGAATGGCCCCGAGTGGCCCCGAGTGGCCCCGGGAGTGGCCCCGAGTGGCCCCGGGAATGGCCCCGGGAGTGGCCCCGGGAATGGCTCCGAGTGGCCCCGAGTGGCCCCGGGGCTCCCAGGCGCAGCCCCTCCCCCGTGCCGTCAGTCTCACGTTCGTATGCACTGTCTCATTAATTAATTAAGTGATTCATTTCCTGGCCCCGGCAATATTTTGAATTTCTGTTTTAAACCCAGACTTGTGTGTGTCTCACCCTTCGGCTGTAGCTAGAACTGGGAACGCTGTCCATGTCGGTATTTCTAGTTATTCTCACATTTATAGCCGGGCTGTGCCTTTATTTACCTAATTATAAGGTAATTTTGTATTTATCTTTGTAACTGGATTTCTATTACCTACCTTTATATGATTAATTCTATATTTATATTTGTAACTATATTTCTATTACCTATCTTTATATGATTAATTCTATATTTATCTTTGTAACTGGATTTCTACTGCTTACCTTTAAATGGTTAATTCTATATTTATATTTGTAACTATATTTCTATTACCTATCTTTATATGATTAATTCTATATTTATCTTTGTAACTGGATTTCTACTGCTTACCTTTAAATGGTTAATTCTATATTTATATTTGTAACTATATTTCTATTACCTACCTTTATATGATAAATTCTATATTTATCTTTGTAACTATAATTCTATTACCTACCTTTAAATGGTTAATTCTATATTTATCTTTGTAACTATATTTCTATTGCTTACCTTCATATGATTAATTCGATATTTATTTTTGTAATTATGTTTCTATTACTTATATTTGTATGGCTAATTTTATATTTCTATTTATATTACTTACATTTATCAGGGTAATTTTATATTTACATTTGTAACTATTTCTATTCTATTTAGAAGGTTCATTTTATATTTGTAACTGTATTTCTATTCTATTTATAAGGTTAATTTTATATTTATATTTGTAACTATTTCTATTTTATTTACAAGGTTAATTATATATTTATATTTGTAACTATCTCTATTCTATTTACAAGGTTAATTTTATATTTATATTTGTAACTGTATTTCTGTTATATTTATAAGGTTCATTTTATGTTTATATTTGTAACTATATTTCTATTACTTACATTTGTAAGGTTAATTTTATATTTACATTTGTAACTATTTCTATTCTATTTACAAGGTTAATTTTATATTTACATTTGTAACTATATCTCTATTATATTTACAAGGCTAATTTTATATCTATATTTGTAATTATGTTTCTATTATATTCATAAGGTTAATTTTATATTGATATTTCCAATTATGTTTTTATTATATTTATAAGGTTAATTTTATACTTACATTTGTAACTATTTCTATTCTATTTATAAGGTTAATTTTATATTTGTAACTGTATTTCTATTCTATTTACAAGGTTAATTATATATTTATATTTGTAACTATTTTTCTATTATTTATAAAGGTTAATTTTATATTTGTAACTCTATTTCTATTATTTATATGTACAAGGTTAATTTTATATTTATATCTGTAACTGTATTTCTATTAAATTTATAAGGTTAATTTTATATCTATATTTGTAACTGTATTTCTATTATTTATATTTACAAGGTTAATTTTATATTTATATTTGTAACTATATTTCTATTACATTTATAAGGTTAATTTTATATTTGTATTTCCAATTTTGTCTCTATCCTATTGACAAGGTTAATTTTATATTTCTATTTGTAATTTTGTCTCTATGCTATAGACAAGGTTAATTTTTTATCTCTATTTCCAATTTTGTCTCTATCCTATTGACAAGGTTAATTTTTTATCTCTATTTGTAATTTTCTCTCTATCCTACAGACAAGGTTAATTTTATATTTCTATTTGTAATTTTGTCTCTATCCTATTGACAAGGTTAATTCCATATCTATATTTTTAATTTTGTCTCTATCCTATCTACAAGGTTAATTTTTTATCTATATTTGTAATTTTGTGTCTATCCTATAGACAAGGTTAATTTTATATTTACATTTGTAACCATCTCTCTATGCTATAGACAAGGTTAATTTTTTATTTATATTTCCAATTTTCTCTCTATGCTATAGACAGGGTTAATATTTTATCTCTATTTGCAGTTTTGTTTCTATCCTATAGACAAGGTTAATTTTATATTTCTATTTGTAATTTTCTCTCTATCCTATTGACAAGGTTAATTTTTTATCTATATTTCCAATTTTCTCTCCATGCTATAGACAAGGTTAATTTTATATTTTTATTTCCAATTTTCTCTCCATGCTATAGACAAGGTTAATTTTATATTTTTATTTCCAATTTTCTCTCCATGCTATAGACAAGGTTAATTCCATATTTACATTTGTAACCATCTCTCCATGCCATAGACAAGGTTAATTCCATATTTACATTTGTAACCATCTCTCCATGCCATAGACAAGGTTAATTCCATATTTACATTTGTAACCATCTCTCCATGCTATAGACAAGGTTAATTCCATATTTACATTTGTAACCATCTCTCCATGCTATAGACAAGGTTAATATTTTATCTCTATTTCCAATTTTCTCTCCATGCTATAGACAAGGTTAATATTTTATCTCTATTTCCAATTTTCTCTCCATGCTATAGACAAGGTTAATTTTTTATCTATATTTCCAATTTTCTCTCCATGCTATAGACAAGGTGAATTTTATATTTCTATCTCCAATTTTCTCTCCATGCTATAGACAAGGTTAATTCCTTATCTCCATTTGCACTTTTCTCTCCACGTGCTGCACTCCCTGTCCCCGGCACACCCACCCGGGCACCGAGCGTTTCATTTGCATATTTAATTGCGTGCTGCTGTCTGTGTCTGTAATTACAGCTGTGCTCATCCCCGCCCCGCCACTGAGCTCCATACTGACCTTCATCCTGCCTCCTATTGAAATCTTGCCTTTGCTACTTCTATTTCTAGTTGTATTTATTTATATTTGTATTTATAGTTGTATTGTATTTGTATTTGTATTTATACTTGTATTTGTATTTGTATTTATATTTGTATTTGTATTTATATTTGTATTGTATTTATATTTGTATTTGTATTTGTATTTATATTTGTATTGTATTTATATTTGTATTTATATTTGTATTTATAGCTCTGCCTTCTATTTGTATTTATTCTGCACTTACATCGATATTGATATCTGTATTTATATTTATATTTGTATTTATATTTATATTTGTATTTATATTTATATTTATATTTGTATTTATATTTGTATTTATAGCTGTGCTTTCCATTCGTATTTATTCTGCACTTACATCGATATTGATATCTGTATTCATATTTATATTTATATCTATATTTATATTTGTATTTATATTGTATTTGTATTTATATTTGTATTTATAGCTGTGCTTTCTATTTCTATTTATTCTGCACTTACACTGATACTGATATCTGTATTCGTATTTATATTTATATTTATATTTATATTTATATTTATATTTATATTTATATTTATATTTGTGTTTATATTTATATTTATGTTTATGTTTATATTTATATTTATATTTATATTTATATTTATATTTATATTTATATTTATATTTATATTTATATTTATATTTATATTTATTTTGTATTTGTATTTATATTGATATATCTTAATATTTATATCTGTATTTTGTATTTCTATTTATTCTGCACTTACATTTATATTGATATTGATATTGATATGGATACTAATATTTATATTTATTTTTATTTTTATTTTTATTTTGTACTTGTATTTATATTGATACTTACATATTTATATTTATAGCTGTATTTTGTATTTGTATTTATTCTGCACTTACATTGATATTTATATTGATATTGATATTGATATTGATATGAATACTGAGATTTATATTTATATTTGTATTTATATTTATATTTGTATTTATATTTATATTTATATTTATATTTATATTTATATTTATACTTATATTTATATTTATATTTATATTTATACTTGTATTTATTTGGTATTTGTATTTATATTGATATATATTTATACTTATATCTGTATTTTGTATTTGTATTTATTCTGTACTTACATTTATATTTATATTGATATTGATACTGATATTGATACTGATATGGATACTGATATTTATATTTTTATTTTTATTTTTATTTTGTATTTGTATTTATATTGATACTTATATATTTATATTTAGAGCTGTATTTTGTATTTGTGTTTATTCTGCACTTACATTTACATTTATATTGATATTGATATTGATATTTATATTTATATTTATACTGATATGGATATTTATATTTATGTTTATATTTATATTTATATTTATATTTATATTTATATTTATATTTATATTTATATTTATTTACTTTGTATTTGCATTCATAATGATGTACATTTATATTTATATCTGTATTTTCCATTTGTATTTATTCTGTACTTACATTGATATTGATATTGATATTGATATTGATACTGATATTGACACTGATATTGATACATTGATATTGATATTGATATTGATATATTTATTTTGTATTTGTACTCATATTTTGTATTTATGTTTATATGTAGATGCATATTCTGTATTTATTCTGTGCTTGTGTTTATATTTATATTTGTATTTATATCTATATATTTACATTTCTATTTATATTGTATTTATATCTATATTTGTATTCATAATTGCATTTATATTCATATTTATATTTTTATCTATATTTGTATTTGTATTTATATTTATTCTTATATTTATATTTATATTTGTATTTATATCTATATATTTACATTTCTATTTATATTGTATTTATATCTATATTTGTATTCATATTTGCATTTATATTTATATTTATATTCATATTTATATTTATATTTTTATCTATATCTGCATTTGTATTTATATTTATTTTTATATTTATTTTTATATTTATATTTATATTTGTACTTAGATTTAGATTTAGATTTTCATTTATATTTATATTTATATTTATATCTCTATATTTATATTTCCATTTATATTGTACTTATATCTATATTTGTATTTATATTTATATTTGTATGCATATCTATATGTTTATATTTCTATTTCTATTGTATTCATACCCATATTTGTATTTGTATTTATTTTTATACCCATATTTGTATTTATACCTACATTTATATCTATATCTCTATCTGTATTTATATTTACATTGCACTTACATTTAACACACTTTGTATATTTCTATATTCTATATGTTTCTATAAGCTATATTTATATTTAATACACTTTATTTTTATATTCTGTTTCTCTAAGTTATATTTACATTTAACACACTTTATCTATTTCTATATTCTATGTGTTTCTATAAGCTATATTTATATTTAATACACTTTATTTTTATATTCTGTTTCTCTAAGTTATATTTACATTTAACACACTTTATCTATTTTTATATTCTATATGTTTTTATCAGTTATATTTACATTTAACACACTTTATCTATTTCTATATTCTATGTGTTTCTATCAGTTATATTTATATTTAATACACTTTATCTATTTTTATGTTCTGTGTTTCCCTAAGTTATATTTATATTTAATACACTTTATCTATTCCTATATTCTATATGTTTCTATAAGCTATATTTATATTTAATACACTTTATCTATTTTTATATTTTATGTTTCCCTAAGTTATATTTATACTTAATACACTTTATCTATTTTATATTTTATGTTTCTATAAGTTACATCTGTATCTGTCCCTATTTTATCTCTTTTATATCCCCTTTTTATATTTTTATATGTTTACATGAGTTATACCAACATCTCTGTTTACATTTTGGGTGTTTTTAGGCGTTTCCATGAGCTAATTTCCAGTTATATTCCATATATTTGATCTATTTTATATTTTATATTCCAAATCTTTGATCTATTTTATATTTTACCCATTTATAAGTTATATTGACCCCTCTGTTCCCATTTTCTCTCTTTTCTATCCCTTTTTAGCTATGTTTATATGAGTTACATGTACATCTATGTTTACATTTTGGGTGGTTTTGGGTGTTTCCATGAGTTAATTTCCAGTTATATTCCATATATTTGATATATTTTATCCATTTATAAGTTATATTGACACCTCTGTCCCTATTTTATCTCTTTTATATCCCCTTTTTATATTTTTATATGTTTACATGAGCTATATCCACATCTGTGTTTGCATTTTGGGTGTTTTTAGGTGTTTCCATGAGCTGATTTCCAGTTATATTCCATATATTTGATCTATTTTATATTTTATATTCCAAATCTTTGATCTATTTTATATTTTACCCATTTATAAGTTATATTGACCCCTCTGTCCCCATTTCCTCTCTTTTCCATCCCTTTTTAGCTATGTTTACATGAGCTATATCCACATCTGTGTTTGTATTTTGGGTTTTTTTAGGTGTTTCCATGAGTTACATTTACATTTATATTCCAAATCTTTGATCTATTTTATATTTTACCCATTTATAAGTTATATTGACCCCTCTGTCCCCATTTTCTCTCTTTTCCATCCCTTTTTAGCTGTGTGTACATGAGTTCCATGCACATCTGTGTTTGCATTTTGGGTGGTTTTGGCTGTTTCCATGAGTTAGTTTACATTTATATCCATATATTTGATCTATTTTATATTTTACCCATATATAAGTTATATTGACCCCTCTGTCCCCATTTTATCTCTTTTCTATCCCTTTTAAAATATGTTTATATGAGTTACATGTACATCTATGTTTACATTTTGGGTGTTTTTAGCTGTTTCCATGAGCTAATTTCCAGTTATATTCCATATATTTGATCTATTTTATATTTTATATTCCATATATTTGATCTATTTTATATTTTACCCCATTTATAAGTTATATTGACCCCTCTGTCCCCATTTTCTCTCTTTTCCATCCCTTTTTAGCTGTGTGTACATGAGCTATATCCACATCTGCGTTTGCATTTTGGGTGTTTTGGCTGTTTCCATGAGTTAGTTCCCAGTTCCATTCCGAACCTTTGATCCGTTCCCGCTCTCTCCGTCGCTCTGGGTTCCGTCCCCAGCCGTGCCCGTTTCCTCTCTTCGCCCTCTTTCCCAGCCTCCCTGCCTCTCCGTGGCTCCGTGCCCTGCGTTTGCCCGGCGTTTGAGGAGCGTTTTTGCCATGGATCAGCGGCAGCGGAGCTGCAATCCCGGAATTCGGACCGGGGCCGCCGCTCGCTGCCCGCGCTGCCCGGGAACCCCGGAGCGCCTCCCCCGCGGGCGTCTTGGGATCTGCTGCGCTGCCTCCCGGGCTTCCCGACCCCGATCCTGATCCTGATCCCGATCACGATCCTGATCCCGATCCTGATCCCGATCCCGATCCCGACCCCGATCCCGATCCTGATCCCGATCCCGATCCTGATCCCGATCCCGATCCTGATCCTGATCCTGATCTTGATGCCAACCCCGATCCAACCCCGATCCCGATCCTGATTCCGACCCCGATCCTGATCCCAACCCTGACCCCGATCCTGATCCCGATCCTAATCCTGATCCTGATCCTGATCCCAACCCCGATCCCAACCCCGATCCCGATCCTGATCCCAACCCCGATCCCAACCCTGACCCCGATCCCGACCCCGATCCCCAACCCCAATCCCGATCGCAACCCTGACCCCGATCCCATCCCAATCCTGATCCCAATCCCGATCCCGACCCCGATCCCAACCCAACCCTGATCCCGACCCCGATCCCATCCCAATCCCATCCCTGTATCCCATCCTGATCCCATCCTGATCCCATCCCTGCATCCCATCCCTGCATCCCATCCTGATGCCATCCCAATCCCATCCTGATCCCATCCTATCCCATCCCTGAATTCCATCCCAATCCCATCCCAATCCCCTCCTATCCCATCCCTGCATCCCATCCCTATCCCATCCCAATCCCACCCCGATCCCATCCCAATCCCACACCGATCCCATCCCAATCCCCCCCATCCCATCCCTATCCCATCCCAATCCCACCCTATCCCACCCCAATCCCATCCTGATCCCACTGCGATCCCATCCCAATCCCACCCCAATCCCATCCCAATGCCATCCCAATCCCACCCTGATCCCACCACGATCCCATCCTATCCCATCCTATCCCATCCCAATCTCCCCCGATCCCATCCTATCCCATCCCAATCCCATCCTATCCCATCCTATCCCACCCCGATCCCATCCTGATCCCACCCCGATCCCATCCCAATCCCATCCCAATCCAATCCCCTCCTATCCCATCCTATCCCATCCTATCCCATCCTATCCCATCCTATCCCATCCTATTCCATCCTATCCCACCCCAATCCCATCCCAATCCCACCCCAATCCCATCCCAATCCCATCCCTGCATCCCACAGCTGCTCCAGCCCCATCGGGCCCCCATTCCCAGGCTGCTCCCAAAGCCCCTGATCCTGGGATTTCTGCACACGGTCCCTCTGCAAATCCCCCCTTCCCAAAGATCCCAATCCCACAAATCCCCCATTCCCAGCAATCCCATCCCACAGATTCCCCCTTTCCCAGCGATCCCAATCCCACACAAATCCCCCTTTCCAGCGATCCCATCCCACAGATTCCCCCTTTCCCAACGATCCCAATCCCAGAGATTCCCCCTTTCCCAGCGATCCCAATCCCACAAATCCCCCTTTCCCAGTGATCCAATCCCACAGATCCCCCTTTCCCAGCGATCCCATCCCCCTTTCCCAGGGATCCCAATCCCACAGATTCCCCCTTTCCCAGTGATCCCATCCCCCTTTCCCAACGATTCCCAATCCCACAGATCCCCCTTTCCCAGCAATCCCAATCCCACAGACTCCCCTTTCCCAATGATCCCAATCCCAGAGTTTCCCCTTTCCCAGCGATCCCATCCCCCTTTCCCAGCGATCCCAATCCCACAGATTCCCCCTTTCCCAGCGATCCCATCCCTATGGACACAAATCCCCCTTTCCCAGTGATCCCAATTCCACACAAATCCCCCTTTCCCAGCGATCCCAATCCCACAGACTCCCCTTTCCCAGCGATCCCAATCCCACAGATTCCCCCTTTCCCAGCGATCCCATCCCACACAAATCCCCCTTTCCCAGTGATCCCATCCCACACAAATCCCCCTTTCCCAGCGATCCAATCCCACAAATCCCCCTTTCCCAGCGATCCCATCCCACAGATTCCCCCTTTCCCAGGGACCCCATCCCACACAAATCCCCCTTTCCCAGCGATCCCAATCCCACAGATTCCCCTTTCCCAACGATCCCAATGCCACAGATCCCCCTTTCCCAGCGATCCCAATCCCACAGATTCCCCTTTCCCAACGATCCCAATCCCACACAAATCCCCCTTTCCCAGCGATCCCAATCCCACAAGACTCCCCTTTCCCAGCGATCCCAATCCCACAGATCCCCCTTTCCCAGCGATCCCATCCCCCTTTCCCAGCGATCCCAATCCCACAGATCCCCCTTTCCCAGCAATCCCATCCCCCTTTCCCAGCGATCCCAATCCCACAGACTCCCCTTTCCCAGTGATCCCATCCCACACAAATCCCCCTTTCCCAGCGATCCCATCCCCCTTTCCCAGTGATCCCATCCCACACAAATCCCCCTTTCCCAGCGATCCAATCCCACAAATCCCCCTTTCCCAGCGATCCCATCCCACAGATTCCCCCTTTCCCAGGGACCCCATCCCACACAAATCCCCCTTTCCCAGCGATCCAATCCCACAGATTCCCCCTTTCCCAGGGACCCCATCCCACAGATCCCCTTTCCCAGCGATCCCATCCCCCTTTCCCAGCGATCCCAATCCCACAGATCCCCCTTTCCCAGCGATCCCATCCCCCTTTCCCAGCGATCCCAATCCCACAGATCCCCCTTTCCTAGGGATCCCAATCCCACAGATCCCCCTTTCCCAGCGATCCCAATCCCACAGATTCCCCCTTTCCCAGCGATCCCATCCCCCTTTCCCAGCGATCCCATCCCCCTTTCCCAGCGATCCCAATCCCACAGACTCCCCTTTCCCAGCGATCCCATCCCCCTTTCCCAACGACCCCAATCCCACAGATTCCCCCTTTCCCAGGGACCCCATCCCACAGATCCCCTTTCCCAGCGATCCCATCCCCCTTTCCCAGCGATCCCAATCCCACAGATCCCCCTTTCCCAGCGATCCCATCCCCCTTTCCCAGCGATCCCAATCCCACAGATCCCCCTTTCCTAGGGATCCCAATCCCACAGATCCCCCTTTCCCAGCGATCCCAATCCCACAGATTCCCCCTTTCCCAGCGATCCCATCCCCCTTTCCCAGCGATCCCATCCCCCTTTCCCAGCGATCCCAATCCCACAGACTCCCCTTTCCCAGCGATCCCATCCCCCTTTCCCAACGACCCCAATCCCACAGATTCCCCCTTTCCCAGGGACCCCATCCCACAGATCCCCTTTCCCAGCGATCCCATCCCCCTTTCCCAGCGATCCCAATCCCACAGATCCCCCTTTCCCAGCGATCCCATCCCCCTTTCCCAGCGATCCCAATCCCACAGATCCCCCTTTCCTAGGGATCCCAATCCCACAGATCCCCCTTTCCCAGCGATCCCATCCCCTTTCCCAGCGATCCCAATCCCAGGAACACCCCAAACCCCTTATCCCGGGGGGCGCTGCGGCGGCATTTGGGATCCCTGGAGAGCGGGGTTATCCCGGGTGAGCCGCTCCCGCCTCCCCGGGCTGATCCAGTTTTTCCGTATCCCAGGAAAAACCAGTTCCACGCCCGGCCTGCCCCGAACCTTCCCTTCTCCCTATAAATCCCGGCCGGGCCTTTTGGGGGAAAAACCCCATTTTTGGGGGCTCAGCGGCCGCATCCCGGCTCCGGCAGGGGCTCGTCCCGTCCCATTCCCATGGAATTCCCGGAGAATCCCTGAGCGGCCCCGCTGCCTCGGCCCTGGAAGTGATGCTGGAAGTGCTGGGGGCTCATTCCGTGAGTAAGGAATTCCTTAGGGGGGATTGGAACCCGTTTTCCTTCATCCCAAGGCTTTTCCCGGGGGTTTTTGGGGGGATTTTGGGGGGGTTTCCACTGGAATCCCGCGGGCTCAGGTCCCAGAATTGCATCATCCCTTGGGATTGCATCAGGCTTTGGAAAAGCATCGGATGCTGCAATGATACCCCAAATAATAGCCCACATTTATCCCAAATATCCCAAATCCATCCCAAATATCCCAAATCCATCCCAAATACCCCCCATTTATCCCAAATATCCCAAATCCATCCCAAATACCCCACATTTATCCCAAATACCCCCCATTTATCCCAAATAATAGCCCACATTTATCCCAAATATCCCAAATCCATCCCAAATGTCCTACATTTACCCCAAATAATATCCCACATTTATCCCAAATATCCCAAGTCCATCCCAAATATCCCAAATCCATCCCAAATTCCCAAGGTGCCACCACCCCTTGGAATGAGGGGAATATTCCCATTTATTTCTGGGGAAAAACCTTGGAAAAAAGGGAATATTCCCATTTATTTCTTGGGGAAAATCCACTTTTAAATATCTGCATTTAGCTTGGGGATGGAAAACTTGGAATAAGGGGAATATTCCCATTTATTTCTTGGGGAAAACCTTGGAAAAAAGGGAATATTTAAATTCATTTATTGGGGAAAATCCACTTTTTAATGTGTGCATTGAATTTTGGGTGGAAAACTTGGAATAAAGGGAATATTCCCATTTATTTCTGGGGAAAAAAATCCACTTTTAAATGTGTGCATTTGAGTTTTTGAGGGAGGGAAAGAACCTTTGGAATAGAGGAATTCATTTGGAGGAATCCTTGGGAATCTGTGCCATTATTTTGGGGGGCGGGGGGGGAAGAAATCCTTTGGAATGAGTGAATTTAATTTGGGGGGGAAAAATCCTTTGGAATGAGTGAAATTAAATTTTGGGGGGAAAAATCCATTTGGAATAAGTGAAATTAAATTTTGGGGGGGAAATCCCTGTGGAATGAGTGAATTTAATTGGGGGGGAAAATGCCTTTGGAATAAGTGAATTTAATTTGGGGGGGAAAAAATCCCTTTGGAATGAGTGAATTTAATTTGGGAAGGAAAAATCCTTTTGGAATGAGTGAATTTAATTTGGGGGGGAAAATCCATTTGGAAAAAGTGAAATTAAATTTTGGGGGGGAAATCCCTGTGGAATGAGTGAATTTAATTTTTTGGGGGGGGTGGAATCCCTTTGGAATAAGTGAATTTAATTTGGGGGGGAAAAATCCCTTTGGAATAAGTGAAATTAAATTTTGGGGGGAAATCCCTGTGGAATGAGTGAATTTAATTTGGGGGGGAAAATCCCTTTGGAATAACTGAATTAAATTTTGGGGGGAAAAATCCTTTTGGAATAAGTGAAATTAATTTTTGGGGGGGTGGAAATCCCTTTGGAATGAGCGAATTTATTTTTTTTGGGGGGGTGGAAATCCCTTTGGAATGAGTGAATTTAATTTTTGGGGGGGGGGGGAATCCATTTGGAATAAGTGAATTTAATTTTGGGGGGAAAATCCCTTTGGAATAACTGAATTAAATTTTGGGGGGAAAAATCCTTTGGAATGAGTGAATTTAATTTTTTTGGGGGGGTGGAAATCCCTTTGGAAATAATGAATTTAATTTGGGGGGGAAAAATCCCTTTGGAATGAGTGAAATTAAATTTTGGGGGGAAAAATCCCTTGGGATCCGTGCATTTTGGGGGGGATCAAACCCCTTGGGATCCGTGCATTTACTCCCTGCAATAAACACCCTACACCCATTTTCCCTTGGGAAAACCCCACTCCTCCCCTTCCAGCGAGCGCCTTTCCCTCTCCTCAATCCCTGAATCCCCAATCCCTGCATTTCCCTTCCCAAAAAAACCCCCCGAGCAGGGAGGGATGAGCTGGGATCCAGCCGGGAGGAGGAGCAGGATGCGATCCCGGGCTCTCCCGGAGTCTTCCAGCCCTAAAGATGGAGCTGCTCCGCGCGGCCTCTTCCTCTCCCAGGCACCATGGATCCGGGTTTTTTTTTTTTTTTTTTTTTGTCCTTTCCCTTTTTTTCCCCGTTCCCCCTTTTCCTGCCCATCCATGTGTTTCTGTTTTGTATTGTCCCATTCGCTCGCGTTTACGCTTTGAGCCGAGCCGGTGGGTGGGATTTGAGGGAGGAAAAGGGGAACAGAAAGGAGAGGGGGGAGAGAGGGGGGGGGGGGGGGGAAAGAGGAAAAAAGAAAAAAAAAAAAAACGAGAGGAGGAGGGGAAAAAAAAGCGAGAAAAAAACCCCCAAAATTACCTTTTTTTTTTTTTCTTTTCCTGCAACAGGAACCGCCACCAAAAATAGTGCAAAGGCCCCGCGCTGCCGCTTTCTTTATGCTGCACCTTTCGCCCTAAAATCAGGTTTGGAATTGGGGGGGGGGGGGGTCAAAAAGTGGGATCCAGAGGGGAGGGGGAGGGGAAGAGGGATGGGGGGGGGAGGGGGGGCGTAAAAAAAGGTTTAAAAAAAAAAAAAAAAAAAAGGCGGATCCACGTGGTGCGAGGGGGGCAGACAGAGATCCCATTGTTCCAGGGGAATGGGAATGGGAATGGGATCCGAGGCGCTGGGGACGGGCGGGGAGGGACACGGGGGGAGCCCCCCGGGGGAGCTGGGCCCCCTCCCCACTTCGGCCCCGCGCTGTAAAAGAACCCCCCCCGCCCCCCCAAAATCCAACGGGAGCGCCACGGGAGCGGCGGGGATTTGGGATTTGGGGGCTTCCGGGAGGTTTGGGGTGGGGATAAAGGAGGGGGGGATCCCCAAAATCCCCCCCGGTGCTCCCCTCTTTCTGCTCCCCTTTGTGGGGGGGGACACAGCGCTTTGTCTCCGGGCCCTTCTCCTGCCGTGGATCCCCTTTGGGACCACCCCAAAAACCCCAAAACGGCCCCCCGGGACCCCCCCCCCCTTCCCGAGCACCCCCAATTGCAAAATCTCCCCGCGACCCCCCCCGTGTGACCCCCATTGCACCCCCACTTTGAACCCCCCCCGGGCACCCCCTTTTCCAAATCGTCCCTTTCCACCTCCCCCTTGAACCCCCCCTTTTCCAGACCCCCTTCCCCAGCCCCCCACAGCCCGGGGCTCCCCTCTCTCCCTTCCCCCCGTGTCCCCCCCAAATCCCCCCCACGTCCCCTCGCTGCAGGTCACCCCTGTGCCCCGTTTCTCCCCCCATCCCGTGTCCCCCGTGTCCCCCCTTTTATCCCCCTCATTCCGTGTCCCCCATAACCCCTCATCCCCACCACCGTGGGTCCCCCCTTTTCCCCACATCCCGTGTACCCCATATCCCCCCATCTCCCGTCACCCCATATCCCCCATCTCCCCTCACCCCGTGTCCCCATCTCCCCTCACCCCATATCCCCCATCTCCCCTCACCCCATATCCCCCATCTCCCCTCACCCCGTGTCCCCATCTCCCCTCACCCCATATCCCCCATCTCCCCTCACCCCGTGTCCCCATCTCCCCTCACCCCATATCCCCCATCTCCCCTCACCCCATATCCCCCATCTCCCCTCACCCCGTGTCCCCATCTCCCCTCACCCCATATCCCCCATCTCCCCTCACCCCATATCCCCCATCTCCCCTCACCCCGTGTCCCCCATCTCCCCTCACCCCATATCCCCCATCTCCCCTCACCCCGTGTCCCCCATCTCCCCTCACCCCATATCCCCCATCTCCCCTCACCCCATATCCCCCCGTATCCCCCATCTCCCCTCACCCCATGTCCCCCCGTGTCCCCCATATCCCCCATCTCCCCTCACCCTGTGTCCCCCATATCCCCTCACCCCCGTCTCCCCTCATATTCCCCCCATTTCCCCTCATCCCATGTCCCCCATAAGCGCCCATCTCCCCTCACCCCTGTCCCCATTTCCCCTCACTGTCCCCTCACCCCATATCACCCCTGTCCCCATTTCCCCTCACTGTCCCCTCACGGTGCCCCCCCACCCCCTGTCCCCATTTCCCCTCACGGTGCCCCTTCACCCTCTGTCCCCATTTCCCCTCACTGTCCCCTCACCCCGTATCCCCCATCCCCATTTCCCCTCACCCCCTATCCCGTGTCTTGTGTCCCCAATTTCCCTCACTGTCCCCTCACGGTGCTCCTCACCCCCCGCCCCATTTCCCCTCACGGTGCCCCTTCACCCCCGTCCCTATTTCCCCTCACGGTGCTCCCCTGTCCCCATTTCCCCTCACGGTGCTCCCCTGTCCCCCTGTCCCCTCACGGTGCTCCCCTGTCCCCCTGTCCCTATTTCCCCTCACGGTGCTCCCCTGTCCCCCTGTCCCCATTTCCCCTCACGGTCCCCCTGTCCCCATTTCCCCTCACGGTGCTCCCCTGTCCCCATTTCCCCTCACGGTGCCTCCTCACCCCCTGTCCCCATTTCCCCTCACGGTGCTCCTCACCCCCTGTCCCCATTTCCCCTCACGGTGCTCCCCTGTCCCCATTTCCCCTCACGGTCCCCCCGTCCCCATTTCCCCTCACGGTGCTCCCCTGTCCCCCTGTCCCCTCACGGTGCTCCCCTGTTCCCCCCGTCCCCCATTTCCCCTCACGGTGCTCCCCTGTCCCCATTTCCCCTCACGGTGCTCCCCTGTCCCCCTGTCCCCTCACGGTCCCCCTGTCCCCCCTTCCCCTCACGGTTCCTCACCGTGCCCTGTCCCGCGTGTCCCGGCGGTGCCTGTGGCTGCGGGTGTGTGACGGCGGCTCCGCAGCCATGCCCCGCAGGAAGGCGGCGGGGCCGCCGTGGGACGCGGGCCCGGGCGCTGCGGGCGGCGGGAGGCGGCGGCCGGGCCCGGCGGGCGGCGGGCGGCGGCGGCCCCGGCCCGGCGGCGGCAGCAGCGGCGGCAGCAGCGAGGAGGAGGCGCCCCGGGAGCGGCGGCCGCGGGACGGCAGCCCCGGGGCCCGCAGGCCCGGCAGGCCCGGCGGGGCGGCGGCGGCGGCGGCGGCGGCGGGGCCCGGAGGCCCTGGGGCCCGCGGACAGAGCGTGGTGATCTGCGAGCCCGAGCACAGCAAGGAGCGCATCGTGAGCTCGGGGGGGGAGGGCACCCCGGCACCCTTGGACCTCCTGTGCACTTATAGGGCCCCCTTTACCCACCCCCACTGCACCCCATTAGAGCCCCCTGTGCCCTTATAGGGCCCCGTTTACACACCCCCACTGCACCCCTTTAGAGCCCCTGTGCCCTTATAGGGCCCCCTTTACACACCCCCACTGCACCCCTTGAACCCCCTGTGCCCTTATAGGGCCCCCTTTACACACCCCCACTGCACCCCTTTAGCCCCCTCTGTGCCCTTATAGGGCCCCCTTTACACACCCCCATTGCACCCCTTTAGCCCCCTCTGTGCCCTTATAGGGCCCCTTTACACACCCCCACTGCACCCCTTTAGAGCCCCTGTGCCCTTATAGGGCCCCTTTACACACCCCACTGCACCCCTTTAGACCCCCTGTGCCCTTATAGGGCCCCTTACACACCCCCACTGCACCCCTTGGATCCCCTGTTCCCTTATAGGGCCCCTTTACACACCCCACTGCACCCCTTTAGACCCCCTGTGCCCTTATAGGGCCCCTTTACACACCCCCACTGCACCCCTTGGATCCCCTGTTCCCTTATAGGGCCCCTTTACACACCCCCACTGCACCCCTTTAGAGCCCCTGTGCCCTTATAGGGCCCCCTTTACACACCCCCACTGCACCCCTTGGATCCCCTGTGCCCTTATAGGGCCCCCTTTACACACCCCCACTGCACCCCTTGGATCCCCTGTTCCCTTATAGGGCCCCCTTTACACACCCCCACTGCACCCCTTTAGCCCCCTCTGTGCCCTTATAGGGCCCCCTTTACACACCCCACTGCACCCCTTTAGAGCCCCTGTGCCCTTATAGGGCCCCCTTTACACACCCCCACTGCACCCCTTTAGCCCCCTGTGCCTTATAGGGCCCCCTTTACACACCCCCACTGCACCCCTTTAGAGCCCCTGTGCCCTTATAGGGCCCCTTTACACACCCCCACTGCACCCCTTTAGCCCCCTGTGCCCTTATAGGGCCCCCTTTACACACCCCACTGCACCCCTTTAGCCCCCTGTGCCTTATAGGGCCCCCTTTACACCCCTTTACCCCCCTGCCCCCCGTTTGCCGCCCCGTACCCCCAGAGCACCCCCAGCCCGCACCCCCTGACTGCCCATTCCACCCCTAATGCACCCCAAATTCGACCCCAGGGCCCCCCACCCCTTTTCACCCCCCACTGCACCCCTTAAAGCACCCCCTCACTGTCCCCGTGTCCCTGCTGTCCCCGAACCCCATGTTCCCCGTGCCCCCCGCACCCCCCACATGCCCCCAATGCCATCTCCCCTGTGCCCCCCACATCCCTGATGTCCCCAAAGCTCCTCACGTCCCCAGTGTCCCCAGTGCCCCCCCCATCCCCAGTGCCCCCTTTGTCCCCCCATCCCCAGTGTCCCCAGTGCCCCCCCATCCCCAGTGCCCCCTTTGTCCCCCATCCCCAGTGTCCCCCATGTGCCCCCATCCCCAGTGTCCCCCATGTCCCCCATCCCCAGTGTCCCCCATGTCCCCCCATCCCCAGTGTCCCCTTTGTCCCCCATCCCCAGTGCCCCCTTTGTCCCCCCCATCCCCAGTGTCCCCTTTGTCCCCCATCCCCAGTGTCCCCTTTGTCCCCCATCCCCAGTGCCCCCTTTGTCCCCCCCATCCCCAGTGTCCCCTTTGTCCCCCATCCCCAGTGTCCCCTTTGTCCCCCATCCCCAGTGTCCCCCATGTCCCCCCCATCCCCAGTGTCCCCTTTGTCCCCCATCCCCAGTGTCCCCCTTTGTCCCCCATCCCCAGTGTCCCCTTTGTCCCCCATCCCCAGTGTCCCCCTTTGTCCCCCATCCCCAGTGCCCCCTTTGTCCCCCATCCCCAGTGTCCCCCATGTCCCCCCATCCCCAGTGTCCCCAGTGCCCCCCCATCCCCAGTGTCCCCTTTGTCCCCCATCCCCAGTGCCCCCTTTGTCCCCCATCCCCAGTGTCCCCCTTTGTCCCCCCCATCCCCAGTGTCCCCTTTGTCCCCCATCCCCAGTGTCCCCTTTGTCCCCCATCCCCAGTGTCCCCCTTTGTCCCCCATCCCCAGTGTCCCCCATGTGCCCCGTGTCCCCCCAGCCCTGCTGTCCCCACATCCCCCTGTCCGCTGTCCCCTATCCCTGCCCCTGTCCCTCACTCTGTCCTTGAGCCCTCTGTTCCCCCGTCCGTCTCCCTGACCCATCTGTCCATCTGTCCCCTCTGTCCCTCTGTCCATCTGTCCCCTCTGTCCCTCTGTCCCTCTGTCTGTCTGTCCCTGACCCTCTGTCCCTGACCCCTCTGTCCCTCTGTCCCTCTGTCCCCTCTGTACCTCCGTCCCTCTGTCCGTCTGTCCCTCTGTCCGTCTGTCCCTCTGTCCCTGACCCCTCTGTCCCTCTGTCCGTCTGTCCCTGACCCATCTGTCCGTCTATCCCTGAGCCCTCTGTCTGTCTGTCCGTCTGTCCCTGACCCCTCTGTCCCTCTGTCCCTCTGTCCCTGACCCCTCTGTCCCTGACCCCTCTGTCCCTCTGTCCGTCTGTCCGTCTGTCCCTGACCCCTCTGTCCCCTCTGTCCCTCTGTCCATCTGTCCCCTCTGTCCCTCTGTCCCCTCTGTCCGTCTGTCCATCTGTCCCTGACCCCTCTGTCCCTCTGTCCATCTGTCCCCTCTGTCCATCTGTCCCCTCTGTCCGTCTGTCCGTCTGTCCCCTCTGTCCCTGACCCCTCTGTCCGTCTGTCCATCTGTCCGTCTGTCCCTCTGTCCCTCTGTCCCTGACCCCTCTGTCCATCTGTCCCTGACCTCTCTGTCCCTCTGTCCGTCTGTCCCTGACCCCTCTGTCCGTCTGTCCCTGTCCCCTCTGTCCCTCTGTCCATCTGTCCCTGACCCCTCTGTCCCTCTGTCCGTCTGTCCATCTGTCCGTCTGTCCGTCTGTCCATCTGTCCCTGACCCCT
The DNA here is from genome assembly GCA_026167965.1 of Cyanocitta stelleri. Classification (NCBI taxonomy): domain Eukaryota; kingdom Metazoa; phylum Chordata; class Aves; order Passeriformes; family Corvidae; genus Cyanocitta; species Cyanocitta stelleri. Next base: position 913,727 of record JANXIP010000030.1, on the reverse strand, counting down.
CTGTCCCTCTGTCCGTCTGTCCATCTGTCCGTCTGTCCGTCTGTCCGTCTGTCCCTGACCCCTCTGTCCCTCTGTCCCTCTGTCCGTCTGTCCGTCTGTCCCTGACCCCTCTCTCCCGTGTCCCCACAGAAGCTCGAGGGCTCCAAGAGCCGGGGCCAGCTCCTCATTTTCGGGGCCACCAACTGGGACCTGATCGGCCGCAAGGAAGTGCCTAAACAGCAGGGTAGGGCCCGTTAATTACCGCTAATTACCGCTAATTACCGCCCTCAATCAGCCACCTGTCCGTGTGTCCGAGCGGGGCAGGGCCTCGCTAACGGCTGCTTAATTAATCGGTGTTAATTGGGGGTTAGTTCATAATCAATGAATGTTTGGGGGCAAGGTAGGGCCTCATTAATGGCTGCTTAATTAATCGGTGCTAATTGGGGGTTAATTTGTAATCAATAAATGTTTCGGGGCAGGATAGGCCCTCATTAACGGCTCTTTGATTAATTATAATTAATTGGGGGTTAATTAGTTATCAATGAATGTTTCAGGGAAGAATAGGGCTGTTTAATTAATCGGTGTTAATTTGGGGTTAATTTGTAATCAATGAATGTTTTAGGGCAGGGTAGAGCCTCATTAACAGCTGTTTAATTAATTGGTATTAATTGGGGTTAATTCATAATCAATGAATGTTTAGGGGCAGGATAGGCCCTCATTAACAGCTCTTTGATTAATTATAATTAATTTGGGGTTAATTTGTGATCAATAAATGTTTCGGGGCAGGGTAGGGCCTCATTAACGGCTCTTTGATTAATTATAATTAATTGGGGGTTAATTAGTTATCAATGAATGTTTCAGGGCAGAGTAGGGCTATTTAAATTAATTGGTATTAATTTGGGGTTCATTTGTAATCAATGAACTTTTGGAGCAGGGTAGGGCCTCATTAACATCTGCTTAATTAATTGGTATTAATTTGGGATTAATTCGTAATCAGTGAATGTTTAGGGGCAGGATAGGCCCCTCATTAACATCTGCTTAATTAATCGGTATTAATTGAGGGTTAATTCGTAATCAATAAATGTTTCGGGGCAGGGTAGGGCCTCATTAACGGCTCTTTGATTAATTATAATTAATTGGGGGTTAATTAGTTATCAATGAATGTTTCAGGGCAGAGTAGGGCTATTTAAATTAATTGGTATTAATTTGGGGTTAATTTGTAATCAATGAACTTTTGGAGCAGGGTAGGGCCTCATTAACATCTGCTTAATTAATCGATATTAATTTGGGGTTCATTTGTAATCAATAAATGTTTCGAGGCAGGGTAGGGCCTCATTAATGGCTCTTTGATTAATTATAATTAATTTGGGGTTAATTTGTAATCAATAAATGTTTCGGGGCAGGGTAGGGCCTCATTAACGGCTGCTTAATTAATTGGTATTAATTGGGGGTTAATTCATAATCAGTGAATGTTTCGGGGCAGGATAGGCCCCTCATTAACATCTGCTTAATTAATTGGTATTAATTGGGGGTTAATTCGTAATCAGTGAATGTTTAGGGGCAGGATAGGGCCCTCATTAACATCTGCTTAATTAATCGGTGTTAATTGAGGGTTAATTCGTAATCAATAAATGTTTCGGGGCAGGGTAGGCCCTCATTAACGGCTCTTTGATTAATTATAATTAATTTGGGGTTAATTTGTAATCAATAAATGTTTCGGGGCAGGGTAGGGCCTCATTAATGGCTGCTTAATTAATCGGTGTTAATTGGGGGTTAATTCATAATCAATGAATGTTTCGGGGCAGGGCAGGGCAGGGCCTCGTTAACGGCTGCTTAATTAATCGGTGTTAATTGGGGGTTAATTCATAATCAATAAATGTTTAGGGGCAGGATAGGGCCTCATTAATGGCTGCTTAATTAATCGGTGTTAATTGGGGGTTAGTTCATAATCAATGAATGTTTCAGGGCAGGGTAGGGCGTCATTAATGGCTGCTTAATTAATTGATATTAATTGGGGGTTAATTTGTAATCAATAAATGTTTCGGGGCAGGATAGGCCTTCATTAACGGCTCTTTGATTAATTATAATTAATTGGGGGTTAATTAGTTTTCTATGAATGTTTCAGGACAGAGTAGGGCTATTTAATTAATTGGTATTAATTTGGGGTTCATTTGTAATCAATGAATGTTTGGGGGCAGGGTAGGGTCTCATTAACGGCTCTTTGACTAATTATAATTAATTGGGGGTTAATTAGTTTTCTATGAATGTTTCAGGGCAGAGTAGGGCTATTTAATTAATTGGTATTAATTTGGGGTTCATTTGTAATCAATGAACTTTTGGAGCAGGGTAGGACTTCATTAACGGCTGTTTAATTAATGGGTATTAATTGGGGGTTCATTTGTAATCAATGAACTTCTGGGGTCCGGTAGGGCCCTCATTAATGGCCGTGGGATTAATTGCTATTAATTGGGGGTTAATGAGTAATTACTGCCCGTTTGGGGAGCCGTGGCCCCGGTGTCGCACCTTTGGCTGCCCGTAGACCTTCGTTAATTAATCTCTTTCTGTGCCTCACGGCTTAATTGATTTTCAATTCGCAAGGTTAATTAGGCAATTAAAAACTAACGAAGCCTCTTGGAGGGGCTCCCCCAACCTGTGCAGATCTGGGCTGGAGCTCGGGGTGCCCCGGCCCTCTGAGGCCAGCGCTGTTCTAGCGATTAATTAATTAATCGGTTCGTTTTCAGCGCGTCCCTGACGAGTCGTTATCTGCGGTTAATTACTGCTGGTCCCTAATTATCCTTCCCATCTCCTCGCTGCTGGTTGGCTCTGGGTCGTTATTGCAGCCACAGCGCAGAGGCTCCTCCCACCTCGGCATGCAACTCGTTAATTGTTCTTAATTAGGCACCCGTGTTTAATTACGCCTGCGGCTAACGAGCCTTCCGGGAGGGGGTCCCTCTGCAGCCGGGATTTGGGGAGCTCCTGCAGGGGACCCCGTTCCTGCCCCGCCTGTTCTCTCTGGGCCGTTCATTTGCTTAATTGGGGGCGTTCGGCTTTAATTAATCCTCGTTAATCAGCTGGGGGAGGAGTTAGGGCTGCACCTCTTAATTGGGGGCCGGGATTTGGGGTGTCCTGGCTCTCCAGCCCAGCCAAAGTCGGGCTTTGTTCATTTTCGGTGCTTTCATTTTCATTTTCTTTGGTTTTGGCCGTGTTTAATTAATTTAATTTGTTAATTGGGGGGAGGAGTCGCAGTTTGGGATCAGAACCGGGGCCAGAACTTGGGGTGCCCCGGCCAAGCCAGGACTCAGCTTATTTGCATGCACTTCTGGTTCATTAATCTACCTCCTTCGCGTGAGGTTATAGGTAATTAACGTTCAAAATTAATTAAGTCATTCATTAATTAACAGGGGGGAGGGGGAGCCCCAGTTCCCCACCTTAATTGGGGCAGGTTTTGGGGTGCCCCAGCTCTGCTGCAGAGCCGAGCTCCGGCCCTGAAATTTGGGGTGCATTTAAACTTCATTAATTTATCTCCTTTTCATGCTAACCAGTTAATTAAATTAATTAATTGTTTAATTGGGGGAGGAGCCCCAGTTCCCCACCTTAATTGGGGCAGGTTTTGGGGTGCCCCAGCTCTGCTGCAGAGCCGAGCTCCGGCCCTGAATTTTGGGGTGCATTTAAACTTCATTAATTTATCTCCTTCTCATCTTAACTTGTTAATTAAATTAATTAATTGGCTAATTGGGGGGGGAGCCCCAGTTCCCCACCTTAATTGGGGCAGGTTTTGGGGTGCCCCAGCTCTGCTGCAGAGCCGAGCTCCGGCCCTGAAATTTGGGGTGCATTTAAACTTCATTAATTTATCTCATTTTCATGTTAACTTGTTAATTAAATTAATTAATTGGTTAATTAGGGGGGGAATCACAGCTGCACCTCCTAATGGGGGCCAGAGCTTGGGGTGTCCCAGCTCTGCTGCAGAGCCGAGCTCAGGCCCTGAATTTGGGGTGCATTTAAACTTCATTAATTTCTCCTCATGCTAACTTGTTAATTAAATTAATTAATTGGTTAATTGGGGGAGGAGCAGCCCCAGTTCCCCACCTTAATTGGGGCAGGTTTTGGGGTGCCCCAGCTCTGCTGCAGAGCCGAGCTCCGGCCCTGAAATTTGGGGTGCATTTAAACTTCATTAATTTATCTCCTTTTCATGCTAACCAGTTAATTAAATTAATTAATTGTTTAATTGGGGGAGGAGCAGCCCCAGTTCCCCACCTTAATTGGGGCAGGTTTTGGGGTGTCCCAGCTCTGCTGCAGAGCCGAGCTCCGGCCCTGAAATTTGGGGTGCGTTTGAAGTTCATTGATTTCCCCGTTTGTTTTAATGGGGCTGCCATTAATTATCGGCATTAATTCGTTCCTTCGTTAATTGATCCCGCTCGTTAACCGGGGGAGGAGTTCACCCTGAGTTCGGGAGGGTTTTGGGGATGAGGGGAACATTCCCATTTATTTCTTGGGAAAAACTTGGGATAACCGGGCTGCTCCCGTTTCCCTGGATAATGGCGCCATTCCCGTTTTTCCCTGGATAATGGCACCATTCCCGTTTTTCCCTGGATAATGGGGCCATTCCTGTTTCTCCCGGATACTGGGACCATTCCCATTTTTCCCTGGATAATGGGGCCATTCCCATTTTTCCCTGGATGCCCCAGACCATTCCCATTTTCCCCGGATACCGGGGCCATTCCCGTTTCTCCCGGGATAACCGGGGCCATTCCCGTTTTCCCGGATAACGTCACCATTCCCGTTTTTCCCTGGGATACCCCAGCCATTCCTGTTTTTCCCTGGATACCGGGGCCATTCCCATTTTTCCCGGATAATGGGGCCATTCCCGTTTTTCCCTGGATACCAGCGCCATTCCCACTTTTCCCTGGATGCCCCAGTCATTCCCGTTTTCCCGGATAACGGGGCTATTCCTGTTTCTCCCAGATACCCCGGCCATTCCCGTTTTTCCTGAGATACCGAGGCCATTCCCACTTTTCCCTGGATAACGGTGCCATTCCCGTTTCTCCCAGATACCAGGGCCATTCCCGTTTCTCCCAGGATAACCGGGCTGCTCCCGTTTCCCCAGATACCGGTGCCATTCCCATTTTCCCCGGATACCCCGACCATTCCCATTTTCCCCAGATAACCAGGGCCATACCCACTTTTCCCTGGATGCCCCAGTCATTCCCGTTTTCCCAGATACCCCGGCCATTCCTGTTTTCCCTGGATAACCAGGCCATTCCCGTTCTCCCAGATAACCGGGGCCATTCCCATTTTTTCCTGGATACCGCAGCCATTCTTGTTTTTCCCCGGATACCGGGGCCATTTTCCCTGGATAATGGTGCCATTCCCATTTTCCCTGGATACCCCGGCCATTCCCGTTTCTCCCTGGGATACCCGGGCCATTCCCGTTTTCCCCGGATAATGGCACCATTCCCATTTTCCCTGGATAACGAGGCCATTCCCGTTTTTTCCGGGATACCGGGACCATTCCCATTTCTCCCGGATAATGGGGCCATTCCCATTTCCCTGGATAATGGGGCTATTCCCATTTCCCTGGATAACAGGGCCATTCCCATTTTCCCCGGATACCCCGACCATTCCCGTTTTTCCCCAGATACCGGGGCCATTCCCATTTTTCCCAGATAACCAGGGCCATTCCCGTTTTCCCGGATACCGCGGCCATTCCCATTTTTCTTGGATAACGGTGCCATTCCCATTTTTCCCTGGATACCCTGGCCATTCCTGTTTTCCCTGGAAAACCGGGGCCATTCCCATTTTTCCCTGAATACTGGCGCCATTCCCGTTTTCCCTGGATCCTGCAGCCATTCCCATTTCTCCGGGATACCGGGGCCATTCCTGTTTTTCCCTAGATAACAGGGCCATTCCCATTTTTCCGTGGATAATGGCGCCATTCCCATTTTCCCTGGATAATGGCTCCATTCCCGTTTTTCCCTGGATACCCTGGTCATTCCCGTTTTTCCCAGATAACTGGGCCATTCCCTTTTTTCTTGGATAACTGGGCCCATTCCCGTTTCTCCCAGGATACCGGAGCCATTCCCGTTTTCCCTGGATAACGGCACCATTCCCGTTTTCCTGGATACCGAGGCCATTCCCGTTTTCCCGGGATACCGGCGCCATTCCTGTTTTCCCGGGCTAACTGGGCCCATTCCCATTTTTCCCTGGATACCGGCGCCATTCCCATTTTTCCGTGGATAATGGCGCCATTCCCGTTTTCCCTGGATAATGGGGCATCTCCCGTTTCCCTGGATAACTGGGCCCATTCCCATTTTTCCCTGGATGCCCCAGTCATTCCCGTTTTCCCGGATAACGGGGCCATTCCCGTTTCTCCCAGATACCCCGGCCATTCCCATTTTTCTTGGATAATGGGGCCATTCCCGTTTCTCCCAGATACCCCGGCCATTCCCATTTTTCCCTGGATAATGGCTCCATTCCCATTTTTCCCTGGATGCCCCAGTCACTCCCATTTTCCCGGATACCGCAGCCATTCCCATTTCTCCAGGGATACCCGGGGCCATTCCCGTTTTTCCCCGGGCTAACCGGCGCCATTCCCGTTTTTTCCCCATTGCCAGCCGCCTACCGGAACCTGGGCCAGAACCTGTGGGGGCCGCACCGCTACGGGGGCCTGGCGGGGCTGCGGGTGCGCTCCGTGGTGTCGGGGCCCTGCGCCGCACACAGCCTGCTGATCAGCGCCGAGGGGCGCCTCTGGAGCTGGGGTAAACTGGGATTGGGACTGGGAATGGGAATGGGAATGGTGGGAATGGGCACAGCCTGCTGATCAGCGCCGAGGGGCGCCTCTGGAGCTGGGGTAAACTGGGATTGGGACTGGGAATGGGAATGGGAATGGTGGGAATGGGCACAGCCTGCTGATCAGCGCCGAGGGGCGCCTCTGGAGCTGGGGTAAACTGGGATTGGGACTGGGAATGGGAATGGGAATGGTGGGAATGGGCACAGGCTGCTGATCAGCGCCGAGGGGCGCCTCTGGAGCTGGGGTAAACTGGGATTGGGAATGGGAATGGGAATGGTGGGAATGGGGATGGGGATGGGGATGGGGATGGGAGTGGGGTGGGAATGGGAATGGGGATGGGAATGGGGTGAGTGAGGGATGGGATGGGAATGGGGTGGGAGTGGGGATGGGGCCTTGGAATCACCCTGGGAATGGGTTGAGTGCCAGGAATAAACTGGGAATGGGGGTGAGTGAGTGGGGGATGGGCTGGGAATCTCCTGGGAATGGGGGGTGAGTGCTGGGAATCGCCCTGGGAATGGGCCACAAGTGCCAGGAATCACCTCTGGGAGTGGGGGAAGGGTCCCGGGATCACCTCTGGGAATCTGGGATCTGTCCCTGGAGCCACCTCTGGGAACCTGGGGATGTGTCTCTGAAATCCCTCCTGGGAATCCGGGATTCATCCCTGGAATCTCCTATGGGAGTGTGGGATGAGTCCCTGGAATCACCTCTGGGGAGCTGGGATTTGTCACTGAAATCCCTCCTGGGAATCTGGGATTCATCCCAAAATTCCCCCCTGGCAATCTGGCATTTGTCCCTAAAATCCACCTGGGAAATGGGGACACGTCCCTAAAATCCCTCCTGGGAACGGGGATTTGTCCCTAAAGTCCCCCCTGGGAATCCGCCCCTTTCACCCCAAAATCCAGGAAAACTGCCCCAAAATCCACCCCTTTCACCCAAAATCTGGGAAAACAGTGCCAAAATCTGCCCCTTTCACCCCAAAATTTGGGAAAACAGCCCTAAATCCACCCCTTTCACCCCAAAATCTGGGAAAACAGCCCCAAATCCGCCCTTATCACCCCAAATCTGGGAAAATGGCACCAAAATCCGCCCCTTTCACCCGGAAATCTGGGAAAACGGTGCCAAAATCCACTCGTTTCACCCCAAATCTGGGAAAACGGCCCCAAATTCGCTCCTTTTTCCCCAAAATCCAGGACAATGGCCCTAAATCCTCCCCTTTCACCCAAAATCTGGGACAATGGCCCTAAATCCACCCCTTTTTCTCCAAAATCCGGGAAAACAGCCCCAAATCCGCCCCTTTCACCCCAAAATCTGGGACAATGGCCCTAAATCTGCCCCTTTCTCCCCAAAATCTGGGAAAACAGCCCCAAATCCGCCCCTTTTTCCCCTCTGGAATTCCCTGGCAGGAGCGGGGTCGGGATTTCCCTGCGGGATGAGAGGGAACGGCCTCAGGCCGGGCCAGGGGGAGGTCGGGAAAAATATTCCCGGAAAACCTGGTAGGGAATGGTGCGGGGCTGCCGGGATGGGGGCATCGGAGTCAGGATCCCGAGGAAAAGCCGGATGTGGGGTGGGCGTGCGGCCCCGGCACGGCCTCGAGGGGCGATTCCAGGGGGGCTGATGCCGGGGTTTCCCGGGATTTCCTGGGGTTTCCCGGGATTTGCCGCCGCAGGGCGCAACGAGAAGGGGCAGCTGGGCCACGGGGACACGAAGCGCGTGGAGGCTCCCAAGCTGATCGAGGTGCTGGCCAGCGAGGCCATCGTGGCCGCCGCCTGCGGCCGCAACCACACCCTGGCACTGACCGGTACGGCCCGGCCGGGGCACGGCCCCGAACCTGCGGCCTCGGGGTGGGAATGGGGGAGAACGGCCCCAAAATGGGGGAGAACGGGCCCAAAATGTGGGGAAATGGCCCCAAAGTGTGGGAAAACGGCCACAAAATGTGGGAAAATGGCTCCAAATCTGGGGAAAACGGCCACAAATCTGGGAAAATGGCCACAAATCTGGGAAAATGGCCCCAAAATGTGGGAGAACAGCCGAAATGTGGGAGAACAGCCCCAAAATGTGGGAGAACGGCCCCAAATCTGGGAAAATGGCCCCAAAATGTGGGGAAAACGGCCCCAAAGTGTGGGAGAACAGCCCCAAAATGTGGGAGAATGGCCTCAAAATGTGGGAAAATGGCCCCAAATCTGGGAAAACGGCCACAAATCTGGGAAAATGGCCACAAATCTGGGAAAATGGCCCCAAAATGTGGGAGAACAGCCCCAAAATGTGGGAGAACGGCCCCAAATCTGGGAAAATGGCCCCAAAATGTGGGAAAATGGCCCCAAAATGTGGGAGAACGGCCCCAAATCTGGGAAAACGGCCCCAAAATATGGGAAAATGGCCCCAAAATCTGGGAAAACGGCCCCAAATCCACCCCTTTTGGTCAAAAACTGGGAAAGCGGCCCCAAATCCCCCCTTTTCCCCCCCAAATCCCCCTTTTTCCCCCAAATCCCCCTTTTTCCCCCAAATCCCCCCCAAATCCCCCTTTCCCCCAAATCCCCCCAAATCCCCCCAAATCCCCCCGATCCCTTTCCCCCCGGACCTGCCGTGTTCCCGCAGAGAGCGGCTCCGTGTTCGCCTTCGGGGAGAACAAGATGGGCCAGCTGGGCCTGGGCAACCAGACGGACGCCGTGCCCAGCCCCACGCAGGTACGGGGCCACCGCGAGCCCGCCGGCTCCATCGCACCCTGATCCCGCTGGATCCAATCCCACCCTGATCCCGCTGGATCCAATCCCAACCTGATCCCGCCGGATCCAATCCCAACCTGATCCCGCTGGATCCAATCCCAACCTGATCCCGCCGGATCCAATCCCACCCTGATCCCGCTGGATCCGATCCCACCCTGATCCCACTGGATCCAATCCCAACCTGATCCCGCTGGATCCAATCCCACCCTGATCCCGCTGGATCCAATCCCAACCTGATCCTGCTGGATCCAATCCCACCCTGATCCCGCTGGATCCAATCCCACCCTGATCCCGCCGGCTCTGATCCCACCCTGATCCCGCCGGGATCCAATCCCAACCTGATCCCGCTGGATCCAATCCCACCCTGATCCCGCCGGGATCCAATCCCACCCTGCTCCTGCCAGCTCTGATCCCACCCTGATCCTGCCGGGATCCGATCCCAACCTGATCCTGCTGGGATCGGGGATCCCACCCTGCTCTTGCTGGGATCCAATCCTGCCCTGCTCCTGCTGGATCCAATCCCACCCTGCTCCCACTGGGATCCGATCCCACCTGATCTGATCCCGCCCTGCTCCCACCAGGATTGGGGATCCCACCCTGCTCCCACCGGATCCAATCCCACCCTGCTCCTGCTGGGATCCGATCCCACCCTGCTCCCGCCAGGATTGGGGATCCCGCCCTGCACCCACCAGATCCAATCCCACCCCTCCTTCCTGCCAGGATCCAATCCCACCCTGCTCCCACCAGATCCAATCCTGCCCTGCTCCCTCTGGGATCGGATCCCACCCTGCTCCTGCTGGATCCGATCCCACCCTGCTCCCACCGGATCCGATCCCACCCTGATCCCGCTGGATCCGATCCCACCCTGCTCCTGCTGGATCCGATCCCACCCTGCTCCTGCCGGGACTGGGGATCCCATTCCTGCCTCCCGCCGGGATTTGGGTGGAACACCCGCAGATTTGGGGCTTTTTAAGGGAAATCGTTCCCTAAAAATCCCTCGGGATGTGGAAACCCCCCTCAGCCAGGGATCCATTCCCGGCTGCGGCGGGAGAAGGGGAAGCAGGAAAGCGGAGTTGATTTCTTGAGGATTTGGGGGATTTCCCATGGAAATTCCCCTTTCTCCCCTTTTCCTGTGGTTTCTGATTGCACTTTTCCTGCTTTTCCCATGGAAATTCACTGGTTTTCCCCTTTTTCCCGTGTTTTTTGATCCCGTTGTTCCCCTTTTCCTGTTGTTCCGTTGTTCCTGCTGTGTTCCTGCTGTTCCCAATCCCGCTGTTCCCATTGTTCCCATTGTGTTCCCCTTGTTCCCAATCCCGTTGTGTTCCCACTGTTCCCATTGTTCCCAATCCCATTGTTCCCACTGTTCCCAATCCCGCTGTTCCCATTGTTCCCACTGTGTTCCTGCTGTTCCCATTGTGTTCCCGCTGTTCCTGATCCCGCTGTTCCCATTGTTCCCATTGTGTTCCCGCTGTTCCCACTGTTCCCGCTGTGTTCCCACTGTTCCCAATCCCACTGTGTTCCCACTGTTCCCACTGTTCCCAATCCCATTGTTCCCGCTGTTCCCGATCCCGCTGTGTTCCCATTGTGTTCCCACTGTTCCCAATCCCACTGTTCCCATTGTTCCCGCTCTGTTCCTGCTCTGTTCCCACTGTTCCCGACCCCGCTGCTCCTGATCCCGCTGTGTTCCCACTGTTCCCGCTGTGTTCCCACTGTTCCTGCTGTGTTCCCACTGTGTTCCCATTGTGTTCCCACTGTTCCTAATCCCGCTGTTCCCATTGTTCCCACTGTGTTCCCACTGTGTTCCCGCTGTTCCTGATCCCATTGTTCCCACTGTGTTCCTGCTGTGTTCCTGCTGTTCCCGATCCCACTGTTCCCATTGTTTCCACTGTTCCTGATCCCACTGTGTTCCCACTGTGTTCCCACTGTTCCCGATCCCGCTGTGTTCCTGCTGGGTTCCCAATCCCACTGTTCCCACTGTTCCCACTGTTCCCACTGTTCCCACTGTTCCCATTGTTCCCATTGTTCCCGATGTTCCTGATCCCGCTGTTCCCGATCCCACTGTGTTCCTGCTGTTCCCAATCCCACTGTTCCCAATCCCACTGTTCCCGATCCCACTGTTCCCATTGTTCCCATTGTTCCCGCTGTTCCTGATCCCGCTGTTCCCCATCCCACTGTGTTCCCACTGTGTTCCTGCTGTTCCCAATCCCGCTGTGTTCCTGCTGTTCCCGCTGTGTTCCCGCTGTTCCTGATCCTGCTGCTCCCGATCCCACTGTTCCCATTGTTCCCGCTGTGTTCCCACTGTTCCCGATCCCACTGTTCCCATTGTTCCCGCTGTGTTCCCGCTATGTTCCCGCTGTTCCCAATCCCGCTCTGTTCCCGCTGTGTTCCCGCTGTGTTCCCGCTGTGTTCCCACTGTTCCCAATCCCGCTGTTCCCATTGTTCCCGCTGTGTTCCCGCTGTGTTCCCGCTCTGTTCCCGCTCTGTTCCCGCTGTTCCCAATCCTGCTGTTCCCATTGTTCCCGCTGTGTTCCCGCTGTTCCCAATCCCGCTGTTCCCAATCCCGCTGTTCCCGCTGTTCCCGGGATCTGTTCCCAGATCATGTACAACGGGCAGCCCATCACCAAGCTGGGCTGCGGGGCCGAGTTCAGCATGGTCCTGGACTGCAAGGGGAACCTGTACTCCTTCGGCTGCCCGGAGTACGGCCAGCTGGGTATGGGAATTCGGGAATTTGGGAATTTGGGATCATCCCGGGGGATTTGGGGTTGGCTTGGGATCATCCCGAGGGATTGGGGCTGATCTGGGATCATCCCGTGGGATTTGGGGCTGGTTTGGGATCATCCTGCGGGATCAGAGCTGGTCTGGGATCATCCCATGGGATTTAGGGCTGGTTTGGGATCATCCCAAGGGGTCAGGGCTGGTTTGGGATCATCCCATGGGATCGGGGCTGGTTTGGGGTCCTGCACTGCAAGGGGAACCTGTACTCCTTTGGGAGCCCGGAGCACGGCCAGCTGGGTATGGGAATTCGGGAATTTGGGATCATCCCGAGGGATTGGGGCTGATCTGGGATCATCCCAAGGGGTTTGGGGCTGGTTTGGGATCATCCTGCGGGATCAGGGCTGGTCTGGGATCATCCCAAGGGGTCGGGGCTGGTTTGGGATCATCCCAAGGGATTGGGGCTGGTTTGGGATCATCCCGGGGGATTTGGGGCTGGTTTGGGATCATCCCATGGAATTTGGGGCTGGTTTGGGGTCATCCCGAGGGATTTGGGGCTGGTTTGGGATCATCCCGAGGGATTGGGGCTGGTCTGGGATCATCCTGCGGGATCGGGGCTGGTTTGGGATCATCCTGGGGGATCGGGGCTGGTCTGGGATCATCCCATGGGATGGGGCTGGTTTGGGATCATCCCAAGGGGTCAGGGCTGGTTTGGGATCATCCCATGGGATCGGGGCTGGTTTGGGGTCCTGCACTGCAAGGGGAACCTGTACTCCTTTGGGAGCCCGGAGCACGGCCAGCTGGGTATGGGAATTCGGGAATTTGGGATCATCCCGGGGGATTTGGGGCTGGTTTGGGATCATCCCGAGGGATTGGGGCTGATCTGGGATCATCCCAAGGGGTTTGGGGCTGGTTTGGGATCATCCTGCGGGATCAGGGCTGGTCTGGGATCATCCCAAGGGGTCGGGGCTGGTTTGGGATCATCCCAAGGGATTGGGGCTGGTTTGGGATCATCCCGGGGGATTTGGGGCTGGTTTGGGATCATCCCATGGAATTTGGGGCTGGTTTGGGGTCATCCCGAGGGATTTGGGGCTGGTTTGGGATCATCCCGGGGGATCAGGGCTGGTCTGGGATCATCCTGCAGGATCGGGGCTGGTCTGGGATCATCCCAAGGGATTTAGGGCTGGTTTGGGATCATCCCATGGGATCAGGGCTGGTTTGGGGTCATCCCGAGGGATTGGGGCTGGTCTGGGATCATCCCGAGGGATCGGGGCTGGTCTGGGATCATCCTGCAGGATCGGGGCTGGTCTGGGATCATCCCAAGGGATTTAGGGCTGGTTTGGGATCATCCCATGGGATCAGGGCTGGTTTGGGGTCATCCCGAGGGGTTAGGGCTGGTTTGGGATCATCCCATGGGATCAGGGCTGGTTTGGGGTCCTGCACTGCAAGGGGAACCTGTACTCCTTTGGGAGCCCGGAGCACGGCCAGCTGGGTATGGGAATTCGGGAATTTGGGATCATCCCGAGGGACTGGGGGTGGTTTGGGATCATCCCAAGGGGTCGGGGCTGGGATTGGGGAGAAGGGAAAAGGGAAAAGCTCCTCCTTCAGTTCCCCCACGGGAGCCACCAGGGCAGCCGGGATGCTCGGCTTCATCCCCAGGGATTGGAGGTTCGCAGCGGGAATTCAGGGATGAATCCTCCCAGCCGGCATTTCGGGATGCAGATTTCTGTCAGGAATTTCAGGCAGGAGCATAGGAAGCAGAAACAGGGGGAGCTGGGGATAAATCCCACCAGGAATGGGGATAAATCCCACTGAGAGCTGGGGATAAATCCCACTGAGAGCTGGGGATAAATCCTACAGGGAATGGGGATAAATCCCACATGGAACAGGGGATAAATCCCACAGGGAGGTGGGGATAAATCCCACAGGGAGGTGGGGATAAATCCCACAGGGAGCTGGGGATGAATTCCACAGGGAATGGGGATAAATCCCACTGAGAGCTGGGGATAAATCCCACCAGGAATGGGGATAAATCCCACACGGAACAGGGGATAAATCCCACAGGGAATGGGGATAAATCCCAAGAGGAGCTGGGGATGAACCCCCCAGGGAATGGGGATGAACCCCCCAGGGAATAGGAATAAATCCCACGGGGAATGAGGATAAATCCCACAGGGAGCTGGGGATGAACCCCACAGGGATTGTGGATAGATCCCGTATGGAATAGGGGATAAATCCCACAGGGAATGGGGATGAACCCCCCAGGGAGCTGGGGATGAATCCCGCAGGGAATGAGGATAAATCCCCCCAGGGAATGGGGATGAACCCCCCAGGGATTGCGAATCGATCCCGCATGGAACAGGGGATGAATCCCACAGGGAATGGGGATAAATCCCAAGAGGAGCGGGAGATGAACCCCCCAGGGAATGGGGATGAATCCTACTGGGAATGGGGATAAATCCCCCAGGGAGTGGGGATGAATCCCCCCAGGGAATAGGGATAAATCCCACAGGGAATGAGGATAAATCCCACAGGGAGCCGGGGATGAACCCCCCAGGGAATGGGGATGAATCCCGCAGGGATTGGGGCTCGATCCCACACAGAATGGGATCAATGCTCCAGGGAATGGGGATAAATCCCACTGGGAATGGGGATGAATCCCGCAGGGATTGTGGCTCGATCCCACACGGACCGGGATCAATCCCCCAGGGAATGGGGATGAACCCCCCAGGGACTGGGGCTCGATCCCACACGGGATCAATCCCCCAGGGAATGGGGACGAATCCCGCAGGGACTGGGGCTCGATCCCACACGGACCGGGATCGATCCCACTGGGAATGAGGATGAACCCCGCAGGGACTGGGGCTTGATCCCACACGGGATCGATGCCCCGTTGCGGCCGGGTGCGTGTCCGGGCTGCGGCTCCACGCGCTGCCGGCCGTTGCCAGGGCACAATTCCGACGGGAAGTTCATCGCGCGGGCGCAGCGCATCGAGTACGACTGCGAGCTGGTGCCGCGGCGCGTGGGCATCTTCGTGGAGAGGACCAAGGACGGGCAGGTCCTGCCCGTGCCCAACGTCGTGGTTCGGGACGTGGCCTGCGGGGCCAACCACACCGTACGGACCAGCGGGAATGGGAACGGGAACGGGAATGGGAATGGGAACGGGAATGGTGCTGCGGGGCCAACCACACCGTACGGACCAGCGGGAATGGGAACGGGAACGGGAATGGGAACGGGAATGGTGCTGCGGGGCCAACCACACCGTACGGACCAGCGGGAATGGGAACGGGAACGGGAATGGGAATGGGAATGGTGCTGCGGGGCCAACCACACCGTACGGACCAGCGGGAATGGGAACGGGAACGGGAATGGGAATGGGAATGGTGCTGCGGGGCCAACCACACCGTACGGACCAGCGGGAATGGGAACGGGAACGGGAATGGGAACGGGAATGGGAACGGGAATGGGAATGGGAATGGGAATGGGAATGGTGCTGCGGGGCCAACCACACCGTACGGACCAGCGGGAATGGGAACGGGAATGGGAATGGGAACGGGAATGGGAACGGGAATGGGAATGGGAATGGGAATGGTGCTGCGGGGCCAACCACACCGTACGGACCAGCGGGAATGGGAACGGGAATGGGAATGGGAACGGGAATGGGAACGGGAATGGGAATGGGAATGGGAATGGTGCTGCGGGGCCAACCACACCGTACGGACCAGCGGGAATGGGAATGGGAATGGGAATGGGAATGGGAATGGGAATGGGATCAGGAATGGGAATGGGAATGGGAATGGGAATGGGATCGGGAATGGGAATGGGAATGGGAATGGGAATGGGAATGGGAATGGGAATGGGAATGGGAATGGGAATGGTGCTGCGGGGCCAACCACACCGTACAGAGCGGGATTGGGAATGGGAATGGGAACGGGAATGGGAATGGGAATGGGAATGGGAATGGGAATGGGAATGGGAATGGGAATGGGAATGGTGCTGTGGGGCCAACCACACCGTACGGAGCCAAGCGGGAATGGGAATGGGATCGGGAATAGGATCGGCAATGGGGTTGGGAATGGGAATGGGAATGGGAATGGGAATGGGAATGGGAATGGGAATGGGAATGGGAATGGGAATGGTGCTGCGGGGCCAACCACACCGTACGGAGCCGAGCGGGATCGGGATTGGGAATGGGAACAGGAATGGGAATGGGAATGGGAATGGGACCGGGAATGGGATTGGTGCTGCGGGGCCAACCACACCGTACGGATCAGCGGGATCGGGATTGGGAATGGGATTGGGAATGGGAATGGGAACGGGAACGGGAATGGGAATGGGAATGGGAATGGGAATGGGAATGGGAATGGGAATGGGAACGGGAATGGTGCTGCGGGGCCAACCACACCGTACGGATCAGCGGGATCGGGAATATGAATGGGATTGGGAACGGGAATGGGAATGGTGCTGCGGGGCCAACCACACCGTACGGAGCGGGATTGGGAATGGGAACGGGAATGGAATCGGGAATGGGAACGGGAATGGGAATGGGAATGGGAATGGAATCGGGAATGGGAATGGGAATGGGAATGGGAATGGGATCGGGAATGGGAATGGGATCGGGAATGGGAATGGTGCTGCGGGGCCAACCACACTGTACGGAGCGGGATTGGGAATGGGAACGGGAATGGAATCGGGAATGGGAATGGGAATGGGAATGGGAATGGGAATGGGAATGGGAATGGGAATGGGAACGGGAATGGGAATGGGAATGGTGCTGTGGGGCCAACCACACCGTACGGAGCCGAGCGGGAATGGGATCGGGATCGGGATCGGGAATGAGAATGGGAATGGGAATGGGAATGGGAATGGGAATGGGAATGGGAATGGGGGGGGAATGGTGCCGCAGGAGTGGAAGGGGGAGGCTGCTGTGGGGAGGGTGGCACAGGGAATTTAGGGAGGAATCATCGCAGCAGGAATTTATGGGATAAATCCTCACAGTCCGCACTCGGGGATGAGGGTTTGCAGTGGGATTGGGGATGAGGGTTTGCAGCGGGATTCAGGGATGAGGGTTTGCAGTGGGATTGGGGATGAGGGTTTGCAGTGGGATTGGGGATGAGGGTTTGCAGCGGGATTCAGGGATGAGGGTTTGCAGTGGGATTTAGGGATGAGGGTTTGCAGTGGGATTGGGGATGAGGGTTTGCAGTGGGATTGGGGATGAGGGTTTGCAGTGGGATTTAGGGATGAGGGTTTGCAGTGGGATTGGGGATGAGGGTTTGCAGCGGGATTCAGGGATGAGGGTTTGCAGTGGGATTTAGGGATGAGGGTTTGCAGTGGGATTGGGGATGAGGGTTTGCAGTGGGATTGGGGATGAGGGTTTGCAGTGGGATTTAGGGATGAGGGTTTGCAGTGGGATTGGGGATGAGGGTTTGCAGTGGGATTTAGGGATGAGGGTTTGCAGTGGGATTGGGGATGAGGGTTTGCAGTGGGATTGGGGATGAGGGTTTGCAGTGGAATTCAGGGATGAGGGTTTGCAGTGGGATTGGGGATGAGGGTTTGCAGTGGGATTCAGGGATGAGGGTTTGCAGTGGAATTCAGGGATGAGGGTTTGCAATGGGATTGGGGATGAGGGTTTGCAGTGGGATTTAGGGATGAGGGTTTGCAGTGGGATTGGGGATGAGGGTTTGCAGTGGGATTTAGGGATGAGGGTTTGCAGTGGGATTCAGGGATGAGGGTTTGCAGTGGGATTGGGGATGAGGGTTTGCAGTGGGATTGGGGATGAGGGTTTGCAGTGGGATTGGGGATGAGGGTTTGCAGTGGGATTTAGGGATGAGGGTTTGCAGTGGGATTGGGGATGAGGGTTTGCAGTGGGAATTCAGGGATGAGGGTTTGCAGTGGGATTGGGGATGAGGGTTTGCAGTGGGATTGGGGATGAGGGTTTGCAGTGGGAATTCAGGGATGAGGGTTTGCAGTGGGATTTGAGGATTCCTGGGCATTCGGGGGCTGCGGCTCTGATCCCGATCCCGTTCCCCGGATCCCAGCTGGTGCTGGATTCCCAGAAGCGGGTGTTCTCCTGGGGCTTCGGGGGCTACGGGCGCCTGGGCCACGCGGAGCAGAAGGACGAGCTGGTGCCGCGCCTGGTGAAGCTCTTCGACTTCCCGGGACGCGGCGCTTCCCAGATCTACGCCGGATACACCTGCTCCTTCGCCGTCAGCGAGACAGGTGGGGTGATCCCGGGAATCCCGGGAATCCTGGGGTTGGGAATGCTGGGAACGGCTCCTTGGCCGTCAGCGATTCAGGTGGGGTGATCCCGGGAATCCCGGGAATGCTGGAGGAGCCGTAGCCTGACAGGTGGGAATGCCAGGGAGCCCTGACAGGTGGGAATCCCGGGATCCCGAAGATTTGGGAATTCTGGGGCAGCTGACAGGCGGGGATCCGGGATTTGGGATTTGGGAATTTCAGGGCAGCTGACAGCCGGGATCCAGGATTTGGGAATTGGGAATTCTGGGGCAACTGACAGGTGGGATTTGGGAATTCCAGGGTGACTAACAAGCGGGGATCCAGGATTTGGGATTTGGGAATTCTGGGGGAGCTGACAGCCAGGATTTGGGAATTCCAGGGCAGTTGACAGGCGGGATCTGGGATTGGGAATTCCAGGGCATCTCACAGCTGGGGATCCGGGATCTGGGATTTGGGATTTGGGAATTCTGGGGCAGCTGACAGCTGGGGATCTGGGATTTGGGAATTCTGGGGCAGCCGACAGCCGGGATCCGGAATTTGGAAATTGGGAATTCTGGGGCAGCCGACAGGGGGGGATCCAGGATCCAGCATCTGGGATTTGGGAATTCCGGGGCAGCTGACAGCCAGGATCCAGGATCCGGGATCCGGGATTTGGGAATTCCGGGGCAGCCGGGATCCGGGATTTGGGAATTCTGGGGCGGCGGCCCCGCGCCTGACGGGCTCTCTGCAGGGGGGCTGTTCTTTTGGGGCGCCACCAACACCTCCCGGGAATCCACGATGTATCCCAAAGCCGTGCAGGACCTGTGCGGGTGGAGGATCCGCAGCCTGGCCTGCGGGTGAGCGCGGCCCCGCTCCCGGCCCCGCTCCCGGCCCCATTCCCGGCCCCATTCCCATCCCCGCTCCCGGCCCCGCTCCCGGCCCCATTCCCGGCCCCATTCCCATCCCCACTCCCGGCCCCGCTCCCGGCCCCATTCCCGGCCCCATTCCCATCCCCGCTCCCGGCCCCGCTCCCGGCCCCATTCCCGGCCCCATTCCCATCCCCGCTCCCGGCCCCGCTCCCGGCCCCGCTCCCGGCCCCATTCCCATCCCCGCTCCCGGACCCGCTCCCGGCCCCATTCCCATCCCCATTCCCGGCCCCATTCCCATCCCCATTCCCGGCCCCGCTCCCAGCCCCGTGCCCGGCCCCATTCCTGTTCCCGGCCCCGCTCCCATCCCCATTCCCGGCCCCATTCCTGTTCCCGGCCCCGCTCCCGGCCCCATTCCCGGCCCCATTCCCGTTCCCGGCCCCGTTCCCATTCCCATCCCCATTCCCGGCCCCGCTCCCGGCTCCGTGCCCGGCCCCATTCCCATCCCCATTCCCGGCCCCATTCCCGGCCCCATTCCCATTCCCGGCCCCGTTCCTGGCCCCATTCCCGTTCCCATCCCCATTCCCGGCCCCGCTCCCACTCCCATCCCCATTCCCGGCCCCGTTCCCAGCCCCGCTCCCGTTCCCATCCCCATTCCCGGCCCCGCTCCCGGCCCCGTGCCTGTTCCCATCCCGTTCCCAGCCCCGTTCCCGTTCCCATCCCGTTCCCGGCCCCGCTCCCGGCCCCGTTCCTGCTCCCATCCCCATTCCCAGCCCTGTTCCCGGCCCCGTTCCTGTTCCCATCCCCATTCCCGGCCCCGCTCCCGGCCCCGTTCCCACTCCCATCCCCATCCCCGTTCCCGTTCCCATGCCCGTTCCCGTTCCCATTCCCATCCCCGTTCCCGTTCCCATCCCCGTTCCCATTCCCGTTCCCGTTCCCGTTCCCATGCCCATCCCCATCCCCATCCCCGTTCCCGTTCCCATTCCCGTTCCCATTCCCGTTCCCATGCCCGTTCCCGGGGCGGGAATGCCGCGGGCTCAGCGCCGGCTCCCTGCAGGAAGAGCAGCGTCATCGTGGCGGCCGACGAGAGCACCATCAGCTGGGGGCCCTCGCCCACCTTCGGGGAGCTGGTGAGACCCCAAAGGGGCCCCTGGGAACCCCAAATATCCCAAAGGGACACCCCACAGACACCCCCGGGAACCCCAAATATCCCAAAGGGACACCCCACATCCTCCTGGGAACCCCCAAACTGACCCCCCAGATCCCCCAAACTGACACCCCAAATCCTCCTGGGAACCCCAAACTGACACCCCAAACTGACACCCCAAATCCCCCAAACTGACACCCCAAATCCCCCTGGGAACCCCAAACTGACACCCCAAATCCTCCTGGGAATCCCAAACTGACAACCCCAAACTGAGACCCCAGATCCCCCTGGGAACCTCAAATATCCCAAATCCCCCAAACTGACACCCCAAATCCTCCTGGGAATCCCGAACTGACACCCCAAATCCCCTTGGGAACCCCAAATCCCCCAAACTGACACCCCAAATCCCCTTGGGAACCCCAAATATCCCAAATCCCCCAAACCAACACCCCAAATCCCCCAGGGAACCCCAAATGCCCCCAGGAACCCCAAATCCCCCTGGGAACCCCAAATGCCCCCAGGAAGCCCCAAAGTGCCCCCCCGGCCCCGCTGACGGCCCCGGCCCCGCAGGGCTACGGGGACCACAAACCCAAATCCTCCACGGCCGCGCAGGAGGTGAAGACCCTGGATGGGATCTACACGGAGCAGGTGAGGGCAACCAGAGAGGGCAACCAGAGAGGGCAACCAGAGAGGGCGAGGGGCAACCAGAGAGTGCACCCAGAGAGTGCACCCAGAGAGGGCAACCAGAGAGGGCGAGGGGCAACCAGAGAGGGCAACCAGAGAGGGCACCCAGAGAGGGCAACCAGAGAGGGCGAGGGGCAACCAGAGAGGGCAACCAGAGAGGGCACCCAGAGAGGGCAACCAGAGAGGGCGAGGGGCAACCAGAGAGGGCACTCAGAGAGGGCAACCAGAGAGGGCGAGGGGCAACCAGAGAGGGCGAGGGGCAACCAGAGAGGGCACTCAGAGAGGGCAACCAGAGAGGGTGAGGGGCAACCGGAGAGGGCGAGGGGCACCCGGAGTGGGCGAGGGGCACCCAGAGAGGGTGAGGGGCAACCGGAGAGGGCGAGGGGCACCCAGAGAGGGCAACCAGAGAGGGCGAGGGGCACCTGCAGGGCCGGGGCTGAGGGAGGAGCACATTCGGGGCTCTGCCCGGAAATGATTCGGGGTGGCCGAGCCCCGCTGAGGGATACGGGGCCAGCCCCTAAAGGATTCAGGGTGGCCGAGCCCCGCTGAGGGATACGGGGCCAGCCCCTAAAGGATTCGGGGGGGCCGAGCCCCGCTCAGGGATACGGGGCCAGCCCCTAAAGGATTCGGGGGGGCCGAGCCCCGCTCAGGGATACGGGGCCAGCCCCTAAAGGATTCGGGGGGGCCGAGCCCCGCTCAGGGATATGGGGCCAGCCCCTAAAGGATTTGGGGTGGCCGAGCCCCGCTGAGGGATACGGGGCCAGCCCCTAAAGGATTTGGGGGGGCCGAGCCCCGCTCAGGGATACGGGGCCAGCCCCTAAAGGATTTGGGGGGGCCGAGCCCCACTGAGGGATACGGGGCCAGCCCCTAAAGGATTCGGGGTGGCCGAGCCCCGCTGAGGGATACGGGGCCAGCCCCTAAAGGATTTGGGGTGGCCGAGCCCCGCTGAGGGATACGGGGCCAGCCCCTAAAGGATTTGGGGGGGCCGAGGCCGTGCCCAGCTCAGGACACCCATGGGGTGATGGGGAGGGGCAGTGCCCATTCCCAGCTGACCCTTTCCCATGGGCAGTGCCCACTCCCAGCTGACCCTTTCCCACGGGCAGTGCCCATTCCCAGCTGACCCTGTCCCGTTGCAGGTGGCCATGGGCAGTGCCCATTCCCAGCTGACCCTTTCCCACGGGCAGTGCCCACTCCCAGCTGACCCTTTCCCATGGGCACTGCCCGCTCCCAGCTGACCCTTTCCCATTGCAGGTGGCCACGGGCAGTGCCCATTTCCAGCTGACCCTGTCCCACGGGCAGTGCCCATTTCCAGCTGACCCTTTCCCACGGGCAGTGCCCATTCCCCGCTGACCCTTTCCCACGGGCAGTGCCCATTCCCCGCTGACCCTTTCCCACGGGCAGTGCCCACCCCCAGCTGACCCTTTCCCACGGGCAGTGCCCATTTCCAGCTGACCCTTTCCCACGGGCACTGCCCATTTCCCGCTGACCCTGTCCCACGGGCAGTGCCCATTCCCAGCTGACCCTTTCCCACGGGCAGTGCCCACCCCCAGCTGACCCTGTCCCGTTGCAGGTGGCCACGGGCAGTGCCCATTCCCAGCTGACCCTTTCCCACGGGCAGTGCCCATTCCCCGCTGACCCTGTCCCACGGGCAGTGCCCATTCCCAGCTGACCCTGTCCCGTTGCAGGTGGCCATGGGCTATGCGCACTCCCTGGTGATCGCCCGGGACGAGTCGGAGGCGGAGCAGGAGAAGCTGCGGAAGCTGCCGGAGTACAACCCGCGCACGCTCTGAGGAGTACTCCCGGAGTACAGCCCGCCCGCTCCCGCTCCCGCTCCCGCTCCCGGGGCTCATTCCCGGCCCCTTCCCGGCGCTGGGAGCCGCCGCCGGCCGCGGGACCTTCGGGCTCGCCCCGCCTCGGCTTCCACGGGCTCCGCCCTTGCGTCCTTCTGGTTTGGTTTCTCTCTTCCCGCAGCATTTCCTTCCCGTTTCCCGTTTTCCCGGCCCCGACCCTCCCCGGCTGCCGGCTCGGGATCGCCCTGGGGATCTGATCCCGCCTTGGGATCCCTGTAGGGATTCGGGGTCCCTAAAGAGCAGCTGCCAACGCCTCTTTCCCCGCCCCAATATTCCCGTTTTTTGCTGGTTTTCCCCACTTCGGGTGCTATCGTTTTCGGGATTTCCCCCCTCCTGGGGATCCAGGACCCGGATTCCATCCCAGCAGCATTCCCGGGCTCCCCTCCCCGCTGTGGCAGCCCTCGCCCACCCCGGGGACATCTCAGGGATCACGAGGGGAGTCCCAAAGGAGCTTTTTGTTGGTTTTTTTTTTTTTTTTTGCTTTTCCCGGGAATTCAGAGTTCCCCCCCCCCCACCCACCCCTCCCCGCGGGTGGTTTGGCCTGGGATCAGCCGGAATTCCCGAATTCCCGCATTCCCGCATTCCCTCCGTGCCAGGTCACTGTGCTGGAAACTCGAGGTGCCTTCAGGAGCAGAGCCCGGCTCTGCCTCGCGCAGCCCCGGCGTCCCCCCCGCCTGCCCCGGGCCGCTCCTTGCGGATTCTTCTGCAGAATTCCATGGATTTTAGGTCCCCCCCTCCCCACCCCCGCCTCCCCCGGGCCGCTTCTTGGGGATTCTTCTGGATAATCCCATGGATTTTAGGTCCTTCCCACTCTCCCCCGGGGAGTTTGCAGTAAAAAAAAAAGGGGTTTTGGTCATTTTTTTGGGGATCGGGGGTTGTTTTCCAGGGGTTTTGGAGGGGGGCGGGGGGCGGGATCCCGGCGGGGGGGAGCAGCTGGCTGGAAAATCCCAAATCCCGCTTTTTTTAGCAATATTTCGGGGTTCGGCCGCAGCCCCGAGGAGCTGGGGTGGGGAATCACCAAAACCCCACTCGGAGCCCCGGGAGCCTCGGGGGGGCCGTTCCCGAGGGGTTCCCGGGCCATTCCCGGGCCGTTCCCGAGGGGTTCCCCAGGGGTTCCCGAGGGGTTCCCGAGGGGTTCCCGGGCCATTCCTGGGCCGTTCCCGGGCCGTTCCCGGGCCATTCCCGGGCCATTCCCGGGCCGTTCCCGGGCCGTTCCCGAGGGATTCCCGAGGGGTTCCCGGGCCATTCCCGAGGGATTCCCGGGCCGTTCCCGAGGGATTCCCGGGCCGTTCCCGAGGGGTTCCCGGGCCGTTCCCGAGGGATTCCCGGGCCGTTCCCGAGGGGTTCCCGGGCCATTCCCGGGCCGTTCCCGAGGGGTTCCCGGGCCGTTCCCGAGGGATTCCCGGGCCATTCCCGAGGGATTCCCGGGCCATTCCCGGGCCGTTCCCGAGGGGTTCCCGGGCCGTTCCCGGGCCGTTCCCGAGGGGTTCCCGGGCCGTTCCCGAGGGATTCCCGGGCCATTCCCGGGCCGTTCCCGAGGGGTTCCCGGGCCGTTCCCGAGGGATTCCCGAGGGGTTCCCGGGCCGTTCCCGAGGGATTCCCGGGCCGTTCCCGAGGGATTCCCGGGCCATTCCCGGGCCGTTCCCGAGGGATTCCCGGGCTGCTCCCGGGCTCGGGCCGGGGCCGGCGCGGAGGGGCCGGGCCGGGGGAGGATCCGGGGGGGTTTTGTATTTCTTGGAGTAAAAAGCGATGGAACGAGGTCGTTGTGTCCCCCCCGCGCCGCCCCCGGCCCTTCCCCAGCGGTTCGGGTTTAAATCCCCGGGGTTTGGTGTTTCTCCCTCCTCGCCTCTTTATTATTCAGGTTTTTTACTTTTCTTTCTTTTTTTCCTCCTTTCCGGGATTTATTTTGCCCCCGTTCTCAATCCCGTTTTTCTCTCTTGCTTCCTTTTAATCTCTTCATTCGAATTTCTGCTTTTTGAGCTGGTGAATTCCACTCGGAACTGCGTTTTTTCCTTTTCATTTCTCCTTTTCCACGTCTTTGTTTTAATTCATCTTCTCGCTTTTAGTCCTAACTTTTAATTGTTTCTCTCGGTTTTCAATTCTCCTTTTAATTTAATTTTAATTTCTTTCCACTTGGACCTTTATTTGATATTTCTGACTCTACTTTTTCATTTCAATCCAACTTTAAGGTTTCTTTTACTTTTTTCCCCCCTCTGATTTTTGATTTTATTTCATTTCTGAATTCTCCATTTCTCAACTCCGCTTTTCAGTTTTTATTTTGAAATTCAAGATTTTATCCTGTCTTACCCTCATTTTTTAATGTTCTCTTGTTTTCAATTTGAATTTTAATTTTTATTTCCCTTTTTTTCCCTTCAGTTTCACTTTTTTTCACTCCCTGTTTTTCAATGCTCAGTATTTATTTCACCTCGTTCCTTTTTTTTTTGGTTTGCTGCTTTATTTTCGCCTCTCGCTCCACACCTTTCCCAATCATTTTTTTGGCCTGGAATTTTCGCTTTTAAAACCTTTCTGTTCCGTTTTTTTTGCGCTCCCGTTTTGTTCCTTCCGTTCCCCGAGGGCCCCGCAGCCGACGCTGCTCTTTCCCAAATCCAAATCCCAAATCCAAATCCCAAATCCAAATCCCAAATCCGCCGGCGCCTTCCTGAACATCCCCAACAATTCCCGCTTTTCCCTCTGTGGGGAATCCCATCCCTGCGGAATTCCGGCAGGGCTCGGACACGGCCCCGTCCCGCTGCCCTGGGGAGGGGCTGGGATCCCTGGGATGGGGGCGTGGATTCCCAATGGGAATGGGAATGGGAATGGGAATGAATGGGAATGGGAATGGGAATGGGAATGGGAATGGGAATGGGCAGGGGATGGATGGGAATGGGCAGGGAAATGAGGGAATGGGAATGAGCAGGGAATGGGAATGAATGGGAATGGGCAGGGGATGGATAGGAATTGGGAGGGAATGGGAATTGGGAGGGGATGAGAACGAGGAGGGAATGGGAATGGGCGGGAGATGGACGGGAGTGGGCAGGGAAATGAGGGAATGGGAATGAGGAGGGAATGGATGGGAATGGGCAGGGATGGAAGTGAGGGAATGAGAATGAGCAGGGGATGGGAATGAGCACGGGATGGATGGGAATTGGGAGGGGATGGGAATGGGCAGTGGGACCCTCCCAGTGTCCCTCGGGAAGCCCCAGCTCCGGGATCCAGCACGGGGAGGGCCTGGAGCTGCTGGAGCGAGCCCGGAGGAGGCTCCGGGATGGGCTCAGAGGGACGGAGCAGCTCCGCTGGGAGAGCCGGCGGTGGAGGGGAGAAGCTCCGGGGAGAGCTCCGAGCCCCTGGCAGGGCCCGAAGGGGCTCCAGGAGAGCTGGAGAGGGGCTGGGAACAAGGCCTGGAGGGACAGGACACAGGGAACGGCTCCCGACTACAGAGGGACAGCCTGAAGGGGGGTATTTGGGACCAATCTTCCCTGGGAGGCTGGGGAGGGGCTGCCATGGCATTCCCTGGATCCTCGGCAGTGCCCAGGGCGGGGCTGGACGGGCCGGGAGCAGCCCGGGACGGTGGTGGGAGCTGTCCCTGCCCGGGCCCCTCCGTCCCGTTCCACACCTCCGTGCCGGCTGTCTCCCTGCGGGATTTCTCCGTGTGGGATTTCTCCGTGTGGGATTTTCCCGTGGATTTCGGCCCCGCGGCCCCAGGCGCTCCCGCTGCCCCCCGGTTCAACCAGCCCAGCGTCCCCCCCGTGCTGGGAGAGCTCCTCCCCAGAGAGCCCCGGGAGCCCCGCGAGCCGCAGCCGCGATTTATTCCCGACACCGAAGGCACTCGGCAGGGCCGGGCGAGGATTTGGGGCGGCCGGGGCCAGCTCAGGGCACCACGTGCCACCACTTGAAGGCGAAGGGCTTGCGGCGCACGTTGGTGCCGCAGTGAACGTCCCCCGCCAGCACGTGGTAGGAGAAGAAGTCGTCGATGAAGGTGCAGGAGAGGCCCAGGGGCTCCAGCAGCTCCCGCACGCGCTGCTCCAGGCAGCACCGCCCGCCCACCGCCGGCCCGAAGGGCTTGGGGATGCCCAGGTGGCGGCCCAGCACCAGCATGTTCACCTGCGGCAGCGGCATTCCCTCAGGGACCGCGCTCCCGGCGCGCCCGGCTCGCCCGGGGCTGCGGGGCTCGGCCTCTCACCATGCCCGGGAAAAAGGCCTTGGCCCCGGAGGCGACGTCGCCCTGGAAGAGCTGCGGGATGTCCAGGATGTCCGGCTCGGCCAGGCCCAGCGCGCGCTTCAGGATGTCCCGGTTCCAGCTGATGCAGCTCTGGGGGGGAGGGGATGGACAGGGACGTGGACAATGGGAGGGACACGGAGAGGGACAGTGGGGTGGAGAGAGGGACGGGGAAGTGCCGGGACAAAGGAGGGACAGGGGGACAAAGGGATGGACATCAGGACGGGCAGGAGGATGGAGGGAGGGATGGACAGAAGCGTGGACGGAGGGAGGGAGGGAGGGATGGACAGAAGGGTGGACGGAGGGAGGACCAGAGTGACGGGCAGCCGGATGGAGAGGGGGTGGTGATGGACGGGGGCACCGAAGGACGCAGAGGGGCCGATGGAGCCTCCGGCTCCCCGTCCTCACCTGGGCGTAATTATTGAACCTGCGCAGCTCCTCGTTAGCCAGGATCTCGTTTATGGTCGGCTTGGGCACCTTCTCCAGCCCTGCGGCACCGGGAATTCCCCGGGCTGGGATGAGCCTCCCGCCCGATCCCGGAGCTGCCCCGCCCCAGGGGCTCCATCCCAGCCCGGAACCGAACCCTGCCGCTTTTCACCGCTCCATTAACTCCGCTCCGCCCCCGCTCCCCGTCCGCCTCCCCCACCGGGTTTTGCAGGGAAAAGGGGAAACGAAGCCCCGGAGCCCCGTTTTCCATCCTGCCCTACCCTGGAACATCGCGGCCTCGCCGAACCCCTCCTCCTGCTTCTCCCTGAGGAGCTGGTAGCAGGCACTGGGGCTGGCCAGGAGCAGCCGGAATCCCTGCGGGCCGAGGGTGGGGAGGCCTTTAGGGTCTCGTCCTGCTTTTTGCCCCACCCTGGGATCTGGGATTCGGGATCTGGGATCCGTTACCTTCCGATCGGGCGCGGGGACAAAGGTCAGGAACTCGTCCACGTGCCCGACCTGGAGCCAGTCCGAGAAGAGCTCCACGGGCGCCTGCACCTTCTGCGCCACCAGGAAATCCCGCACGGCCTTGGCCATCCTGCGGCCGCCGAGCCTGGGGGGCACCGGGGTCGGGGGCGGGGGGAGCCGACCCCAAACTCGGAACTGACCCCGAACTGGGAACTGACCCCAAACTGGGAACCGACCCCGAACTGGGAACCGACCCCAAACTCGGAGCTGACCCCGAACTTGGAACCGACCCCAAACTGGGAACCGACCCCGAACTGGGAACCGACCCCAAACTCGGAGCTGACCCCGAACTTGGAACCGACCCCAAACTCGGAACCGACCCCAAACTCGGAACCGACCCCGAACTGGGAACTGACCCCAAACTCGGAACCGACTCCAAACTGGGAACTGACCTCAAACTGGGAACCGACCCCAAACTGGGAACTGACCCCGAACTCGGAACCGACTCCAAACTGGGAACTGACCTCAAACTGGGAACCGACCCCAAACTGGGAACTGACCCCGAACTCGGAACCGACCCCAAACTGGGAACTGACCCCGAACTCGGAACTGACCCCGAACTCGGAACCAACCCCGAACTCGGAACCGACCCCAAACTGGGAACCAACCCCGAACTCAGAACCGACCCCGAACTGGGAACTGACCCCGAACTCGGAACTGACCCCGAACTTGGAACCGACCCTGAACTGGGAACTGACCCCGAACTCGGAACCGACCCCAAACTCGGAGCTGACCCCGAACTTGGAACCGACCCCAAACTCGGAACTGACCCCAAACTCGGAACTGACCCCGAACTCGGAACCAACCCCGAACTCGGAACCGACCCCAAACTGGGAACCAACCCCGAACTCAGAACCGACCCCGAACTTGGAACCGACCCCGAACTTGGAACCGACCCCAAACTCGGAACCGACCCCAAACTCAGAACCAACCCCAAACTTGGAACCGACCCCAAATGGGGCTGGGAGATCCTTTTGTGTGGGGCCCCGGGGGGAACCGACCCCAAACTCGGAACCGACCCCGAACTCAGAACTGACCCCAAACTCGGAACCAACCCCAAACTTGGAACTGACCCCAAATTTGGAACCGACCCCAACCAGGGCCAGGAAATCCTTTTTCGGGGCCGCCCTGCCCCGCCTCACCTGGGGAAGCTGCTGCCGATCAGGATGCGCCCCAGCGGGTACTCCTTGCCCCGCACCGTCACGGGCGGGCTCACCTCCAGATTCCCGAAGGAGTCCAGGCTGGAAGCGCCCTCCGGAGCCTGCCGGGCCACGTAGCCGAAATCCGGGCCCTGGGTGGGGGGAAAATGGGAGGAAACGGTTAAAGAAGCGCTGAGGCTTCCTGAAAGCGCGAGGAACTAAGGGATCCATCGAAGGGATCCATCGAAGGGATCCATCAAAGGGATCCATTGAAGGGATCCATCGAAGGGATCCATCGGGGTTTCGGGCGCGGCCAGGCTGGGGCGCGGCAGCGGGAAGGGGCTGGATACCAGGATGCTCCTGACGGGAAAATCCTTCAGGCCGCGGTCGCGGGGCGAGTCAAAGACCACGGGGAAGGTCTTGTGGGGGGCCTGGACGTAGCCGAACTCCAGCTCGTCCTGGGAAGGGACGGAGCGGTTTTGGGAGCGCGCCCGGAGCCGCTGCCCGCCCAAGCAGGGGCCGCGCGCCGCCCGCTCCCACCTGGATCCAGCGGTCCTGGCGGTTCTGCGGCGGCGGGCACACGGTCAGCGGGCACTGCGCCCGCTCGGCCAGCGCGGCCACGGCCGCCACGAAGCTCTCGTTGTCATCCACGCTGCGGGGGAAAACGGGATTCGGGGGATGAGGAGATGGGATTTGGGGGAGAAGAAACGGGGTTTGGGGGGGGAAATGCAGGATTTGGGGGGAAAAGGGGATTTGGGGGGAAAAGGGGGATTTGGGGAAAATTAAAGCAAGATTTGGGGAAAAAATGGATTTGGGTAAAAAACTCAGGATTTGAGAAAAAAACTCAGGATCTGGGGGAAGAAAAACCAGGATTTCGGGGGAAAAAATGGGATTTGGGGGAAAAAAAAAACGGGATTGGGGGAAAAAAGAACAGGGTTTGAGGAGAAAGAAAATGGGATTTGGGGGGAAAGAAGACGGGATTTGGGGAGAAAGAAAATGGGATTTTGGGCAACAAAAGCCGGGATTTGAGGGAAAAAAAAAATGGGATTTGGGGAACAAAACCCATGAGATTGGGGGTAAAAAAAACAGGATCTGGGGGTAAAAAAACAGGATTTGGGGAACAAAAATGGGATTCAGGCAAAAGAAAGGGGATCTGGGAGCACCCAGCACCCACCCGCACACGAAGACCTCCAGCGGCGCCGCCGTGTTGGGCGTCATGATCCAGGGCGCCACGCGGAGCACCACGGTGTCCGTGAAGATCGGCGTCTCTGGGAGGCCCTGGCGCGGCGGCACAGACGCGGTTGGGCTCCCGCCCCGGCCCCGCCGCGCCCCCCCGCCCACCCCGGGGCCGGCACCTTGTCGGGGCTCTCGAGCAGCGTGGCGTGGAAGGACACGAGGCCCGAGAAGCCGACGTCGGGGAAGGCCAGCCCCTCCACGTAGAAGACGCTCTCATGCTGGTGCCGGCCCGGGCGCACGCTGTAGGCGAGCTTGGGGCCACCCAGCACGTGGCGGAACTCGCCCAGCGCCGCGCTGCCTGCAGGACAGCAACGCCTCGGTGGCACCCTGGCCCCCAAAGCCGTGCCTGGAGCACGCCCCGGGAGGAGAAGGGCCGAGCCCGGCCCGAGGAGCCCCGCGCCGGGCACTCACTGCCGCCGTAGAAAACCCCGACTTTGTCGGCGTCGCCGAAATCCACGTGGAGCAGCAGGCGGTGCCCGGCGAAGATGGGGTGGGGCCCGCGGGTGCGCAGCAGCAGCTGGGACATGTCCTTCAGGTCTGTGGGCACAGCGGGAAACGTCAGCGGGGAAACGGGGCGGGAACGGGCTGGGGGGGACGGGAAATCCGGGGGAAGAGGGAGAATTGACGGGAAAGTGGGAAAAGGGGCGTTTCTGGCTGTGGTGGAAAGGGGGAAGTTGAGGGGGAAGTGGGGAAGTTCAAGGAAAAGTGGGAGAACGGGGGGTTCTGGGCTGTGGAAGCAAGGGGAAAGTGGGAAAATGGAGGGGAAGGTAAAAAAAATTGAGGGGAAAGTGGGGAAATTGAGGGGAAAGTGGGAAATTGGGGGAGAAGTGGGAAATTGGGGGTTCTGGGCTGTGGAAGAAAGGGAGAAGTGGGAAAATTGAGGGGAAAGTAAAAATATTGAGGGGAAAGTGGGAAAACAGGGGGTTCTGGGCTGTGGAAGAAAGGGAAAATTGAGGGGAAAGTGGGAAAATTGAGGGAAAAGTGGGAAAATTGAGGGAAAAGTAAAAATATTGAGGGGAAAGTGGGAAAATTGGAGGTTCCGGGCTGTGGAAGCAAGGGGAAAGTGGGGAAATGGAGGGAGAAGTGGGAAAGCTGAGGGACCAGCAGGGGAGCGGGGCTCTGGGCAGTGCCAGCACCGTCGTAGGAGCGCACGGCCCTGTCCTGGCTGTCCAGGCCCTCGGCGCCGGGGTCGTCGCGGTCGCAGTTGACCAACAGGACGGCCCCGTGTCCCTCGGGACCCCACGTCCAGGTGGTCTGGGGGGGGACACGGAGCGGGGCTGGAGGCTCCTCCGGGAATTCCCAACTCCCGCCGGGCTCCGGGGGCTCCCGGCCCCTCGGGATACCTTGTCCAGCAGCGTCCTGCTCACGGCCCCGCTGCGGTTGACGTCGGCGTCCAGCGACACCTCTGCGGGAAGGGACGGGGTGGGCGGGGGGAACGCGCCGGGGGCGCGGGGTTTGGGGCCGTCCCCCCGACTCACCCACGCAGGTGAGGTACAGCAAGGCCCTGCCCGCGGGCACCGCGCCCGCCTCCCTGAAATAAGAGATCCTGACCTGCAACGAGGAGCGGCAGCTCGGCACCGTGCGGGGCCGGCTGGAATGCCGGGATCCAGCGGGAATCCCAACAGCCAGTGGGAATCCCGGGATCCAGCGGGAATCCCAACAGCCAGTGGGAATCCCGGATCCAGTGGGAATCCCAGATCCAGCGGGAATCCCAACAGCCAGTGGGAATCCCGGGATCCAGCGGGAATCCCAACAGCCAGTGGGAATCCCGGATCCGGTGGGAATCCCAGCACCCAGTGGGAATCCCAGATCCAGTGGGAATCCCAACAGCCAGTGGGAATCCCAGATCCAGCGGGAATCCTGGATCCAGCGGGAATCCCAACAGCCAGTGGGAATCCCAGATCCAGTGGGAATCCCAACAGCCAATGGGAATCCCGGATCCAGTGGGAATCCCAGCACCCAGTGGGAATCCCGGGATCCAGCTGGAATCCCAGATCCAGTGGGACCCCAGCACCCCGTGGGAATCCCAGATCCAGCAGGACCCCAGCACCCCGCGGGAATCCCAGATCCAGCGGGACCCCAGCACCCAGCGGCAATCCCGGATCCAGTGGGAATTCCGGACCCCACGGGACCCCAGCACGCACCTTCTCGTCGCCCACGTCCTTGCTGAGGCTGTCCATGGCCAGCAGCAGCTCGGGGCCGGGCGCCAGGGGCCAGCGACAGACGCTCGAGGGCAACTTGACGCTCTGGGCGTCGTGAACCACCCAGAGCCGCACCCCCGGCGTGCCCTGGGCATGGAAGGACACGGCACCCTTGGGAGCGGAGCTGGAAGGGGGAAAAGCGGTCAGGATCCTGGGAATGGTGAGGGTGGGAATGGGAATTCTGCGAGGAGTCGCTGGGAGGAGCGGTGGGAAACTCAAATATTCCCAGAAAATGGAACTTCAGCGAGGGCTGGGATGCGGAATTGGGGTAAAACCTTCAACAGGGAACCAATGCTGGGGTTCAGAACATCGAGGAGTCCTGGCAAAGCAAATATTCCTGGAAAATGCAACTGCAGCGAGGGCTGCGATCTGAAACTGGGAGAAATCCTCCAACGTGCAACAGCTCCTGACATTTCAAATGACCAGAAGTGCTGCAAAATGCAACAAATCCTGGAAAATGCAGCTGCAACAAGTGCAGCCACATTCAATTACGGTAACTCCGTATTTTCATATTGAAACAAATCCTGAAATTTCGAATATCAGCAAGTCCTGGAAAATGCGAATAATCCTGGAAAATGCAGCTGCTGCAAGCCCTGAGCTGTGGAATTGTCATAAAATCTTCAGTATTATCAAATCCCCAAATTCAGAGTAGCAAGAGCTCCTGGGAAATGGAAATAATCCCCAAAAATGCAACCGCGGGGAGCCCTGAGATGTGAAACTCTGGCAAATCCTCCAGCGTGGAACCAATCCTGAAATGCGGAACAGCAGCAGGTGCTGGGAAACGCAACTGGACCTGGAAAATGCAGCTGCGGGAGGTGCTGCCAGGGAAATCGGGATAAATCCTCCCGTGTGGAACAAATCCTGCCACAAAGTCACCCAAACCGCGGCAAATCCCGCGGCCTGGAATTGCATCAATTCCCTGGACAGGCGGCGAATCCCACAAAACGTGAGGAGAGCCGCTCCTGGAAAAGGCAATTCCGACAAATCCCGCCAAAAGCGATTAAAGGCAAATCCCGCCCGAGCCTACGAGCCCTGGAAAAGGCGACGGCGCCGAACCCGCGACACCCACGGCAGGAATCCCTCAAAAAAAAACCAAATCCAGTGATTTTTCCAGGTGCAAAGCGCACCCCGTCCCGCCGTGGGAATAAACGGGAATAAACGGGAATAACCCGCTCAGAAATAACCGCAGCAATCCCTCCGGAACGCCCCAAATCTTGGACTGAAATCCGCCAGCCTCCCGAAGGCAGCGGGGACGGACCCCGGCCCGACCCATCCCGGAGCTGCCCGGGGAGCATTTTTGGCTCGGATCGCCCCAAAATCGCCGTTTCCGCCGGCGGCAGCGCCGAGCGGGGCCGGCCCGGGCCAAACCCCGGCGCTGCGCAGGTCGGAGCTCGCCCCGCCCCGGTTCGGGAGGCCGCGGGCGATGGGCCCGGAGCGAATCCCGACCCGGGAGAAGGAAAACGCGGCTCCAGCCCGGGGCAGAGGGGAAAATCCCAGCCCGGGGCAGCGGTGGGGACGGGATGGGAGGGAAGTGAACCCCGAGCTGCTGCGGCCGGAGCGGGGTTTGGGGAGCAAAAAGCCGAAGCCGCTGCCCGGACGCTCCCGGATCTGGGCTGGAGCCAAGGAGGCGGCTCCGCATCCAGCGCCGGGAGCGGCCGCGCGGGTTTCGCTCTCCGCGCTGCCCCGAAAGCCGGAAATATTTATTATTTCATGGGCCGGGATGCGCAGCGCAGCCTTAAAACCCCAAGAAGGGCTTTTGGCAGCCCAGGCGCGGCAGAACCCCGCCTGGAATGTCGCGGTCCCGCCGGAGCCTCCCCTTCCTCCCGGGACCGCCGGGAGCAGCCCCGCGGAGCGGCCGCGCCGCCCCCTCCCCGCCGCGCGCTATTCCCGGCCTTGCACTGATGGGATAAAGGGGGAAAAGCGGCTTTGGTGCCCCGCGCTCACCCACACACGTCCAGGGACAGCTCGGTGCCCAGCACGCACACGGTGCTGGTGGGGCGCTGCGTGGACAGCTGGACACGGCGCTGCTGGGCCATCGCGGCCGCCCCGGGCACCCTCGGGTGCCGCGCCCGCTGCCAGCGGGGGATTTATAAAGCCGGGCTGCTGGGAGGGGATCGGCCAAAGCCCGGCCTAATCCCACCTCCGGGGCTGGGTGTGCGCGGGTCCGGCCGGAGCGGGGATGGGAAGCGGCCCGGGACACCCACGGGATGCTCCGGGGGGGCTCCGGGGGGGGGCTCGGGCACAAAGGGACGCGGTGCGAGCGGTGACCTCCGACCCACGCCGGGAAATATCCACCGCGACACCCGAGCCGGGCTGGGCCCGCGCCAGCGCCGGGCTCGGCCGGGTTCGGTTTCTGCTCCTGAAGGGCTTTTTTATTCGTTCAGCCGGGACAATGCGCTGGAATTCTCCCCTCCCTCGGGGACGGCTGCAGGTGCGGAGTGGGCGCTCGCCCGGCTGCTCGGGGCGCTGCCGGGGATGTCACCTGCGCCGGCGACAGCGGACCCCCGGCGGCTTTAATCGCCCTGGTTTTAATTAAATCGCCGCCCGCGCGGGGCAGAGGGAGCCCTTTGTCCCTGCAGCTGTTCCCGAACCCCCTCCCCGCGGCGTCACGCGCGGCCCGGATTCAATGTCGCTCCTCGGGGCCGGGAATATCGGCAGGGACACAGCCCCGGGGGAAACGGGGCTAGGAATCCGCGTTCGGGGCAAAAAGAGGGCGGGGGAGCGGGATGTGCGGGAGCGGGATGTGCGGGAGCGGGATGTGCGGGAGCATCCCCTCCCCAGGTCTGGGGAGTGGGAAGCGGAGGCGCAGCTACGCCGCAGAAATCCCGCTGGGAAAGCGGCGTGCCCAGAACAAGCGCGCCCAGCCGCGGAACAGCAGCGGGGCTGCGCGGGCCGAGCCGTGCCCGGGGCGCCGGGCGGGTGTCGGCTCCTGGGGCGCTGCCAGGCGGGTGCCAGGCGGGCACGGGGAAGAACGCGGAGACAAAAGAGCGGAGGGAGACGGAAGTTCCCTCCTGGAGAAGGTGCGGAAAGGTTCCGAGGAGGGCAGGGCGGGTTCCTGCAGCCCGGGACGGGGGCAGAGCCAGGTGCCCCAGCAGGAAGCGTTTTTTTGGCCGAAACAGGGAATTTTGGGGGGTGTTATCAGCTGCAAACCCACGGTCAGGGACTCCGTGACCCCGCAGCAGTGGGATGGGGCCTGCGCGCCCCGGAGCAGCCTCCTCACCCGGCAGTGCCACCCAGCAATCCCAAACCACCCCCCGTGCTCCAAACCAGGCTCCAAAGGACATTTCGGCACCGGGAGAGGAGGGAGGGAGGAAGGACGGGAGACGGGGAAGCGCTGCCCCCTCGGTGCCTGTGAAGCTTTATTGGCCAAACCCGCGCTTCGGGTGCTTTTCCGGCGCAGGAAATGCACCTTCCCCGTGGTGCAGGAAATGCAGCACCCGCCCGGGGGGTCAGGGCACCACGTGCCACCACTTGAAGGCGAAGGGCTTGCGGCGCACGTTGGTGCCGCAGTGAACGTCCCCCGCCAGCACGTGGTAGGAGAAGAAGTCGTCGATGAAGGTGCAGGAGAGGCCCAGGGGCTCCAGCAGCTCCCGCACGCGCTGCTCCAGGCAGCACCGCCCGCCCACCGCCGGCCCGAAGGGCTTGGGGATGCCCAGGTGGCGGCCCAGCACCAGCATGTTCACCTGCGGCAGCGGCATTCCCTCAGGGACCGCGCTCCCGGCGCGCCCGGCTCGCCCGGGGCTGCGGGGCTCGGCCTCTCACCATGTCCGGGAACAGCGCGTCGGCGCGGGAGCCCGTCAGCACGAAGAGCTGCGGGATGTCGATGATGTCCTGCTCGCTCAGCCCCAGCTCCTGCTTCAGCAGGTCGCGGTTCCAGTCGATGCAGCGCTGGGAAAAGGGCCTGGAGCTGCCATCGCAGCCCTCCCGATCCCACCCGCTGGATCCCGGCTGGATCCCGGCTGGATCCTCATCCGCTCCCAGTCCCACCCCATCCCTGAGAACAGCCGCCCCCTGCATCCCCTCTCTCCCTTCGGCTGCCACCTCTGCGTCACTCGGGGCGTGGATCCCTCTCCTCGCCCACTTGGGGCACTCCGGCCGTTCCCAGGACCCCCCAATCCCCTCCCTGTGCCCAGGGATGCCCCCTGGAACCGAGGAGAGGGAATCCCCCGGAGTCCAGGGATCCCAGACCCACCTGCACGTGCCGGTTGTCGCTCCGCAGGGACTCGTCCGCCAGGATCTCATCAATGCTCTTCTTCTCAGTGCCCTTCAACCCTGTGGGCATGGGGGCATGAGGGACAGCGGGAAGGGACAGCGGGAATGGGCACTGGGAAGGGACAGCAGGAAGGGAGAGTGGGAATGGGCACTGGGAAGGGACAGCGGGAAGGGACATTAGGAATGGGCACTGGGAATGGGCACTGGGAAGGGACAGTGGGAAGGGACAGCGGGAATGGACAGCGGGAAGGGACACTGGGAATGGACAGTGGGAAGGGACAGTGGGAATGGACAGTGGGAAGGGACAGCAGGAAGGGACAGTGGGAATGGACAGTGGGAATGGACAGTGGGAATGGACAGCGGGAATGGGCACTGGGAATGGGCACTGGGAAGGGACCCGGGAACGTCGTCCCGCAGGGCTGTCCCTCAGCCAGCCCTCACCGATGAACTGCGTGGCTTCCCCGTGGCCCTGGCGCTGCTTCTCCCTGAAGAGTTGGTAGCAGGCGTTGGGGCTGGCCAGGAGCAGCCGGAATCCCTGCGGGACAGAGCCGGCCGTCAGCCCTGGCTGGGGGGATGAGAGCCCCAGTGCCCGGCCGGGAGGCACCGCGGCCACCCCAGCCCCGGCCCCCGGAGGACAAAGGGCTGGGAAAGGGGCTTTGGGGGGGCTTTGGGGGGCTGCAGGGGTCGGCACCTTCCTGTCGAAGGCAGGGACGAAGGTGAGGAACTCATCCACGTGGCCCACGCTCAGCCACTCCGAGTACACCTCCAGCGGCGCCTGCACCTGCTGCGCGTACAGGAAATCCCGCACGGCCTTGGACATCCTGCGGCCGGACGCCCTGCGGGCACAGCGGGCAGCGCGAGCTGGACAGTGCGAGCTGGACAGGGCTGCCCTGCCCAGAACTGCCAGAACTGCCCAGAACTGCCCAGAGCTGCCCAGAACTGCCCAGAACTGCCAGAGCTGCCCAGAACTGCCCAGAACTGCCCAGAACTGCCCCTCTCCAGGAGCTCCCCTTCCCAAAGCTCCCCTGCCCAGAACTGCCAGAGCTGCCCAGAGCTGCCCAGAGCTGCCCAGAGCTGCCCAGAACTCCCCCTCTCCAGAACTCCCCCTCTCCAGAGCTCCCCTCTCCAGAGCTCCCCTTCCCAAAGCTCCCCTGCCCAGAGCTGCCCTGCCCAGAACTGCCCAGAACTCCCCCTCCCCAGAGCTCCCCTGCCCAGAACTCCCCCTTCCCAGAGCTCCCCTCCCCAGAGTTCCCATTCCCAGAACTGCCCAGAACTCCCCTTCCCAGAACTGCCCTTCCCAGAGCTCCCCTCCCCAGAGTTCCCATTCCCAGAACTGCCCTCCCCAGCGCTCCCCTGCCCAGAACTGCCCAGAACTCCCCTTCCCGGAACTGCCCTCCCCAGAGCTCCCCTCCCCAGAGCTCCCATTCCCAGAACTGCCCAGAGCTCCCCAGAGCTCCCATTCCCAGCTCTCCCCTCCCCAGCCCTCCCCAGCGTTCCCCTTCCCAGCGTTCCCATTCCCAGCGTTCCCATTCCCAGCGTTCCCATTCCCAGCTCCCCCATTCCCAGCGCTCCCCAGAGCTCCCCCCGGCCGTCACGAGGAGCCCCCATTGTTATCCCGTTTTTCTGGGAGGAGGCTGGGAAAGGCCCCGGCTGTGTCATGGACATTCACGGGTTGAAGTGCACAGAATAATCGAAAAAATATGCTAATACGGATTTCTCTGCCTGATGCCTCAATTGTGTATTATTCTGTCTGTTATGTACGGGTATGCCCCTATATTATATATAAAGTGCGTTTAGAGAGACAAGTTATATAAATATATATTATATATATAAAATATAAACATGTTCTAGAAATGTATATAATATATAGATGTCATATAAATATATATAATATATATACAAGTTATATAAATATATATTATATATATAAAATATAAACATGTTCTAGAAATATATATTAAATATATAGATGTCATATAAATATATATAATATATATACAAGTTATATAAATATATATTATATATATAAAATATAAACATGTTCTAGAAATATATATTAAATATATAGATGTCATATAAATATATATAATATATATACAAGTTATATAAATATATATTATATATATAAAATATAAACATGTTCTAGAAATATATATTGAATATATAGATGTCATATAAATATATATATAATATATATACTATACAAGTTATATAAATATGTATTATATATATAAAATATAAACATGTTCTAGAAACATATATTAAATATATAGATGTCATATAAATATATATTTAATATATATACAACTTATATAAATATATATTATATATATAAAATATAAACATGTTCTGTAAATACATATAAAAATATATAGATGCCATATATATATATTATATATATACAAATTATATAAATGTATATTAAATATATAAAATATGAACATGTTCTATAAAAAGATATGAAATATCTAGGTGTTATATGAATCTATATCACATATAGTACATACGTGTTATATAAATATATATGATATATGTGATATATATACTAAATATATTTAGTATATATAAATATATATTGCGAGATCCCTATATTATTGAAATATATCAATATATCTCCTGTATTTCAGATAAATAAATCCATATATCCCTATATTTTCCATAAATACATCCATTTATCCCTATATTTTCCCTGAATGCATCGATATATCCCAATATTTTCCAGGAATACATCCATTTATCCCAATATTTTACCTGAATTCATCGATATATCCCAATATTTTCCCTGAATGCCTGGATGTATCCCAATATTTTCCAGGAATACATCGATTTATCCTGATATTTTCCAGGAATGCATCCATTTATCCCGGTATTTTCCCTGAATGCATCAATTTATCCCTATATTTTCCAGGAATACATCGATTTATCCCGATATTTTCCAGGAATGCATCCATTTATCCCGGTATTTTCCCTGAATGCATTGATTTATCCCGATATATTCCAGGAATACATCGATTTATCCCGATATTATCCCTGAATACATCGATGTATCCCAATATTTTCCAGGAATGCACGGATGTATCCCGATATTTTCCAGGAATACATCGATTTATCCCTATATTTTCCAGGAATACATGGATGTATCCCAGTATTTTCCAGGAATGCACAGATGTATCCCGATATTTTCCAGGAATACATCGATATATCCCGGTATTTTCCAGGAATACGATTTATCCCGATATTTTCCTGGAATGCATGGACGTATCCCGATATTTTCCAGGAATACATCGATGTATCCCGATATTTTCCAGGAATACATCGATGTATCCCGATATTTTCCAGGAATGCACCTCCAGGCCGCGTCCATCCCTCGGGACTGGCGCATTCCTCGCCCCGCTCTGCCCGGACACTTTGGGGTTTAGGTTCTCCCCACCCCCGGCATTCCCAAATCCCTCCAGCCCCGGGTGCGGGGGGAGCTCTCCTTCGGCAGGCGGCGGCGGGGAGATGGGGAAGCGCTAATTAAATCCCGGCTAATGAGGGGTGATGAGGGGCAATGAGGGGCAATGAGGGCCCGGGCGGAGCTGGGCAAACGCCGCTTCCCCGCGGCTGCTTCGGGCTCGGGGCGCGCTCGCCGCTGCTCTTCCCGACAATGCCGTCCTTTGTGGGGCTCCGCAGGGAGCTCTGCTCCCGCAGGGACGCACAACAATCATTCCCAGTCATCCCAGCCCGTCCCTGACGCTGCTCGCCTCAAAAGAGCAAAGCCGAGCCGGGACGAAACGGGGTGAAAAGGGGGGGGGGTTTGTAGGGCTGCAGGCACAGCCGTGGGGTTTGCTGGTAAATTCTGGGATCTGATGGGGTTTGCGCCCCGGGTTCCTCTCCTGGGGCCGGGCCGCGCTCACCAGGGCAGGGGGCTGCCGATGAGGATCCGTCCCAGCGGGTACTCCTTGCCCCGCACCGTCACCGGCGGGCTCACGTCCAGGTTCCCGAAGGAATCCAGGCTGGTCACGCTCTTCCCGGGGGGCTCCCGGGTCACGTAGCCGAAATCCGGGCCCTGGAAAAGAGGGAAGCGGTGCCAAGGGCCTTCCACGCGGGCGGGTTTTGGGGGGGAATAAGGGGATTTCAGAGCAAGGGCGCACCAGGATCTTCTTGAAAGCAAAATCCTTCAGGCCTCTGTTCCGGGGAGAGTCGAAGACCACGGGGAAGGTCTTGTGAGGAGCTTCCACGTAGCCGAACTCCAGCTCATCCTGTTTTGGGAAGGAGAAGAGAAGGAGGAGGAGGAAGGCTTTGGGGGGTGATAAGAATCTCCACGAGGGATGTGGGGAGGGTGGGGCAGCACATGGGGCGAGCCTGGCAAAGCCCAGCCTAAACCAGTGGGGAGGCTCCTGCCCGGCTCTCCCGGGGTGACGCCGCAGCCAGGGCGTCCTCCTGGGGTTCCCCCGGCAGTGGGGACCCTCCTGGAAAGCCCCGTGGGGTCCCTTCTGCACTGGGGTCCCTCAAGCTGTGTCCCATGGGGTCCCTTCTGCACTGGGGTCCCTCAAGCCGTGTCCCATGGGGTCCCTTCTGCACTGGGGTCCCTTCAAGCCGTGGGGTCCCATGGGGTCCCTTCTGCACTGGGGTCCCTTCAAGCCATGGGGTCCCATGGGGTCCCTTCTGCACTGGGGTCCCTTCAAGCCATGGGGTCCCACGGGGTCCCTTCTGCACTGGGGTCCCCCTTGCCATGGGGTCCCTCTCCCAACGAGGTCCCTTTCCCAGTGCCCCGCTGCGTCCCCGGTGCCAGGCCAGGCTCCCTGGGCATTGTCCCCGTCCGTGCCACCATTCCCTGTGCCTCAGTCCCGGTTCCCCGGTTCACTCCTGGCATTCCAGGTGCTCCCCAAGCCACAGGGGTGACCCGTCCCGTGCCGCCGGGAGCCCGTGAGGGGCCCCGAGAGCCCCGCGTGAGGCCGGCATGGCTGACCTGGATCCAGCGGTCGCTGCGGGTGTCCTGCTCCGAGCACACGGTCAGTTTGCAGTTGGCTTTCCTCAGCAGCGCCCGCAGCCCCTCCATGAAGGCCTCGTTGGAGTCCGAGCCCTGCTTGATGCTGGGGGGACGGGCAGGGACTGGGGCTGCGAGGGGATCACGGGGAGACCCCACAGCCCCGGCCCCGCAGCTCGTTGCTCCTTCCTGAGCACCCCGGGCAACGCTCCTGCCTGGGATTGGACCTGGAGAGGGAACTGCAGCCTTTCTCCTTGGGATGTAAACACCTTGGACCTGGAGAGGGAACTGCAGCCTTTCTCCTTGGGATGTAAACACCTTGGACCTGGAGAGGGAACTGCAGCCTTTCTCCTTGGGATTTAAACACCCTGGACCTGGAGAGGGAACTGCAGCCTTTCTCCTTGGGATGTAAACGCCCTGGACCTGGAGAAGGTCCTCCAGGGTTTTTCCTTGCGATTTAAACACCCTGGGCAACATTCCTGAATGGGATTGGAGCTGGAGAAGGTCCTGCAGTGCTCCTCCTTGGGATGGAAATGACTCCCACAGTGCCAGCCGGCTCTCTTCCCAAATATTCCCAGCAGGGAATGCCCAAAGCCTGGCTCACCGACGGCTGCCACTCAGCCCAGAACTGCTCCCTGGGGCATCCCCCAGGGCAGGACATCACGGGGGACACCCCTCCTACCTGCACTGGGGCATCCCCCAGGGCAGGACATCACGGGGGACACCCCTCCTACCTGCACACAAACACCTCCAGAGGCTGCTGGGTGTTGGGCGTCATGATCCAGGGCGCCACGCGGAAAACCACGGTGTCCGTGAAGATCGGCGTGCCCGGGGAATCCTGCCGGGGCCGGGACAGGGCTCGGGAACTCGGCCACGGCGGGGTTCAGGAGGCCGTGGGTGGGGCCGAGCTCCCGTACCTTGTGGGGCACCTCCAGCAAGCTGGCGCTGAAGGACACGAGGCCGGAGAAGCCCCTGTCGGGGAACGCCAGCCCCTCCACGTAGAAGGTGCTGTCCCCGAGGCCGGCGCGGTCCAGCACGTAGGAGAGCTTGTCCGGCCCCAGCACGGGCTTGTAGTGCGGGTGGGAGTCACCGCCTGCAGAAAGCCCCAATTCCCAGCCCCGATTCAGCCGCCTGCCCGCAGCGGGGCCACGCCGGCAGGAGGAGGAGGTGGCCGGTGCCAGAGGAGCGGGCGTGCCTCCTCCTCCTCCTCCTCCCTGGGAACACACTTGGCCTCGCCGGCACGAAGAGGGCTCCGTCCCCTCGGGTCCAGCCCTTTCAAGGTGCGTGGCTCCGGCTGAGGATCTAATGATACCCTTGGCTCCCCTGACCTGATTTTCGGCGCGGAGCTGTCGGGGATCCGACTGTTCAAAGGCAAAGGGCAGTGCCCCACGGGATGGGCTGCTTGGCTGCCTGGATCCCTGCCCGAGCCAAAACAGCGCTGGGAGCCGCGTGGGGGTTCCCGCTCCATGGGAACGCCGGAATTCCAGCACCCTCGTTGGGAAAAGCCTCTTTGGAGCCTTCTCCCCCTTGATTTTTCCCATGCAGCCCCACCTTGTGCAACAGCAGAGGGGCTTTGCGGCTAAAGGAGCGTTTACAGCAAACTGGGGTGCCCCAATGAACAAACCCTGTGGGGCCGGCTCACCTGGGGGTCCTGCAGGAGAGGGGGAAGGCCGAGGTACTCACGGGTGGCGTGGAAAACCCGCACTTTGTCCGCATCGGTCTCGGGGACGTGCAGCACCACCTGGTACTCGGCAAAGATGGCGCTGGGCCCCTGGGTCCGCAGCAGCATCACGGACATGTCCTGCAGGTCTGGGGCACACGGGGGACACGGAGGGAGGGGATGGAAGTGGGAAAGCCCCCAGGGAGCCCCTCAGGATCGCACCCTACCTGCCAGCGTCCGTATGTCCGCCTGGCCGCTGTCCGTGCCCCCCGCGCCGGGGCTGTCCCGGTCACAGTTGACCAACAGCACGGCCCCTTGTCCATCCGGGCCCCACGTCCACTTGGCCTGGAGGAGAAGCACCAAGAGAGGACGGGAGCACCATTTCCCCCATCCCGGGCCGAGGAAAGCCCCGCCGGCTCGGAGGGGAGCCCGGCCACGCAGCGAGGAGACGCCAGCGCCGCTTCCAACCCGCTCCACTTCCCAACAGCCGCTTCCAGCAGGGCCTGCACCGACTGCTCCCAGATCTTATCTTCCAACGAGGCTGGAGGCGCCTTCCAGCCTGGCCTGGGCATGGCTGCAGCGCTTCTGGAAGCTCAGCCCATCTCGATAGCCAATTTGCGCCGCCGATCGGGCTGCGGTTAATTAGCCCGGCTTAAGTGCCTGGGCTCATGCAGATGTGTGGCCAAAGGGGGAAATCTCCTGCTGCTTGCCAAACTCATTTAGCGGCACCTTTGGGGCCCAAAAAGGAAAAGAAAATAGAAAAGAAGAAGCAGAAGCAGACGAAGATGAAGATGAAGATGAAGATGAAGATGAAGATGAAGATGAAGATGAAGATGAAGATGAAGATGAAGATGAAGGAGGAAAAAAAGCAGAAGCAGAAGAAGAAGCAGAAGAAGAAGAAAAAGAAGAAGCAGAAGCAGAAGAAGCAGAAGAAGCAGAAGAAGCAGAAGAGAAAGAAAAAGAAAAAAAGAAAGAAAAAGAAGGAGAAGGAGAAGGAGAAGGAGAAGGAGAAGGAGAAGGAGAAGGAGAAGGAGAAGGAGAAGGAGAAGGAGAAGGAGAAGGAGAAG
Source organism: Cyanocitta stelleri (assembly GCA_026167965.1). Classification (NCBI taxonomy): domain Eukaryota; kingdom Metazoa; phylum Chordata; class Aves; order Passeriformes; family Corvidae; genus Cyanocitta; species Cyanocitta stelleri. Next base: position 869,112 of record JANXIP010000030.1, on the reverse strand, counting down.
GAGAAGGAGAAGGAGAAGGAGAAGGAGGAGAAGGCCGAGTGTTTTCTCCTGTGGGATCCTCGGTGCCGGGCTGGAGCCGCAGGAGGTTTTGGCGAGGAATAGGTTGAGGATTTGCCGGGTCGTTTGCCCTAACGCAGACACCGCCCAGCTCCCTCTCCCTCCTGGAGATGTTCCAGGAAGAGGCTGCAAATGGATCCGGCCTCCCAGCAAAGCTCTCGTTACCTTGTCCTTGCCTTTGCTCTTCACTCGGCCACTCCGGCTCACGTCCACATCCAGGGACACGTCTGGAAGAGAGCCAGGGGCATGGGGGATGAGCTCTCGGTGCCGCTTTGGGCTCCTCCTCGGCACTGTCCACAAGTGACCCCACACCAACCCCACCTTCGCGCCCCAAAGCTGCTCCAGACCCAACAATTCCAAGCGTGACAAGAAAATCCAACCCAATGGCTTTCCCATGACTTTCCCCCTTTGATCTCCAGCTGTCTCCTCTCATTTTGGCTCCCCCAGCAGGGACATTCCCCACTTCTTGGCAGATTTTACATTTTCATGGCAGATTTTACGTTTCCACGGAATGTTTTACGTCTTCACTGATTTCCTTTCGACTGTCGTGTTTTCCACGAGGCCAAAATGCGGCGGAGGCACACAAATGTGTTTTTGCCGTGGCTGAGCGAGCTCCTAAATAATTCCTAGGGAATCTGAGAAGGGCTTTCCCTCACGGAGCTCTTCTTGCCCCAAGTTCCTGCCTCTGCTGCAGGGATCTGCCAGCGCCCTCACCCAAACCCCACCTCAGTCCTAACCCAAGAACTCCTCCAGATGGGACACACGGCGTGTGGAAAACACAGGGATTGAAGCAGAGCTTGTCCTTTCCTCGGCGCAGAGAGGAGGACATGGAAAAGCTGGAAGGGAAACTCAAAACCTAACCAAGAGAAGAACATTGGGAAGGCAAAATCCCTGTGGCCAGTGGTGGCCCCAGACGGCTCCAGTGGGGCCCATCAGCCACAGGACGTGGGAAACCTTCAGCCTGTCCAGGGGCAGCTTTGGGAGGCGTAGGCATGACGCGAGGACACGGGTCTGACTGGCCTGGGAACGCCTCAGAAAAATCCCAAATTTAGGATAATTAATCCATCCACGTGGAGGCTTCTGCATCCAGACTGGTTGTCTGGACTCCCTCTGCGGCCAGCAGGGGAAAGCAGGCATTTGGAGGGAATGATTCACCTCATCCCAGACTCCTGAAACAGAATTCTAAAGCAGGTCAGGCACCGCTGCGGTGCCGATTCCTCTCCCCTCACCGCCACAGAGGGCAGAGCTGGGGGAGAAGATCTCCCGTGGATCCTCTTCTCCCAGAGGCCGAGGAGGACTCTCCGTGTGTGCCACGGGTGGGGCCGCGGCCCAGCCTCTGTCTCTTGTGCGCCATATAAGGCAGCGTAATCACGTTTTAATTATTTCCCTCTTCCTCGTCAGCATCGGTGAACACCCAAACCTTTATTGCGTGTGGCCCCCAAGGAATTCCAACCTCGTGGATCCCAAGAGATGAGGATTTCATGGGGGGACCTACCGACACAGGTGAGGTACAGCCAAGCCACCGCCAGCTGGTTGCCCTCCCGGTTGTAGTAGGAAATCTTCACCTGCAAAGACATCCCCACACCGTGACCCACATCCCACCGGGCTGGCGGCATCCCCGCCCTCCCGGGAACCCGGAATGAGCTGCCTGGGAAGGGCCCCACAAGGATCAGAGTCCAACCCCTCCTGCCCAGCCATCGGGAGGTTCATCCAAGCCATCCTCCATTAACCACGGTTCATCCGAGCCCTCTGTGCCGGCTTCAGCACAAAATCGGGCACGGCAAAAGCCCAGCTTGGGATATCTTTTGTTGCCTGGCACCGGCTTCTGCAACCGCCGCGATGTCATCGCCAGGGCACCAAGTGGGATCTTCTCCTTCTTGGTTTCATTTCTCCTCAGTGCCAGTTACACAATTCTGCTCCAGTTCTTTCCCCCGAAAAACCGCCCTGGTGTCAGCTTTACTGAGAAATCCTCCAGCATTCCCAGGAAGTTTCCCTTATTTCCCCCACTTCTGGCACTCAAAAAGCACCTGACCTGGTTGTCGTCAATGGTCCTGCTGGTGACGTCGATGGTCACCACCACCTCGATGTCGGGATCCAGGGGCCACCTGGAGTCGGCCGTGGGCTTTGTGGCGGGGCTGTGGATCATGTGCACCGTCACCGCCGGCGTGGCGTGCACGTCAAAGGACGCCGCACCCCTGGGGGTGGACCTGGAACACACCGGCCTTGGGTCAGAGACCACGGGAGCCAAATCCCGGAACCCGGAATTAAATCCCAGCCACGACTGGGTGGGAAGGGCTCCGAGACCATCCCTGGCTGATGAAACACGTCCTCACGGTGTCACACGTGGTATCTCTGTGGTGGCCTTGAGCAAGCACGGCTCCCGCTGCAGCTCCGGCACGTCCGGCCGTGGTCAATCCCACGTCCGACCTCCCTCCGCAACACAACAAAATCCCCAAAACTCCAGCGTCCCGTGACAAAACCCCGACCGGGGCCAAGCCAGGATCATTGTAATGCCAGCCATTGCATGGGGATGGGTGTTGTGGGGCCATCCCGTGAGCCGGGGGATGCTCGGGCTGGAGCGGAGCCTGGAGCCGGGCACGGAGCGCCCGCGCCCGGCTCCGTGACATCCTCGGGAGCCTTTGAAGTGCTGCTCCCTGCTCATTACAGCCGCTCCATCCCGGCAGCTCCGACCTGCTCCCGGCTCCCCCGGCCGCATCCCAAGGGGAGCGAGGTGGGAAACTTCACCAGCGAGAACATAAAACACAACATCAAAACCCCGCCGCGGCAGATTTCGCCCCGGTGCTGCTCTTGGCACGGCGTCCCCGGTGCCTGCAGCGGCTTGTGGGGAGATGAAAGCATCGCCCGGGCTTGGCTTGGCTCCCCCAGCAGGGACGTCCCCACTGCATGGCAGATTTTACGTTTCCATGGCAGATTTTACGTTTCCATGGCAGATTTTACATTCCCATGGCAGATTTTACTTTTCCATGGCAGATTTTACGTTCCCATGGCAGATTTTACGTTTTCACCCATTTCCTTTCGACTGTCGTGTTTTCCACGAAGCCAAAAGGCGGAGGAGGCACACAGACGTGTTTCCACCTAGGAAATCTGACAAGGGCTTTCCCTCACGGAGCTCTTCTTGCCCCGAATCCCGCCCCCATCACTGGGGGATGAGGGATCCCGTGGGTTTGGGGCCGTTTGCTGAGGGTTTGCGGCCCTCCCACCTCAGCGGGGCTGCTGGATCCCCAACAGGCTCCACGTTCTGCCCCAAACAGCCCAAAACTCCGTGCATCCATCACTAAATTCCCCCCAGCTGGTGCTCCCCGGGAATGAAATGATCCCATTTTTTCACTGGAAGAGCCTCCATCTGCTGCTGTTTGGGACCACGGCTCAAATTTGTTACCAAGAAGCCAAATTAGCCCATTTGGGGGCTCTGGCTCCGTGTTTCAATAGGGCTGAGAGGGCTTTGAGGACAAAAAATTGCAGGTATTAGGTTTTCTAAATCCCCATCTGAACGAGGGGGGGAAATGAGGCACTTTTGGGGCAGCCAAAGCTCTCTGAGGGGGACGGTGGCACATCCTGGGCCGGCCCCAAGACACCATCCCAGTAATTGCGATGCCGACTGGCTGGGGCTGTGCTCTCTGTCATTAGAAATGTGATTTATTAAATAATGACACCGTAACAGCGGCGTAGGCACGGCCTCCTATCTGCCCAATAAACCACCCCATGTTTCATCCTGGAAAAATCCCTTTTCCCGGCCCTGCCCCTGCACGGCCGCCGCTGGATGTTCCTCTGCCCGAGCCACGCGCTTTATTCTCGCTCCCGTTTTAGCTCCGAGTTGCTCGGCTGGAATTGCTCTTGCCCAATGTTCTCAGAGCCAGAAATAGACCCGGGCTTAGCCGGGGTGTGCTCGGGCTTTGCCTCCAAACCATCCCAGCCCGGCTCCGCCGCGACGCCTCAAGCCAACGTCCCTCCTTTGGATGAGCTCCCTGTGGGGCATCGTCCCCAAAATGAGCTCCCTGTGGGGTTTCATCCCCAAAATGAGCTCCCTGTGGGATTTCATCCCCAAAATAGAGCTGTCGGTGGGGCATCGTCCCCAAAATGAGCTCCCTCTGGGATTTCATCCCCAAAATGAGCTCCCGGTAGGATTTCATCCCAAAAATCAGCTCCCTGTGGGATTTCATCCCCAAAATAGAGCTGTCGGTGGGGCATCGTCCCCAAAATGAGCTCCCTCTGGGATTTCATCCCCAAAATGAGCTCCCTCTGGGATTTCATCCCCAAAAATGAGCTCCCTCTGGGATTTCATCCCCAAAATGAGCTCCCTGTGGGATTTCATCCCCCAAAATGAACTCCTTGTAGGATTTCATCCCCAAAATGAGCTCCCTCTGGGATTTCATCCCCAAAAATGAGCTCCCTGTGGGATTTCATCCCCAAAATAGAGCTGTCAGTGGGGCATCGTCCCCAAAATGAGCTCCCTGTGGGATTTCATCCCCAAAATGAGCTCCCTCTGGGATTTCATCCCCAAAATGAGCTACCTGTGGGATTTCATCCCCAAAATGAGCTCCCTGTGGGATTTCATCCCCAAAATGAGCTCCCTCTGGGATTTCATCCCCAAAATGAGCTACCTGTGGGATTTCATCCCCAAAATGAGCTCCCTGTGGGATTTCATCCCCAAAAATGAACTCCTTGTAGGATTTCATCCCCAAAATGAGCTCCCTCTGGGATTTCATCCCCAAAAATGAGCTCCCTGTGGGATTTCATCCCCAAAATGAGCTCCCTGTGGGATTTCATCCCCAAAAATGAACTACTTGTAGGATTTTATCCCCAAAATGAGCTCCCTGTGGGATTTCATCTCCAAAATAGAGCTGTCAGTGGGGCATCGTCCCCAAAATGAGCTCCCTCTGGGATTTCATCCCCAAAATGAGCTCCCCGTGGGACATCATCCCCTAGAGCACACCCAGCAGGACTGGTCCCTCCAAACCCTCAGATGAACTCCTGACGGGCTCCGGGTCCCTCTCCACCTGCTCCTTCTCGGAACCGAGGGCAAACCCATCCCGTGGGGAGCACCGGGACGCCCCGGTGCCGAGCCTTACCGGCGCGTGTCCAGGAAGAGCTCGGTGCCCCGCACGCAGACGCCGTGGGTGGCGTGGCTGGTGGACATCTCCACGACGTGCCGCGGGGCCATGGTGCCGCACGGGAAGGAGGCTCTGCCGGGCTTTGTGGGGAAACCAGCAGGACTGGATTAAAAGGCACGGGAAGGTAACTCCTCCTTCCTGGGATGACGGGGTTCGGCCAGGGGACCCTGGTCTCCACCTCCACCACCCCGCTGGGGAGATGGAGGAGATAGGGCAGCCCCCGGGGCACAGGGGTGGGATGGGGGGGTGGCAGCACCTCGGCGGGGGTTTGGGGGTGGTTGCCCTCTTTCTGTTGCTTCCCGGCTCCGTCTCACAGCCCACAGTTCATGCAGAAGCATTCCCACTGCCCCGGCAGCGCGGCGTGGCTGTTTGGGGTTATTACAGTGCTGTCATTAGAACCGGGCATTTTCTTGAAAACACCCCAAATTTTCCAGGCGGCCGCTCTCCGCGCCGGTGACTCACGGCCTCGGCTGCAGCAGCAGGGCCATGCCCGAGTAAAGCCCAACAAAAGGAAATGTTTGCTCAGGTCGGTCCTTCCCATCCCAACCATCCCGAGGACGGGAGGGACGGGGCAGGGAGAACTGGTTACGGGGCAGGCAGGGAAGGGGAAAACAACCAGCGGCCAGCAACGAGAGGCTTCCCGAGGAAATTAAAAGCTCTCCGTGGTTCACTTGGACTTCGAGGTCCGGGGGAATTGAGGGGTTTTAGGCCGAGATCCCGCAGGAAAATCCGCTCTGCCGGAAGGTGTCGGTGCCGGAGATGCCCATCTCTCTCCGGGCTGTCCCGGAGGGTTTGCCTGCCTGCAAGGAAGGGAACCAGGCCAGATCCCCCCGGCTGCACTGGGAGGGAGTCCCTGCCACGCTGGGGACGGAGGGAGCAGCTCCGGGGTGTCCCGCTGCTCCACGCTTCATCCCCCTGGGAATGGGGTGGGATGTGCTCAGGACAGGGAATGGGAAGGAGAGGCTGGGAAGGGAGAAACCCCTTTGGGGAGCAGCGGGAAGGGCGCAGGCGAGCCGGGCAGGGCTCCGAGGAGCCGGCCCCACCTCTGCACCGAGCTGCCCGTGCTCAGCCGGGGGAGCAGCGAATTCCCGGCGGCGTCAAACCGCCGGGATGAGCCCAGGAAGGGCTCCGGGAAAGGGCTCCGGGAAAGGGCTCCGGGAAAGGGCTCCGGAAAGGGCTCTGGAAAGGGCTCCGGGAAAGGGCTCCGGGAAAGGGCTCCGGGAAAGGGCTCCGGGAAAGGGCTCCGGAAAGGGCTCTGGAAAGGGCTCCGGGAAAGGGCTGTGGGAAGGGCTCCAGGAAAGGGCTCCAGGAAAGGGCTCTGGGAAGCGCTCCGGGAAAGGGCTCCAGGAAAGGGCTCTGGGAAGCGCTCCGGGGAAGGGCTCCCTCCCCCTTTAACTGCACCAAGCACCCGCAGCTCCGTATCTCGTACCCAGGAGCAGCCTCGGTAACTCGAGGAGCCCGAAGCAGCAGCCAGGATGCTCCAGCGGGGAACTGGTGCTGGTGGCACTTCCTGGTGGCATTTCCAGGCTCTCCCAGAGCTCCCTCACTGGAGACTGTGGATAAAGCCCCATTATCCACAGCCCAGCACCACCCCCACTCCTGATGGGAACTGCGCTGGCTCTCCAGGCCTCCCTGGGGAGCAGAGCCCTCCATGGATCCCTGAACTGGGAGCCGGGATGGTGCTGTGGCCACGGCAGCATCATCCCCAGCAGAGCCGCAGGCCGGGCTCCCCACTGGAGGTTGCTGGTCGCACTGGTTTGCACTGGGCACGGGGCTGGGGCTGTGCCCTGATCCTGCTCGGCTGGTTTGGGCCGAGTGCCGGACAGGAACACACCTAAGGCCCGGGGGGAGCGGGACTGGGGCGCTCTGTGATCCACAGGGAGGGGAGCAGATCCCAGCAGGTGGCTGGCATGTGTGTGTTTCCCAAAATCCAGCGGGAGCACATCCCTGAGCACGGGAGGGGATGCGGCCCCAAAACCTTTCGGGGCTGGGTGGGTTTTGCAGCTCGCTCCCAGCCCATCCCGAGCTGCTGCGCTGCTCACTCAGCCCCAAACACCCCAAACACCCCAAACACCCGAGGTTTTGGGTGACACCTGCGCTCCCTCCCCTTCCTCCTCCACCCGCCGTGAGCTCCGACGTGCCCTGCTCAGGGACAGGAGGATCTGGAGTCACCCGGCCCATCCGGAGCCGAGCGCTTCTCCCTAATTACACCTTGTCCTGGGAAAGTGGCACATGATGGACAGGACCCCGCCTGCCCATCACATCCAGGGAGCTTGGGCAGCCTTTTTTGGGGGGCTGGCTTTGGCTTTCCCCAACCCCAGCCTGTTCCCCAACCCCAGCCTGTTCCCTAATTCCAGCCTCTTTCTTTCCCCAATCCAGCCTGTTCCCCAATTCCAGCCTCTTTCCTCTCCCAATCCCAGCCTCTTTCCCCAATCCCAGCCTTTCCCCCCCACAATCCCAGCCTTTTTCCCCGATCCCAGCCTCTTTCTTCCCCCAACCCCAGCCTTTTGGCCCCCCAATCCCAGCCTCTTTCCCCAGTCCCAGCCCCTTTCCTCCCCCAATCCCAGCCTGTTCCCCCAATCCCAGCCTGTTCCCCCAATCCCAGCCTTTTCCCCCAATCCCAGCCTCTTTCCTCCCCCAATCCCAGCCTTTTCCCCCAATCCCAGCCCGTTCCAAGCCACCCTTGCACAAGACCCGGCCCCCCCAGCTCCCCCAGGAGCCCCACTGCCACCCCGCTCCCTCCGGGGCGTTCCTCCTCGCCCATCCTGCAGCACCACTCTGTCAAGGAAAGTCTGATAATCTCCCTAAACCGATAATTACAGCTCGTTCATTAATTACCCTGCACGCGTAATTACAGGCAGGAGCCTTGAGAGCCGTGTCAGCCCAATGACCTGCGGCGGGGCGAGACATCCAAGCAGTTACCGAGTCCCGCTGGGCTCAGCAGGAGCCGCGGCTGCTCTTGAGGCTCCGCCGCATCCCAGGCAGGCAGCAAGGGATTGCATCCCCGTCCAGCAGGGGGGAAAGCGTGGAAAATGCGCCAAAGCACCCCAAAAATCCCGCTCCGTCCTTTCCTCTGCGTCTGCCCGCAGGGAGACTCCAGACCTGCTCCTCCCAGAGCACAGCATCCCAGAAAAGCGCTTTTCCCTGCGGCTGGAGCCGGCACGGCCCCCGCGCTCGCCCTGCCCACGCTCTGCCCCACAGGAAACGCGCTGCCCCATAGATCTCCCCATAGATCTCCCCACAAGCCCCGGCCCTGCCCCACAGATCTCCCCATAAAGCCACAGAGCCCCAGCTTTGCCCCGGGCCTGCCCCATAGGAAACGCGCTGCCCCACAGATCTCCCCATAGATCTCCCCATAAAGCCCCGGTCCTGGCCCCACAGATCTCCCCGCAAGCCCCGGGCCTGCCCCATAGGAAACGCGTTGCCCCACAGATCTCCCAGCTCTGCCCCATAGGAGACGCGCTGCCCCACAGATCTCCCCATAGATCTCCCCATAAAGCCCCGGTCCTGGCCCCACAGATCTCCCCGCAAGCCCCGGGCCTGCCCCATAGGAAACGCGTTGCCCCACAGATCTCCCAGCTCTGCCCCATAGGAAACGCGGTGCCCCACAGATCTCCCCCAAGCCCCGGCGCTGCCCCATGCCCGATCCCCGCCCTCCGGGCACGCTGGGGCAGGATGGGGCACGGGCACCTGCCGGCACCTCCTGCGCGCCACGGGCCAGCTCGGGGGGACCGCGGGGGGACACGTCCGCCCCAGCCCGGCACGGGGATCGTCCCCGCGGCGGGGACACGGAACGGCCCCAGAGCCCCGAGCTGGGAGAGAAAATCCCCGCGTTCCCAGCGCCCGGAGAAGCCTCGGGATTCGGGGTTGTTCCCAAATCCCAGCGCCGGGATCGCTCCCAGCTCCTGGGAATTAGGGCAGGCGGAGCTGCCCCGGCTCATGCAGAGCAGCTCCCGACCTGATCCGGTTGTTAAAAACCCCAAGGAACTCCTCGGACAGGCCCGGCTCCAGCCGGGAAACCGCGAGGCAGCTCCAGGAACGAACACGGATCCCTCCCCAGCCCGGCAGCCCCGGGCACGGCTGCACCCCAAAAACCTCTCTGGTCTGCTGAGATCCCCCCTTGCAGCAGGAATTGAGGTTTGTTCTCGCTGGCCCCATCACCGGCGGCCCCACAAAGGCCTCCAGATGCTGAGAGACCCTAAAAAGCTTTGAAATACCCCAAAAGGCATGGAAAGACCCCAAAACAGCTTTGAAAGACCCCCCAAAGGCATGACAATACCCCAAAACAGGTTTGACAGACCCCAAAAGGCTTGCCATGACCCCAAAGCGATTTGAAAGACCCCAAAGAGCTTTGACAGACCCTGCATGGCTGGCAAGGAACCCCAAAGCGCTGCGAAGTCCCAGGGAAGCTTCAGGAGACCCCAGAGGGGCTGCAAAGACTCCGAGAAGAATCCAAAGAGTCCCAAAGGCTTCCAGGGACTCCAGGAGGCTTTGAGAGATCCCACCGGGCTCCCAAATCCCAAACCTGGCCCTTACAGCCCCTTCCCCAGCTGGATCCAGCTGCACTCCTTCAATTTTGCCCCAAAATGGGGCATTTCCCCCTTTTTTCTTCGCTTTGTTCCACGCTCCTAGGGAAGCCCCAGCCGGCCCAAGCCTTTTCCTTTTCCCCTTTTCCTTTTCCTTTTCCTTTTCCTTTTCCTTTTCCTTTTCCTTTTCCTTTTCCTTTTCCTTTTCCTTTTCCTTTTCCTTTTCCCCTTTTCCTTTTCCCCTTTTCCTTTTCCCCTTTTCCTTTTCCTTTTCCCCTTTTCCTTTTCCCCTTTTCCTTTTCCCCTTTTCCTTTTCCTTTTCCTTTTCCTTTTCCTTTTCCTTTTCCTTTTCCTTTTCCTTTTCCTTTCCTTTCCTTTTCCCCTTTTCCTTTTCCTTTTCCCCTTTTCCTTTTCCCCTTTTCCTTTTCCCCTTTTCCTTTTCCCCTTTTCCTTTTCCTTTTCCTTTTCCTTTTCCTTTTCCTTTTCCTTTTCCTTTTCCTTTTCCTTTTCCTTTCCTTTCCTTTTCCCCTTTTCCTTTTCCTTTTCCTTTTCCTTTTCCTTTTCCTTTTCCTTTTCCTTTTCCTTTCCTTTTCCCCCTTTTCCTTTTCCTTTTCCTTTTCCTTTTCCTTTTCCTTTTCCTTTTCCTTTTCCTTTCCTTTTCCTTCCCTTTCCCTTTTCCTTTCTCTCTTTTTAAATTATTTCTCTCTCTGGTTCCTGTTCCACCTGTGTGTCTTATCCCTGGTAGGTTAAATAAAGAGGAGATAAAGACATAAATTGTGATTTTTTTTTTTTTTTTTTCCAGAAAACTGAATAATTTCCAGCTGCCAGCAGGGTTGGGGTGTTAAACTGGGGGTAGTTTGACCCAAATCCCCAATTTTTAGGGGGAGCAAAGTGATTTTTATTTTCTTTTATTCCCCAGGGACATTTATCACCCCAAATCCCATTTTTGCACGTGCAGAAAAGCACCAAAACTTCCCCTTTTTTTGCGCTCAGCAAAGCCCTCACTCACATCTGCTCAGGCCAGGGTTAAAAATAACCGACCCACTGGGATTCTTTTCCCCGCTTTCCAGCTGGAAAACCGGATTTGGGATGTTCTGCGTGCCCCGGACACGGAGGGAAGCCGGGGCTGGGAAAGGGAAGCCCGAGAGGGATACAAACAGGGAGCATCCACCCCAGCTCTGCTGCTGTCACTAATTGCTTGCGGCTGCCGGAAGCCGGGGCAGCAGTTTGGGCTGGAAAATGAATATTTAGTGGGGTGTTAACAAACGATGCAACCCCGGCGTGGGCGGGAATTGCTCCGGAGCGGCCTGAGGTGACAAAACCACCATTCCCTCTGAAAATGAGCAGGGGAAAGAAAAAAAAAAGGAGAGTTCTGCTGCTGCCTGAGGGCTGGGAAAGCGGGAGCAGGCGGGGGTTTTCCCTGGAGAGCAGAAAGGGAGGATGCGCCCATCCCAGAACGCTGCAAATCCGCGCTGGGGACGCCAGGTTGGGGTCAGGGCGGTGAGGAGGGACAGGGAGCTGGGGACAGCTGGGGGAGCTCCGTGCCCAGGGCTGGAGCTGCCAGGCCTGGGGCCAGCTGCCCTCCCTCCCTCCTTCCCTCCCTCTCCATCGCTGCCCTCCCTCGGGATCATCTTCCCGAGGCTTCCGAGGGTCCGGCCCAGCCGCCCCCTCCCTCCCATTGTCACCGCAGCCCCGCGAGCGGCCGGGAGGAGGAGGAGGAGGAGGAGGAGGGAGCCGGGGGAAGGAGCAGCGGGGCCGGGGGCTCGGCGGGGTCCCGCTCCATGGCCGGGGAGATGCCGCGGGGCGAGCGCACGCTGCGGCTGCAGCACGGCAACCGCATCGAGGCCCTGTGCGTGCTGGGCGGCCACGTCCGCGCCGACGTCTTCGGGTGAGAGGGACCCCAAAGCCACCCCTCCTCCTCCTCCTTCTGCACCTCTCCCCTTGCTCTCCCCCTGCTTTTCCTTCTGGGAACCCCTGCTCCTCGTTTGCCCTTCTGCAAATCCCTGCTCCTCCTTTTTCCTCCCGCTTTCCCAAACCCCACAGCTGCTGGGCAGCCACGGGGCAGTGAGACCCCCAAAACTTCTGTTCCTCCTCCGCCTTCACCTTTCCCCTCACCTTTCCCTCCTGTTTTTCCTTCTGGGAACCCCTGCTCCTCGTTTTACCTCCCACTTTCCCAAACCCCACAGCTGCTGGGCAGCCACGTCCATGCCAACATCTTCAGGGGAGTGAGACCCCCAAAGCTCCCCTTCCTCCTCCACCTTCACCTTTCCCCTCACCTTTCCCCCCTGTTCATCCATCTGAAAATCCCTGCTCCTCCTTTTTCCTCCCACTTTCCCAAACCCCACAACTGCTGGGCAGCCATGGGGCAGTGAGGCCCCCAAAACTTCTGTTCCTCCTCCGCCTTCACCTTTCCCCTCACCTTTCCCCCCTGCTTATCCCTCTGGGAGTCCCCGCTCCTCGTTTTCCCTTCTGGGAGTCCCTGCTCCTTGTTTTCCCTTCTGGGAGTCCCCACTCCTCGTTTTCCCTTCTGGGAACCCCTGCTCCTCGTTTTCCCTTCTGGGAGTCCCCGCTCCTCGTTTTCCCTTCTGGGAGTCCCCACTCCTCGTTTTCCCTTCTGGGAACCCCTGCTCCTCGTTTTCCCTTCTGGGAGTCCCCACTCCTCGTTTTCCCTTCTGGAAGTCCCTGCTCCTCGTTTTCCCTTCTGGGAGTCCCCACTCCTCGTTTTCCCTTCTGGGAGTCCCTGCTCCTCGTTTTCCCTTCTGGGAGTCCCTGCTCCTCGTTTTCCCCCCTGCCTTCCCAAACCCCGCAGCCCTGACACCGTTCTGATGCAGTTTGTGGGTACAGCCCTCGCCGGGCTCTGCACACCTGCCCAAATCCCCGGAAAGCTTTGAACACCCATCCGTGTGTTTACCCCCAGCCCGCGGCGGGTCTGATCCTCTGGGCTCAGCAGATCCAGGGAAAGCTGCTGGAGAGCAGAGGGATGAGCAGGAACCCCGGGAGGGACTGCAAAGGAAGGGAAGAACACAAAACCCAGTGACCAAAACCTTGGGAAAGTGGGAAATCCCCAGAGCGTCAACCCCGCTTCCCTAAAACAAACCCAACACTGAACTCTGGGATAATTATTCCCCCGAGGGAAAAAGAAGGTGGAAAGCTCATTCCGGGGTTAATTCTGGTCTGCGCTGCTGCTGCTGCGAATCTCAGCCTCGATGCTCAAGGCAAGCAGCGCGGCTACAGCTCCCCTGGCACCTCTCCAGGTCAAATCTCTTCCCTGTGGGATCCCCGGATCCAAGGAGCCAGGAAACCAAACCAGTTTTTCCGTGTGTAATTAAAAGCAATTTAACGATTTAAGAGACACCCAGGCGGGAGCAGAGGAGCGCTCGGATTTCCTCCCCCCCTTCCCGAGGGCGCAGGTCTGGTGGGACCAGTGGCATCCCGGGAACCTGATCAATGCGAGGTCTCGGGTGTCGGGGCAAACAGCCCAAAACTAATAACCCGGAAAGCCGAGGAAATTCGGGAAAAGGAGCCAGGAGAGGGAAAGGGGTTGCTCGGAGCGGCCAGGGAAGATCAAGGGCATGTCGGACTGGGAGCAGGGCAGCACTGACAGCTTTGGGGCTGGAGAGAATGCCCCAAAAATCAGAGTTTGCCGTGGAAAAGTCTCTCGGAGGGATGGCCATGGTGTTTGGAGGAGCTGTGAAACAGCAGGTCGGAAAATAAGCAGGGATTTCTCCATGGAGTGTGAACCCCAACACCAGGCTGGAAAATAAGCAGGGATTTCTCCATGGAGTGTGAACCCCAACACCAGGCTGGAAAATAAGCAGGGATTTCTCCATGGAGTGTGAACCCCAACACCAGGCTGGAAAATAAGCAGGGATTTTCCATGGAGTGTGAACCCCACCTTGGCACCGAGGGTTTGGGTTTGGCTGGGGCTACTGCAGCTCCTTATCCGCAGCCGTGGCTGCGAACACTCCTGATGCTGAACCGGCCCCAAACCCGGGATAATTCCAGTTCCCAGGCGGGGAGCGGGGCAGGAAGGTGCCGGCGGTGAGCGTGGCGACGCCGGCGTGTCCAGTCTTGGCCGTGTGCCGGGCACTGGAATGAATTCCAGTGGGAAACCTCTGAAAATCCGGGTGTTTCTGGCAGGGCGGCCCCTGCCGGGGCCGTGGCCTTTGGCGTGAAGCACACCGAGGGGGTCAGTGTGGACGTGCTGTTCCGCGGCCGCGCCGAGCCCGAGGCCGTGCCCGGCGCCGGCACGCGGTGGCCGCTGGACGAGGGGACGGTGCTGAGGTTCAGCATGAGCCGGGCCAGCTCCGAGGTCAACGACAACAAGGTGAGGAGCGGGATCCTGGGAACGGGGCCTCTGAGAAGGAGAACATCCCTCCCCAACGTGGGACTCGGGGTTTGCAGGTCACTGTCAGCTTCTTCGCAGAGGGAGGGAAGCCCATCAACCAAGCCGGGGTGTTCCTCACCGGCGTCGGTGAGTGCGGAGGCTCCGCAGCCGGGAATCCATCCCGATCCCCTCGGTGCCGGGAGCCGGGGCAGGCACGGGGATGGCAAAGCCAGGTTTGCTGGGTCTGGGGGGTTTGCACCGCCTGCCCTGGCCGTGCCCCGGGGTGAAGGCGGCTCTGTCCCCGCAGGGATCTCCCTGGACGTGGACGCGGATCAGGACGGAGTGGTGGAAAAGAACAGCCCCAACAAGGTACCCCAGCCTCCCCCACCCACAGAAAATGCACGGGCTTGGTGGATCCTGAGCTCGCTGAGCCCCTGGGGTGTTTCAGGCGAGCTGGGCCTGGGGACCAGAGGGCCACGGAGCCATCCTGCTGGTCAGCTGTGACAAGGAGTTCCCCTTCATCCCGCCCTCGGACTGCGACCACGAGCAGGTGTTCAACAGAGAAGGTACCACAGCTCCCCAAAATCCCCTGTGCCCAGCATTCCCACTGTCCCCTCTCCGTAACCTCTCCCCAGAGGGAACCAGCCCAGGAACCAGCTGCTCCCCACCAGCTGCTGAGCAAGCTTCCCACGTGGGAATTTTCACGGAATTAACGCCGTGGAAACTAATTGGAGGCAGGCAGGGCACGGAGGCAGGGCCGGGGAACAGCTGAGGTTCCAGGGCTGGCACGGCGTGGGCTCCATGCAGGTGAGAGGAGCTCGGGGTGAGGCACAAGGCCGGCGGCCAGGAATACACCCCCGCCTGTTCCTGGAAAACCCAGCCCACGCCGAGCCGGGCCCGTCGGCGTTGCGAGGTCAAGGAGCGGCCGTGCCAGGGATGGGCAGGCAGAAGAAAAGGCGAAAAGGGCATTTGGGTCACAGCCCATGAGGCGCAAGCTCTGCCAGCAGAACTTGGGCTGGTTTTCCAGGTTGCCAAGGCTGGTGGCGAGGGAAGAGCAGGTTTCTTGGGAAGGAGATCCAAACCCCAGGAGGGGACATGGAAGAGCCCCCCCCGGTTTGCTTTGTGTGCCCCCAGATCTGCTGGACATGGCTCAGATGGTGCTGAGGACCGAGGGGCCCCAGCGCCTGCCCCGGGGCTACGAAATCGTCCTCTCCATCTCTGCCAACGACGCCGACAAAGTTGGGGTGTTCCATGTGCAGAGTAAGGCCTTCCTCGCCTCCTGCTCTGCCTCTTCCTCCTCTGCCCCTTCCTCCTGTTCCCCTTTCTCCTTTTCCTTTTCTTCCTCTCCCCCTTCCTCTTCTGCCCCCTCCTTCTTTTCCCCTTCTTCCTCTGCCTCTTCCTCTTCTCTTTCCTCCTCTTCCTTTTCCTCCTCTTCCCCTTCCTCCTCCTTCCCATGATCCCAGATGTTTCCGAGATCCCTACAAGCCCTTTCCTTCCCATCTCTGCCCTTGTCCTCTCCACGCTCCTCAGATCATGCTCCCAACATCCCTTCATCCATTTTTTTTCCCTGTGAATATCCCCTCTTTTCAATCACTTGGAAAACTTTCCCCCTCCTCATCCCTCGCCGTGGGCACAGGGATTTAGGATTCCTTTTCTGGGAACAAAAGCCCTCTCCTGGCCCAGGAATGTGCCAGGAGGAGCTGGGTCTCACCCCTCCGTGCAGAGGGAGTCTGGAGCAGGAGGGATGGGGCATTGTCCTCCTGTGGAGGAGCAGAAACTCCATGAGAACACCTTCCCAAGGGCTGCTCCATTCCAGGAAAGGCTGACACATCTTCCCTCGTCCTTCTTGTCCATGACAAAATTCCAAGTCCCTTAACTCCTGCTTCAAGGTGCTTCTCACAGCTGGATCTCCACAGAGGTGGAGAAACCCCGGCACGGCAGGCGCGTGGGAGCTCCTTGCCCAAGGAAACGGGCGCGAATCCCAAAGAAAGCTCGGGATATTCCCGCTTTCCCCTTTCCCTCCCGGCAGATCCCTTCTTCGGGCAGCGCTACGTGCAGGTGCTGGGCCGCAGGAAGCTGTTCCACGCCGTGCCCTACCCCGGCGGGGCCGCCGAGCTCGACTTCTTCGTGGAGGGGCTCCGCTTTCCCGACGAAACCTTCTCCGGGCTGGTGTCCATCCACGTCAGCCTCCTGGAGCCGCTGGCTGAGGTCTGGCAACTCCCAGCAACGGGAGCGGATGGGAGGCTGCCACAAGGAGAGTGGGATGGAGAGCTGATCCCGTTAGCTGACCCCAAAGTGACCTCGGGGCAGGGTGTTTGGGGGAACGGCGTGGGGAACGTCCCCAATTTCTCCCTCAGGGCATCCCGCACTCCCCGATCTTCACGGACACCGTGGTGTTCCGGGTGGCACCGTGGATCATGACCCCCAGCACGCTGGCCCCGGTGAACCTCTTCGTGTGCAGGTAAAGGCGGTGCCGCCCCAGCCGCGCCGGTCCTGGCGCCGGGCAGGGGAGGGCAACAGGGAATTCCCATCCTTTCCATCCTTTCCTCCAGCATGAAGGACAACTACCTGTTCACCAAGGAGATCCAGACGCTGGTGGCCAAGGCCGGCTGCAAGCTGAAGGTTTGCTTCGGCTACATCAACCGCGGGGACCGCTGGATGCAGGTACGGGGGCTCCAAAAACCGGGAAAACCCTTCCCTCCCGGTGCCCCACGCGGGATCTCCTCCCTTCTGCAGGACGAGATCGAGCTTGGCTACACCCACGCTCCCCACAAGAGCTTCCCAGTGGTGCTGGATTCCCCTCGGGAGAGAGGGATGGAGCAACTCCCCATCAAGGAGCTGCTGGTGAGAGAAGGCTTCCCTGCATTCCCGGGGGAGCAGCTTCCAGGGTTTATGCCCAGCCCAGATTCCCGTTCCTAAAAGCCTCCTTGCCCTTGGCTCCCTGCATGGAATTGCCTGGAAAAAGAGAGTTGAACAGCTCTGCATGGAGATTGCCTCCCTCTGCTTCCAGCCTCACCCCCTCAACAGCTCATCCACATCCCAGCCATCCGGAAAACCTCTGATCCAGAGGGTGCTGGAGGAGAGGGCAAGGAGGAGCTGACGCCTCTGGGAATGAAAGGCTCCTGCCAAGCTCTGGGATGGGATTTCTTCCCCCTGAGCATCCCAGGGACAAGCTGGTTTTTCCTTTCCTCCTCTGTGCCCGGGAATGTCCAGCAGCTTCCGAGTGGGAGAGGGAAGGAAAGCGGGAGAGGGTCAGTTTACTTCTTCGGAAGAGAACGGGATGCAGCAGCACCAGGAACATCCCTGTGGGCTCCTTGGCCAAGGAAAAGCGCTGGCCATGGGCAGGGCAAGCCTGGGATGGGGCATTTTGGGAGAGCCCAGCATGGAAAAAAGCTGGATTGGGCGATCCCTGTGAGGTTCCCCCACGTGGAAAGGGCAGGACAGCCCCAGGCAGCCACGGAATCGCTGTCCCCAACCCTGGCCGGGCGCCGGAGCAGCCTCAGCCCCGGTAGTAACAGGAGACAAGCACAAATCCCAGCTTTGATCACTTTGGGGATGGTTGGGGGCTTTTGGAGCACTGAAATCCATCTTTTCTCATGCCTGGCATGAGAACATCCAGTCCTGGATTCATCCGGCGGGGCGGGAATAGCGAATCCGACTGCTTGGATCTGCCCTCTTTAGGAATTGCTCTGCTTCATATTTAGAGCAGCAATTTCAGCCTTGGGAGCTGCTAACACATTATCCTCCAATTTCTGCTTGGAAGCCTCCCCTAATCCCCACCCCGATCTTTCCAATCTAATTTTCCAGCTAGGAATACTTCGCCCGACGCAAGGGGCACGGGTCAAGCCCTGAGCCCCTGGAAGCCCATGCCAGGGAAAAAGGAGACGGGAGGGAATTATCCCCTCAAAATCAGTGTGGAACTGATAGCACTTGGATGTGACCTGCAAACCTGGGATGAACCAGAGCCCTGACAGATGAAACCGGGCAGGCTCCGTGGTTTTATTAAACTGAAATGGGTTGGGAGCAGGTGCTTCGTGCTCAGGCCCTCCCTCAGCGCCCGGACAAAAAGGGATCTGATCCCGGCCATCCCTCAGAAATGCACCCCAAAAATGCACGGGGAAAGCTGTGCTCTCCCCACCCCAGCATCTCCAAACCCCCTCGGTTTCAAAAGGCAGTTTCTGGGTGGAAGCTGTGCACCCTCAGGTCTCCCTGCTCACTCCTCCTGACCTCTGTATCTGGTTTATACCTATGGAAACCCAACCCTGATAAGTGGCTGGGATTTAACTCAAACCTAGCGGACACCCGATCTCATCCCAGGGGCTGCCGGGAGCTCCGAGCATCGACTCAAAGGGAGAGCAGGGAAAGCGGGATTCTGATCCCATCCCTGCCATTTTTGCCCTGTTTTTGACACTCCCTCGGGCTCTGGCACGCAGAGCCAGGAGCTAATTACTCCTGCACACACGGCACCTCCAATCCCAGATATATTAAGTCCTGGAAATCAGGGCTTAAGCAGGATTTAAGTGCTTGGGGTGGCTCTGAGCCCGGGGCAGCGTCACCCTCAGGGGCTGGAGCTCATCTCCCTCCCAGAGCCACCCGGGAGCTGCGCTCGGGGCTGCCCAATTAGCTTAATGTGGCCACTTGAACCTTGGCTGCGGGATGACACAGGAGATCAGGCTCCAGGCCCGGGCTCTGCTCCTGGGCTGTGCCGATTATCCCTGCGCCTCCGTGGCCCCGAGACCCTTCTCCTCCTGCCTTCCCTTCCCCTCGGGACAGGCCCCGTTGTTGCCGTACTCACCCACCCTGCAGCGGGATAAGGCCACGGGAGCAGCAGGGATCCAGGGCAATTCCTCTTCCTCCAGGGCCCCGATTTCGGCTACGTGCACAAGGAGCCCATCTTTGAAGCCACGGCCAGCCTGGACTCCTTCGGGAACGTGGAGGTCAGTCCGCCCGTGTCCGTGGCCGGGAAGGAGTATCCCTTGGGAAGGATCCTCATCGGCAGCAGCTTCCCTGCGTAAGCCAAGGGGGAAACGCACACTTGGGATCAAAGGCCCTGAAATATCATCAAAACCGGGTTAATTGTGCGCCTGAGCTGGGTGGGGGCTCCCAAAGCTCGGTGCCGATTTCCAGCCAAGTGTCCAGGCAGGCGTTGTTGATGGGAATATCCCCCCAGGTCCGCCGGCCGGAGGATGACCGGGCTGGTGCGGGATTTCCTCTACGCCCAGCGCGTCCAGGCTCCCGTGGAGCTCTACTCCGACTGGCTGGCCGTGGGCAACGTCAACGAATTCGTCACCTTTGTCCCCACCTCCGACAAAAAGGTACCCCCCGGCCCCCCGTGCTCCTCTCCCCCGACCCCAATCCCACTGGGAAAACCCCAGAGCTCATTCCTGTGACACCCCCAGCCTGTGCTTGCTTGGCTTTCACTCCCGACCCCAAAATGAGGGATCTGAGCACAGCACGGGGACCTGCTGGGCTGTTAATGAGCGCAAATAGAAGGGAAAAGGAGCCTGCCGAGGTATCCAAGAAATTCCAGCCTCAGGATTCCCGGGGGTTTGCAGCAGCTCAGCATCTCCCAGGGGTTTTCAGAACATTTCCCTCTATCACGGTTTTTCCTGCTTCTGACACGGATTTTTTTCCCTCAGGAAAACCAAGCCTTGACCCGGATGGCTCAAAAAAGGGAACATTTATGGCCACATGTTTTCAGAACATTTCTCTTCCCTCTATTGCAGCTTTTCCCTCAGGAAAACCAAGCCTTGACCCGGATGGCTCAAGAAAGGGAACATTTATGGCCACATGTTTTCAGAACATTTCTCTTCCCTCTGTCACAGCTTTGGCTGCTTCTCACACAAATTTTTCCCTCAGGGAAACCGAGCCTTGACCTGGATGGCTCAAATCTGGAATATTAATGCCCACAAACCCTCCATGGGTTAAAAAAGGCACTAGAGAACAGCAAAAAAGGCCTGATTTTAAGAGTTTAAGCTCAGGTTCTTGGCAAAGGCGAGTCCCTGAGGTCCTGCAGCTGATCCGGGCCGTATTCCCGCAGCGATTCCGGATGCTGCTGGCCAGTCCCGCCGCCTGCTACCGGCTGTTCCGCGAGAAGCAGAAGGAAGGCCAGGGACAAGCCACCATGTTCAAAGGCAAGGGGACAGCGTGCGGCGGCAGCTGAGCCCAGGGCGACGTGCGGAGCCGGGGCCGCGCGGGGCCGCTGCCCCCGCCGGGTGTCCTTCAGCGGGATGCCTGCCCGCCGCCCCCGGCCTCCTCCGGCCCTATTTCGGGAAAGCGAGTGGGACGGGAGGGATAAAGGCCTCTGCGTGGAGGGGATGTTTGCTCCCCAGGATGGAGCCTCTGAAAATGCCAGCGGAGCTCCAGCACGGAGCGGGACAACTGGCGGCTCTCCTGTCCAGATTAGCACTGGGGGTTTTATTTTCCCTTTAATTGTGATTTTGAGCACAGCTTGTGGCAGGGCTGGGAGAAGGTCTCTGTATCTCTGAGGGTTCCTCCAGGTCGCTGAGGGGACCTGGCCGTCCCCAGACCCGGGGTGACCTCATGGAGGGGGATGCAGTGGAGAAATTCAGCGGATTCCCGTGGGCAGGAGGAGGGATGATAGGACTTCTCCAAAGCTCTTTCCAACAGGCAGAGGTTTTCTTCCCTCAGTTTCCCAAGCTTTGGCCCCCAATCTCAGGAAACTGGGATTTTTGAGGACTTTTTCCATCTCTATACCCCACCTTAAGCCGGCACTGCTTCCTTTTGAGGGCGTTTTGCACATTTAGGGTACTCGGGGACAGACACGAAACGCGTCACCATCAACAAGGTCCTTTCCAACGACATCCTGACGCAGCAGAACCAGTACGTGCAGGTAAATCCCCGGCATTCCGGGCAACAATCCGCGTTCCTGGCAGTGACCACCGCAGCGTGGCACAGACCCTGCAGGGACGTGGTGCATTTTGGGCCCCTCCCCGCCCTGCTCCGTCCCCTCCAGCGCTGCATCGACTGGAACAGGGATATCCTCAAGAAGGAGCTGGGGCTGCTGGAGGAGGACATCATCGACCTGCCGGCCCTCTTCAAGCTGGACAAGCAGGGGAAAGCTGTGCCCTACTTCCCCAACACGGTGAGGGGGATGAGTCCCCGGAGTTTTCCTAAAAAAAAAAAAACAACAGCTGTCTAGGAAGAAAGGGAAATATCTCCAGGATAAACACAGGTCTAACACAGCTTGGCGGCTTCGGGGTTTTGAGGCGAAATGCTTGCAAAGTGGTGAAATTGCAAGGTGAGAGGCATGTTTTCCCCACAGTTTGCCCCCAGAAAAACCCCAGCTGTCTAGAGAAAGGAAATATTTCCAGCAGGGCACGGATAAACACAGGTCTATCACAGCGTGGTGGCTCTGTGGTGCTTGCAGTGGGGTTTGGAGGCAAAAAAAGTGGTGAAATTGCAAGGGGTGAGGCACATTTTAATGATAAAAAAAGAGGGAATTCTGCTGGATTTGGAATCCTGAGGGAGGGCAGCCGCAAAAAGTGGCGCTGAGTAGGGTGGAAGAGGGCGATCAGCGTCTTTCCTTCGGCTCCATCCGTCCCGACACGGCCGACGTCCACCGGTGTCACCCCGCAGGTCACCATGATCGTCCTGGCCAAGGACCTGGGCATCCCCAAGCCCTTCGGCCCCGTGGCGGGCGGCGAGTGCTGCCTGGAGCGGCGGATCCGGGCGCTGCTGGAGCCGCTGGGGCTGTGCTGCCGCTTCCTGGAGGACGTGGCCTCGTACCACGGCAGCCTGGGCGAGGTTCGCTGCGGCACCAACGTCCAGCGCCGACCCTTCGCCTTCAAGTGGTGGCACTGCACGCCATAGGCAGCCCTCCTCCTCCTCTGCCTCCTCCTCTGCCTCCTCCTCTGCCTCCTCCTCTCCCTTCCTCCTTCTCCTCCCTCCGTCTTTGCCCCCAGCGGCTTTTCCAGCGTGTGTTGCTTGCGATTTGCTTCATAAATGAATTTGCTGTGAGGAAAAAGCTGGGAAGTTCAATAATTGTGGGGAATAACTGGGGGAGAAAGGGAGGGGAGCCCTCCGAGGGGTGAGGAGGGGCGGGGGTTTTACCGAAATCCTCCAAAATTGTCTCTAACATCGTTTTTTTTTTTTGTGTTGGCGAGTCAGGCATCACTTATTCTCGGCCAGGGTTTGTGTGTGGCTGACAGAGCTCCAGCCTCCACATCAATACAAAATATCTTCACTTATTTACATATTTTTTAACAAAGAAATTACTGTCCATTGGTTCTAATAATTCTCTTCACAGATTAGTGTTCTGCCCACTATTGGTTATTGAATTCTTGGTCTTCATGCTAAGCGAGGCCACATTCTTTAGGTTTTTTATCATCCATTTCTCAACTTTTCTGTTGGGAATCTCCATCTTTCCAGGCCTCAGTCTCCTCTGTATCGTCCATTTACTCCATAAAGGGCCATAAATTTAAGGTCCCAGATGTCCAATCTTCAAATCCCTTCGGCTTTGTTGAAGCTTGTCAGGGTTAGTTTTAACAAACTCAAAGTTTTGGTGACTTAATGATCAAAACAGGAGTAAGAGTCTGTGAAGAAGTTTAATTTGTGCTGGCTAGAAGTGGGCACTGCTTATGAGGAATTAAAACAAATAATTAAAAATTAGTTAGGGAAGTTACATCATTTCCAACGGGGGGCATTTTTTTGCAAGGGGCTGCCCAGGGAGGTTTGGAGTCCCCATCCCTGGAGGTGTCCATGGAAAGCCTGGACGTGGCACTCAGTGGCAAGGTGGGGATTGGGCACAGCTTGGACTCGATGGTCCTGGAGGGACCTTGGAAGGCTTTTCCCACCTTAACGTCTCCAGGATTCTTTGCCCCCCAGCGCCCACCCTGGCGGTGTTGGGGCAGGTACCCTTTGAGGAGGGGAGTGGCGGCGCAGGCACCTCCGTACAAAAATAATGAGGGTGGGGATTAATGGAGAAAACACAAGGGGAATTCATACACAGAAAAAAGGGGGATTTAGGCGTCCGGCCCCCGCCATCCCGCCGTGTCCCACAGGGCGCGCCACACTCAACATGGCGCCTCCCCTGAGGGCGTCGCCGCGCTCAAAATGGCGGCCATCCCTTCCCGTCAGCGCAGCAACATGGCGGCGGCGGGGCACTTCCGGGGCGAGGGGAAGCGCGCAGCGCCAACATGGCGGCGGCCGCGGTCGGAGTCTCCTTGAGGCGCGGAGTCCCCGCGCGGCTCCTGCGGGCCGGGCCGCGGGCGGTGAGGGGCCGGGATGGCTGCAGGGGCTGTAGGAGCTGGGAGTGGGCGGGAGCGGAGGGAAGGGAGGGGCGTCAGAGGCGGCGGGGGGGCTGCAGGGGTCCGGCATGAGGATGGAAGAGGAAGGGGGTGGGCTGAGGGGAAGAGGGCGCTGGAACTGGAGTGTGGGATCTGGAAGGGGCTGTGTGGGAATTGGGGGTGGACAGGAGGGCAGGGCTGGGGAGAGGGTGCAGAAGGGGCTGGGGGCAGGAGGGAGTTCGGGATGAGGTAAAAGATGGGAAGAGTGGGAGGGAGAAGAGGGGGTGAGCTGCGGGGGAAGGGGCTGCGGGAAGGGGGCTGGAGACGGCGTGTGGGATCTGGAGGGAGCTCTGTGGGAATTGCGGGTGGGCAGGGGGAAGGTTTCAGAGGGCAGCTGGGGGGAGGTAAAATGTGGGAAGGGTGGGTGTGAAAAGGGGGTGGGCTGGGAGGGAATGGGGCCGGTGTCAGAGGGGCTGTGGGGACGGCGTCGGTGGGGTACGGGAGTGGGGAGCAGGGGTCCGGGTGAGGTGAAATACGGGAAGAATGGCTGGGAAAAGGGGGGTGCTGAGGAGGGAATGGGGGCAGAAAGCAGCTGGGAGGGGCGGGGAATGGTTCAGGGGCAGATAAAGGGTGGCAGGAAATCGGGGTGTGGGGAACGCTCCGGGAAAAGGTCGGGAAGAGCAGTGGGAACGGGGTGCGGGTGATTCCGGGAGAGGGGAGCGGGGCTGCGCGCCCGGAGCAGGGAGCAGCTCCCGGGAAAAGCAGCAGGAGCCGCAGGGATGCGCTCAGCAATTCCGGGATAACGGGGACAGGGAGAGCCGGTGGGATCTGATGGATCGGGGAGCAGCGGGGGGCCTGGATTTCGGGAATCTCGGCCTTGCTCTGGGCGGGGGGAGCCTCGGGACACAGGGGCTCCAGAGCCTGCCCAGAGCCCCAGTTCATATTTCTATTTATTAGGCTTTTTAATGTGTATTTATATTTTTAATGTATTTTTGTGTATGTGTAAGGTGTATATGTACAAATATCTACACACTGTATAGACCCATAAAAAGGATACATGTAAAATGCACACATAAAGATATACAGACATAAGTTGTAATCACGATTGTAATTACACACACATTATAATATATAAATGCATCCACAAATGCGTGCACACAATATATAGATACAAACCATATACAATGCAAGGTATAATTATACATACATAGATACGGGTATATATATAAATACATACAAATATAATGTGTCATATAATTGCAATATATATATGTGTGTGTCATATAATTGCAGTATATATATATATACATAAAATATATATATAAATTACATGAAATATATAAAACAGGCCACAATATTAAACACAATATATAAATAAAGTACACACGTAGTTATAGCATTATAATGACACATGTAATGGAATATACAGGTACATATAATTTATAAACACACACGTTTAATTTATAAACACGTAAAATACAACGTGTGCATTTATAGCCATACCTCTGTATGTATCCCCACACTTGTTATATAGGTGTGTATAAAGATATATTTATTTATTACATTTATATCTATATCCACACATATATGTCTATATATTTAGTATATTTTTTAATGCATACACACATATACATCTCTGTATCTCCTCCTGGATCCCTCCAAGCCCTCCTGGTGGGATCTGAGGCCGTTTTTCCCTGGATCCACGGGTGGGATCTGAGGGGGTTTTTCCCTGGATCCAGGGGTGGGATCTGAGGGGGTTTTTCCCTGGATCCAGGGGTGGGATCTGAGGCTGGTTTTCCCTGGATCCAGAGGTGGGATCTGAGGGGGTTTTTCCCTGGATCCAGGGGTGGGATCTGAGGGGGTTTTTCCCTGGGTCCATGGGTGGGATCTGAGGGGGTTTTTCCCTGGATCCAGGGGTGGGATCTGAGGCTGGTTTTCCCTGGATCCAGGGGTGGGATCTGAGGCTGGTTTTCCCTGGATCCAGGGGTGGGATCTGAGGGGGTTTTCCCTGGATCCAGGGGTGGGATCTGAGGGGGTTTTCCCTGGATCCAGAGGTGGGATCTGAGGCTGTTTTTCCCTGGATCCAGGGGTGGGATCTGAGGCTGTTTTTCCCTGGATCCAGGGGTGGGATCTGAGGGGGTTTTCCCTGGATCCAGGGGTGGGATCTGAGCCTGGTTTTCCCTGGATCCAGAGGTGGGATCTGAGGCTGGTTTTCCCTGGATCCAGGGGTGGGATCTGAGGCTGTTTTTCCCTGGATCCAGGGGTGGGATCTGAGGCTGTTTTTCCCTGGATCCAGAGGTGGGATCTGAGGCTGGTTTTCCCTGGATCCAGAGGTGGGATCTGAGGCTGGTTTTCCCTGGATCCAGGGGTGGGATCTGAGGGGGTTTTCCCTGGATCCAGGGGTGGGATCTGAGCCTGGTTTTCCCTGGATCCAGGGGTGGGATCTGAGGGGGTTTTCCCTGGATCCAGGGGTGGGATCTGAGCCTGGTTTTCCCTGGATCCAGAGGTGGGATCTGAGGGGGTTTTCCCTGGATCCAGGGGTGGGATCTGAGGCTGGTTTTCCCTGGATCCAGGGGTGGGATCTGAGGGGGTTTTCCCTGGATCCAGGGGTGGGATCTGAGGCTGGTTTTCCCTGGATCCAGGGGTGGGATCTGAGGGGGTTTTCCCTGGATCCAGGGGTGGGATCTGAGGCTGGTTTTCCCTGGATCCAGGTGCTCCGGGGAGCGCAGACGGCGGCGGCGGCGCCGCGGCTGAAGAAATTCGCCATCTACAGATGGGACCCCGACAAGCCCGGGGACAAGCCCCGCATGCAGACCTACGAGGTGGATCTCAACAAGTGGGTATCCCCTGGGAATGGGGCACGGGAGCAATCCCAGCTCCAGGGAGTGGCTGGGAAGGGGATGCTCGGCTCTCTCACAGAGCAGCTTGCTGTGGGCACAGCCACCTTGGAGGTTATCCTGGGAAAAAGCAGGTTTTCCTGAGCTCCTGTGGGGCTCCTTTCCCCTCCCTGACCAGTGCTGTGACATCCCTGGGGTCTGTCCGTGTCCCTGGGATGGGTTAAAGAGGTGCTGGTGGCCTCAATAATCCTGATTTGTATGGGAAGTTTGGGGGCTGCCAAAAAAGAGGGAGAGCAGCTTTTTCCATGGAACAGGGATGGGGGGCGTGGGTTTAAACTGATGGAGGAGAGGTTTGGATGGGATATTGGGATAAATCCTTCCTGTGAGGTCCTGGCACAGAATTCCCGGAGAAGCTGGGGCTGCCCCGTCCCTGGAAGTGTCCAAGGCCACGTTGGAGCCACCTGGACTAGTGGAAGGTGTCCCTGCCCATGGGAATGGGATAAGCTTGAAGGTCCCTCCATCCCAAACCATTCTGGGATTGTGTATTCCAGAAGGAAGCCCCATGTGCAGCTCACAATTCCCGGGGAGGGGGAAGGTGGGAGCTTGGGTGTGGTATCCCAAGGCAGCTCCTGCTTCCCTGGGGTTCTGGGAAGGGGCTCGGGCCTCCCTGTGGTGCAGGAACCTTTCCATGGACACCGTGCCTGGATCTCCCTGAGCTCCTCCGGAGGAATCCACCCCGAACCCTTCCCAAGAGCTCCCACTCCAAGCCACCCAGCCCCTCCTTAAAACCCACAGGAGCAACAGCTCCGGTTTTGGGGTGGCTTTGCCCCAGTGAATAATCCCCGGGCGGTGCCCTGTGTATAAAATTACAGAAACTGTCCACGAGTGTTTGTCCTGGGTCCCTTGTGACTCATGGGGACAGGCTGGGCTGTCACAGCCTGACCCCAAACAGGGGGGGAAAAGGGAACCAGCTCAGGTCACCGGGGGTTGAGTTGTCTGAACCTCCGGTGCATCAGCAGAAGAGAGGGCTTGGCCCCACCCTGCCCCTGGGCTGGGCTGCTGATCCAGAGATCCCTGGTTTATCCCTGGGATTGACACAGAGTTCTCATCAATGGGATCGATGAAAACCCTTTGAGGCGCTGCTGAGTTGGGGGTGCAGAGGTCAAACCCCGGGTTTGGGGGGCTCTGCAGGTTCGGTGACCCGTGGTTTCTGCTCCAGGTGTGGGCCCATGGTGCTCGATGCCCTGATCAAGATCAAGAACGAGATGGACTCCACGCTGACCTTCCGCAGGTCCTGCAGGGAGGGTAAGGATATTCCCGCCCGGAATGCTGCGTGCGCTGAGTGTGTAACCCCCAGCAGAGTCCAGAACCACCCTGCCCTCCCACCCACGGGGATAAAACACCTGAATGAATCAAGGGGTAAAGCTGGAGTTGGTGCTCACGGGGTGTAATGACACAGCCCTGAGCCGCCCGCCCCAGTAATTCCTTCCACAGCTCCCAGTTGTTCCAGTTTCTCTCCCAGTCTGGTTCATCCTGCTGTGGGGAAATCT
The DNA here is from genome assembly GCA_026167965.1 of Cyanocitta stelleri. Classification (NCBI taxonomy): domain Eukaryota; kingdom Metazoa; phylum Chordata; class Aves; order Passeriformes; family Corvidae; genus Cyanocitta; species Cyanocitta stelleri. Next base: position 841,435 of record JANXIP010000030.1, on the reverse strand, counting down.
GAGGAGAGATTCCAGCGGCGGGATTGAGAGGGCAGAGGTGGAATGGGAGCGAGTGCTGCTGTGGAAATCAGACAGGGTGGAACTGGGACGGTGCTCAGGACTTCGAGGAACAGCTCCAGGAATCTTTTCCTCGGCCCTTCGGCTGAGGCCAGGGATGGATCGAGGAAAAGGGCACTCAGTGGTGGTTTGGGGTTGTGGCTGCTCCCAAATCCGGTCTGAGGCTGCTCTCAGACTTCCCTGTCCCTGACTTTCCCTGGGAAAAAACTCCTGATTCACGGGTCACGCTGGGCTGCTGAGCTGTGGGAACGCATTCCTGGGTGGAATGAGTCTGATTTAATGAGGTGGGTTTGCAGGCAGGGGGAATTTCAGGGCAGCTGGTGCCCGGAGATGTTTTGACGGGGATGGAAATGGGAAGCAGCGCTCCCGAGGCAGCCGTTCCCTCTGGAATCTGCACAGCAGGGGCAGGAATTCCACACGGAGCGCTGCTCCCACCGCCTGACACTCAGCCAGCCAAAACTCTTCCCGAGCTGGAATTCGTTGCCCTGAATACTTTTCCTGGGACAAGGCAGATTTTTCAAGCTGGGCTGGTTCCATCCTGCCCCTTCTCTGCCACGCAGCGAGAACAACCCCCCGATCCCACATTCCTGCTGCAGGCACGTGCTCCGGGGTTTGCAGCACTGCTTCCCTCTCCAGCTGGCTGGAAAATACTTGGGAGCCTTTCAGCAGTGGGAGGAATAACCTTGCTGCAGTGCCAGGGAGCCAGGACATCATCAGAGGTGTCACTTAATCCATTTGTTGGGCTATTTTTGTGCTCCTGGTGTCTCTCCTCTCACCTTTGGCAGTGTGGTTTGTGCCCTGGGAAGGAGCACGAGGGAAAGGAGCTCCTGCCTGGGGCATGTGGGGCTGCATTCCTGAATTTCACGGGTGATTTGGGGCATTTTGTTCCCCTTCTGTGAGGAGAGACTGTGGGAGTTGGGCCTGTTTGTTCCAGAGATGAGGAGGCTGAGAGGAGATCCCATCAATCCTTATTGATATCTCCAGGGGGTGCCCGAGGATGGTCCCAGACTCTTTCCAGTGGTGCCCAGAGACAGGACAAGGAGCAACAGCCACAAACTAAAGCACAAAAATTCCAGCTCAACGTTTGGAAGACGTTCTCTCCGTGGAGTGGAACTCCAGCTCTGGCTTTTAGGGGGATAAAATGGTTGAGTAGCAGCAGATTTGTGAGTTTGCTGTCACTTGGATCCATCCTGTGACCTCCCGGCTTTTAAAAGGAAGGACAGCATCAGCTCAGCTCCAGGTTTTAGGGCAAAAAAGGGTGCTGAGCACCTCCTCTGACAACTATTTCTATGAGTAGCAACATATTTGTGGGTTTACTACAGCTTGGATCCATCCTGTGACCTCCCAGCACAAAAAGGAAGAACAATACCGGGCTGAATTCCAGCTTGTAGTGGGGAGAAGAAAGGTTGGACAGGTGCCCAGGGAGGTCACAGAGTCTCCCTCTCTGGAGATTCCCAAAGCCCCCTGGACACATTCCAGCATAACCTGCTCCAGGGTGAATCTGGATGATTCCCAGAGGTCCCTTCCATCCCTGCCAACCCCGGGACTCTCTGACTGAGGAAGATGCAGCAGTTTTCCTTGTTAAAATGTTATTTTTTTGGTTGTATTTGTGCCTCCCTCGGCTCCCACCTTGTGCCCCAAACCCGTGAGCGAAGCCGGATGTTCTCCCCTCCCTAAATCACACAAAAACTGATGAGGAGCCCAAACCACTTCATTTTCTGCTGGGGAAGGAGCTTCCCTGTGGAAAATGTGATTTGGCTGTGATGAAAGCAGCTCCTGTGTTTGATCTTCATTGAAGGTAAAAATGCTTGGCCCCAGTGGCAAATTCCAGCGTTTTTCTTGTCACGTAGAGTTTCCTCAGGACAGCCAGGGCTGTCTGTGGGGCCAGGAGGGTGAATCCCACACTTTGCTGTGCTTTTCCCCCTCAGGAAGGTGAATCCAAACCTTTGCTCTGCTTTTCCCCCTCAGAAGGGTGAATCCCACATTTTGCTCTGCTTTTCCTCATCAGAAGGGTGAATCCCACCCTTTGCTCTGCTTTTCCCCCTCAGGTGGGTGAATCCCACATTTTGCTCAGCTTTTCCCTTTTAGAAGGGTGAATCCAACCCTTTGCTCAGCTTTTTCCCCTCAGAAAGTTAAATCCGACATTTTGCTCTGCTTTTCCCCCTCAGAAGGGTGAATCCCACCCTTTGCTCAGCTTTTCCCCCTCAGAAGGGTAAATCCAACATTTTGCTCTGCTTTTCCCCCTCATGTGGGTAAATCCCCACCCTTTGCTCTGCTTTTCCCCCTCAGAAGGGTAAATCCCACCCTTTGCTCACCTTTTTCCCCTCAGAAGGGTAAATCCCACCCTTTGCTCTGCTTTTTCCCCTCAGGAGGGTGAATCCCACCCTTTGCTCAGCTTTTTCCCCTCAGGAGGGTAGATCCCACCCTTTGCTCTGCTTTTCCCCCTCAGAAGGGTAAATCCCACCCTTTGCTCACCTTTTTCCCCTCAGAAGGGTAAATCCCACCCTTTGCTCTGCTTTTTCCCCTCAGGAGGGTGAATCCCACCCTTTGCTCAGCTTTTTCCCCTCAGGAGGGTAAATCCCACCATTTGCTCACCTTTTTCCCCTCAGGAGGGTAAATCCAACATTTTGCTCTGCTTTTCCCCCTCAGGTGGGTAAATCCCCACACTTTGCTCTGATTTTTCCCCTCAGAAGGGTAAATCCCACCCTTTGCTCAGCTTTTTCCCCTCAGAAGGGTAAATCCAACCCTTTTCTCAGCTTTTTCCCTTCAGAAGGATAAATCCAACCCTTTGCTCTGCTTTTTCCCCTCAGGAATCTGCGGCTCCTGTGCCATGAACATCGCTGGGGGCAACACCCTGGCCTGCATCAAAAAAATCGACAGTGACCTCAACAAAGTCACCAAAATCTACCCTCTGCCCCACATGTACGTGGTGAAGGACCTGGTTCCGGTGAGTGCAGCCCCTGCCCAGGCGTGGCAGCATCCAGGGGACACCCTGGGGTGGGGATGAGGCCACCAAGGTCAGGGCTCGTGTCCCTCCTGCTGGCTTTGGGTGGGTCCCCATGACTAAATCTGTCCCAGCCTGGAATGTGGCAGGTTGGGGGGGTGGGAATGCCGCCTCCTGGTCAGGTTTTCAGGCGTCAATTTGGGATGAAACTGTGCCAGGAGTGGGGATTTAGGTGGGATTTTGCCTGCAGAGGGTGGGACTGAAGGGGATGGTGGGGCTTGGACAGCAAGGGTGGGATTTTGGGGTGTCTGTGCAGGGCTGGGTCCTGGTGGGCCCCTTCCAGCCAAGGATACTCCATGATTCTCCTCACCTCCATAACCACAATCCCTGTGTTTTCCTCCCCCAGGACCTGAGTAACTTCTACGCCCAGTACAAATCCATCGAGCCCTACCTGAAGAAGAAGGACGAGTCCAAGGAGGGCAAGGAGCAGTACCTGCAGTCCATAGAGGACCGTCAGAAACTGGTCACTGCTGCTTTTTTACTGCTGAAACCCCTCCTAGCCCAGCCCAGGGTTAAACCTGAGCGCTCAGCACCGTCCCGTTCCCCAAACCCCACAATGTGGGACATGGCTCAGGGCAGGGAGCTGGGCTGGCCAGGGGGGCTCTGACCTCATTCCCACCGTCTGCCCTGCGCAATTCCCCGCTGGAATTCCGTGCTGGAATTCCTCTGCAGGCTCCAGACTTGGAGGGAGATGGGGAGAGGCCCAGCAGGCTGTGTGGGGATGTCTGGCTGCGCTCTCAGCTCACTGGGGTTTCACAGCCTGGAAAACTCCTGGGAGAAGCCAAAGTACAAGTTTTGGGGTGTCTGTCATGAGCAGGGGGGATTTTGAGGGGTTTTCTGGAGGTGAAGTTGGAGAATCCACCCCGAGGAACAGCTTTTTAAAAGGCTGATAGCGTGGCCAAGTTTTGGGGTGGATTTCCATGGCTGCCGCAGGGATTAGCAGCAGATCAGGAGGGGTTTTGCCTCTGAGCTGCCTGGATGGACCCATCATTCCATGATTCCAGGCTCAGCCTGTCACTGCTCCGCTGCGGGGGCACCCAATCTCAATTTTGGTGGAGGAGAGGTGAACGTGGGCAGCAGAAAGGGAGGCTGAGTGAAGGGGGTTCAGGGAAACGCTGGGAGTGTCCCCTTGGTGTCTGCATCCCAGGGCACCGGAGCAGCGCCAGGGCCGGACAGGCTGCAGGAATCGCTGCCCACAGGCAGCAGTTTGTTCTGCCCAGCACGTCCCAGCTTCTCTGAGCCGTGTGCAAGCGCCGAAGGGGCTTTCCCTGCCCTCCAAGTCCCGTTCCCAGCCACGTGGGAGCGAGGAAACCCAAAAGCCGCGTTGGAAAACTCGCTGTGTGCAATTGCTCTCCCTTTGGGATCAGCCTGCGTGCAGGAGAAGCTTGGATGTGGCTGGAAAATCCTCACCTTTTCCTTTAAATGCTCAAGCATTTGGGATGGTGCAGTTAAAAATGAGATTTGGAGTGAGGAGAGGGAACTCTGCCCTCAGGCCTGGCAGCTCTTCCCAAAGGCTTGTCAGGAGCTGCTGGGAATTCTGGCATCAGGAGTCTTCCTGAGCTCAATTTAGGGGGATTTTTATCCCCAACTAACTTTCAGGGATGTAAATGAAGGGCTGGGCTCTGTCTGTGCCTGGGAGAAGTTGATGGGCCACACGGAGATTCGGGAGACCCTGAGCTCCTCAGTTTCCTGTCCAGGATGAGGAATCGCCTCCTGTTCCCAGTAGGAATGAGCAGAGCTGTAAGAGCTGCCTGAACCACTTCCATGTAGGATTAAACTTTTCTTCTGTGCCTGGAAGAAAAAACCTCCTGCCCGTAAGAACGGGGAAGTGATTCAGGACTGGCCCCATTGCCATGCCAGAGGTGCCCTCAGGGACAGGCTGCACCCTGAGCTGTCCCCGGGGCTGCTGGGCAGACTTTGCTCTCCTTCTCTGCTGGAATTGTTAATTGGTGACAAATCCATGCCTGTCCTCACGGGACGGGCTGGGAGCAGGGCGGGAGTGCAGGAGAACTGAGCTGGGAGAGAGGTGGGAATGGAGAATTGAGCTGGGAGCAAGGAGGGAATGGAGAATTGAGCTGGGAGAGAGGTGGGAATGGAGGAGAATTGAGCTGGGAGAGAGGTGGGAATGGAGAATTGAGCTGGGAGAGAGGTGGGAATGGAGGAGAATTGAGCTGGGAGCAAGGAGGGAATGGAGGAGAACCGAGCTGGGAGAGGTGGGAATGCAGGAGAACCGAGCAGCTTCCCCTTCCTCTCCAGTCCTGCTCTTCCCCTGCTGTCCCAAATTCTGGTTCATCGTGTGGGTCCTGGAATCGTGGAATATCCTGAGCTGGAAGGCAGCCACAGGGACCGTGTGGGGCCAGCTCCTGGCCCCGGGTTGGGAAAATTGGGATCGATTCCCTCAGGAATCACTGCCCTGCAGCAGCACTGAATTTATTTATCAGTGCAGGGGGTTTGGGGCCGCTCTGCAGTGGCAGCTCTGGGCGGGGCTGAATCCCTGGTGCCCCCTCTTGCAGTGACAGCCTGGTGTGTCCCCTCCTGCAGTGACAGCCACTGTGTCCCCTCCCTGCAGGACGGGCTGGAGGCGGTGGCAGCTCTGAGGGGAGGGTGAATCCCGGGTGTCACAGCCCTGGGTGACAGCCTGGTGTGTCCCCTCTTGCAGTGACAGCCACTGTGTCCCCTCCTGCAGTGACAGCCGCTGTGTCCCCTCCCTGCAGGACGGGCTGGAGGCGGTGGCAGCTCTGAGGGGAGGGTGAATCCCGGGTGTCACAGCTCTGGGTGACAGCCTGGTGTGTCCCCTCCCTGGAGGGTGAATTCCGGGTGTCACAGCCCTGGGTGACAGCCGCTGTGTCCCCTCCCTGCAGGACGGGCTCTACGAGTGCATCCTGTGCGCCTGCTGCAGCACCAGCTGTCCCAGCTACTGGTGGAACGGGGACAAGTACCTGGGCCCCGCCGTGCTCATGCAGGTGAGGACAGGCCAGGCTCCTTTGTCACGGGCCGGTGTCACCCAGCCCTGCCCCGCGTTCCTGAGCCGGGTGCTGCCGTGCCACGTCCCGCGGGTGACCCCCCGGCTGTGCCCCAGGCCTACCGCTGGATGATCGACTCGCGGGATGACTACACGGAGGAGCGGCTGGCCCAGCTGCAGGACCCCTTCTCGCTGTACCGCTGCCACACCATCATGAACTGCACCCGCACCTGCCCCAAGGTACGGCCGGGACGGGGGCGGGGGAAGGTCGCGGTGGCAGTGCCACCCCTGCCGCGGGCACCGGGGGTGGTCCGAGCCCCGTCCGGCCTGGCCCTGGACGCTGCCAGGGATGGGGAAGCCAGGGCTGCCCTGGGGAATCCATTCCAGGGCCTCCCCACCCTCACAGGGAGGGGTTTACGCCGATGTCCCACCTAAACCAGCACATGGAATCGTGGAGTGGTTTGGATTGGGAGGGGCTTTAGAGATCATCTGGACCCCAGGCAGGGACACCTCCCACCGTCCCAGGGTGCTCCAGCCTGGCCCGGGACACTTCCAGGGCTGGGGCAGCCACAGCTTCTTTGGGAAATCCATTCCAGGGCCTCCCCACCCTCACAGGGAGGGATTTATCCCAGTATCCCACCCACACCTCCCCTCTGCCCGTTTAAACCGTGTCCCCTTACCCTGTCACTGCCTCTCCTCCGTGCCCCTTCAGCTGCAGGAAGGCCACAGCAAGGTCTCCCCATCCCTTTTCCATGTCTTTTCTGGAATTCCTGCCTGGTTCCATGGCCCCTGTTTGACAGGAAAAGATCCTTTTAAGGATCTGGCCTGGCCTGCTGAGCCTTGTGACTGCCGGAGTTCCGGGGTCAGGAACAGCTCTTCCTCCTGAGCCATGGCCCCGGGAACCCCTCTGATCCCAGGATTTGGGAGCAGGGCCCTGCCGGGAGCACTCCAGGGAATTTCTCAGCTGTTCCTGTGGGGAACTGAGCAGATTTTCCAGAGGGGGCTGTGCCTCTTCCCAGGCTCGCTGTTGGGAGTTGAGGGAGCTTTGCTTCCCTCCTGGGCTCTTTCCCACAGCCCTGACGGGCTCCCGGAGCCGCGGGATAACGGGAAGGGACGTTCGGAGTGGGGAGCGCTGCAGGCTGGCCTTTGTGGGTGTTTCTGCAGAGGGATTCCCTGGAAGCACCCAGTTCCACAGGGATTCCCTGGAAGCACACAATTCCTGCTTTTCTCTGTGTGTTTCTCCGGAGTAACTCCCTGGAAGCACACAATTCCGAAGAGATTCCCTGGAAACACAATTCCTGCTCTTTTGTGGGTGTTTTTCCAAAGGGATTCCCTGGAAACACACAATTCCACAGGGATTCCATGGAAACACACAATTCCACAGGGGTTCCCTGGAAACACACAATTCCAAAGGGATTCCCTGGAAATACACAATTCCACAGGGATTCCATGGAAACACACGATCTCCTGTTCAGATTCAACCTTGTTCCTCCCCCCCAGTGCCGGGCTGTTCCCCGGCCTCCAGAAATCCCACAAAAACCGTGGAATTCCGTCCTGCTGGAGCTTTATCTCCCTTTGATCCCGATCAAAGCCCAGCTCCCAAAGGAGTTTTGCTCCAGGGGAGGGAGGGGAGCTCCAGCTCCAGCGTCCTGCTCTGGGCCAGGCTGCTCTTCCCAGGGAAACTGAGGCTGGAATGGGGCAAACCTGAACTTTTTCCCCCTGGAATGGAATTCCCAGCCTGCCCCAAGCTGAGGCTGGAATGGGGCAAACCTGAGCTTTTTCCCTCTGGAATTCCCAGCCTGCCCCAAGCTGAGGCTGGAATGGGGCAAACCTGAACTTTTTCCCTCTGGAATTCCCAGCCTGCCCCAAGCTGAGGCTGGAATGGGGCAAACCTGAACTTCTTCCCTCTGGAATTCCCAGCCTGCCCCAAGCTGAGGCTGGAATGGGGCAAACCTGAACTTCTTCCCCCTGGAATTCCCAGCCTGCCTGGAGTCAGAGCTGGCCCAGGCCTCCAGGGCCGGAAAGGAGGATTCATGTCAGGCTAAACTCTTGATTTTTAGGGAAAAAAGGGGGGGATTGAGCAGCTCCTGTGCCGGATGTTTTTATGGGGAGCAGCACATTTGTGAGTCTGGATCCAGCCTGTGACCTCCCAGCTTTTAAAAGGAAGCACAAGATCAGCTCAGTTCCAGGTTTCGGGGGGAGAAAGGGATGTTGGGCACCTGGTCTGACAACCCAGCACAGAGAGGAAGCACGATATCAGGAGAATTCCAGGTTTTAGAGGGAGAAAAGTTGGAGAAGCAGCAGATTTGTGAGTTTATTACAACTTCAATCCATCCTGTAACCTCCCAGTGTTTGGAAGCAAGGACAAAACCAGCTCAACTCCAGGAAAATTTTAGAGGGAGAAAAGTTGGAGAAGCAGCACCTTTGTGAGTTTATTCCAGCTTGGATCCAGCCTGTGATCCCCCCAGCTTTTAAAAGGAAGCACAAGATGAGGTGAATTCCAGGTTTTTAGGGGAAAAAACGGTGGAATAGCAGCAGATTCGGGAGTTTGCTGTCACTTGGACCCATCCCGTGTCCCAGGGTTTGGAAGGAAGGAGAGTATCAGCTCAGTTCCAGGTTTTAGAGGGAGAAAAGTTGGAGAAGCAGCACCTTTGTGAGTTTATTACAACTTCAATCCATCCTGTAACCTCCCAGGATTTGGAAGGAAGGAGAATATCAGCTCAGTTCCAGGTTTTAGAGGGAGAAAAGTTGGAGAAGCAGCACCTTTGTGAGTTTATTACAACTTCAATCCATCCTGTAACCTCCCAATGTTTGGAAGGAAGGACAAAACCAGCTCAACTCCAGGTTTTAGGGGGGGAAAAAAGGTGGAACAGGCAGTTTATTACACCTTGAGGTGAGGGGAAGGCAGGAAGGACAGGGAGGTGCTGCAGCCTCCCCGGCGGCACTGAGCGACCTTTCCCGCAGGGTTTGAACCCCGGCAAAGCCATCGCCGAGATCAAGAAGATGATGGCCACCTACAAGCAGAAGGCAGCGGCTGTGTGAGCCCCGAGGGAGCCCCGAGGAGCCCCGGGGGAGCCCCGGGGGAGCCGGTGTCACTCACAGCCCGGGGCGGCTGCGGCACCGGGGCACCCGCGGCTGCGCTCAATAAACGCTCACAAAGGACAGCTCGGCCTCGCATCCTTTCCCGCTCCCTCCTGGAGTGTCCGACGGGCCCAAACCTCCCGGGGCGGCGGCCGGGAGGAGCTGCGGGGCTCCGGGAATGGCTGGGAGCAGGGAAGGGTGGGGGGGGGTCTCCGGCCTGAGAGCCCCAAAGGGAGGAGCGGGAGCTCCCGGGGTGCAGGATGGGGCGGAACCCCGGGGACGGATGCACCCAGGGGTGAGGTGTCCTGTCCCACCCCGCTCCAAATCCCAACAAAATGGGATTTTTTGGGGTTAAATATCCCTCTTTTCTTGTATTTTTTACCTCCAGATCCACCAGGATCGAGGTGTCCTGTCCCACCCCATTGGGATCCTGGTTTGTAGTGCTGGGTTTTACTCCAAATCCTAACAAAATGGGATTTTTTAGGGTTAAATATCCCTCTTTTCTCCATTATTTTTACCTCCAGATCCCAGATCCACCAGGATCGAGGTGTTCTGGTCCCACCCTGTGGGATCCTGGTTTGTAGTCCTGGGTTTTACTCCAAATCCCAACAAAATGGGATTTTTTAGGGTTAAATATCCCTCTTTTCTGTCGTATTTTCTACCTCCAGATCCACCAGGATCGAGGTGTTCTGGTCCCACCCCACTGGGATCCTGGTTTGTAGTCCTGGGTTTTACTCCAAATCCTAACAAAATGGGATTTTTTAGGGTTAAATATCCCTCTTTTCTCCATTATTTTTACCTCCAGATCCCAGATCCACCAGGATCAAGGTGTCCTGTCCCACACCATTGGGATCCTGGTTTGTAGTGCTGGGTTTTACTCCAAATCCCAACAAAATGGGATTTTTTAGAGTAGAATCTTTCTCTTTTCTGTCGTATTTTCACCTCCAGATCCAGCGGGGTGAGGTGTTCTGGTCCCACCCCACTGGGATCCTGGTTTGTATTCCTGCTCTTTACTCCAAATCCTAACAAAATGGGATTTTTTAGGGTTAAATATTCCTCTTTCCTCCATTTTTTTTACCTCCAGATCCCAGTTCCGCCAGGAGTGAAGAGTTCTGTTCCCACCCCACGGGGATCCTGGTTTATAGTCCTGGGGTTTACTCCAAATCCTAACAAAATGGGATTTTTTAGAGTGGAATCTTTCTCTTTTCTGTCGTATTTTCACCTCCAGATCCACCAGGATTGAGGTGTTCTGGTCCCACCCCATTGGGATCCTGGTTTGTAGTCCTGGGTTTTACTCCAAATCCTAACAAAAGGGGATTTTTTAGGGTTAAATATCCCTCTTTTCTCCATTATTTTTACCTCCAGATCCCAGATCCACCAGGATCGAGGTGTTCTGGTCCCACCCTGTGGGATCCTGGTTTGTAGTCCTGGGTTTTACTCCAAATCCCAACAAAAGGGGATTTTTTAGGGTTAAATATTCCTCTTTTCTTGTATTTTTTACCTCCAGATCCACCAGGAGCGAGGTCTCCTGTCCCACCCCACTGGGATCCTGGTTTGTAGTCCTGCTCTTTACTCCAAATCCTAACAAAATGGGATTTTTTAGGGTTAAATATCCCTCTTTTCTTGTATTTTTTACCTCCAGATCCACCAGGATCAAGGTGTCCTGTCCCACCCCACGGGGATCCTGGTTTGTAGTCCTGGGTTTTACTCCAAATCCCAACAAAATGGGATTTTTTAGGGTGAAATATCCCTCTTTTCTCCATTATTTTTACCTCCAGATCCACCAGGATCGAGGTGTTCTGGTCCCACCCCATTGGGATCCTGGTTTGTATTCCTGGTTTTAACTCCAAACCTTAAGAAAATGGGATTTCCTTTGCCAGGTTTGGGGTGCAAACCCCCTTTTTTGGGGGAGGCAGATCCCGATGAGTTTCCCTGGGAGATTTGGGGCTCAAACCCTCATTTTTGGGGGCAGACTGCTGTCCGTTCGCGGGGTGTCTGTGTGAGACACCCCCGTTTTGGGGCTCTCCGGGGGTGCCCGGCTCTGTGGGGAGGCGGTGCGGACTCCAATTCCCGCCATTCCCAATTCCCGGTTTTTAGGGGTGCCCGGCTCTGTGGGGAGGCGGTGCGGACTCCAATTCCCGGCATGCCCAATTCCCGGTTTTTAGGGGTGCCCGGCTCTGTGGGGAGGCGGTGCGGACTCCAATTCCCGGCATGCCCAATTCCCGGTTTTTAGGGGTGCCCGGCTCTGTGGGGAGGCGGTGCGGACTCCAATTCCCGCCATTCCCAATTCCCGGTTTTTAGGGGTGCCCGGCTCTGTGGGGAGGCGGTGCGGACTCCAATTCCCGGCATTCCCATTCCCAATTCCCGGTTTTTAGGGGTGCCCGGCTCTGTGGGGAGGCGGTGCGGACTCCAATTCCCGGCATGCCAAATTCCCGGTTTTTAGGGGTGCCCGGCTCTGTGGGGAGGCGGTGCGGACTCCAATTCCCAGCATTCCCAATTCCCGGTTTTTAGGGGTGCCCGGCTCTGTGGGGAGGCGGTGCGGACTCCAATTCCCGGCATTCCCATTCCCAATTCCCGGTTTTTAGGGGTGCCCGGCTCTGTGGGGAGGCGGTGCGGACTCCAATTCCCGGCATGCCCAATTCCCGGTTTTTAGGGGTGCCCGGCTCTGTGGGGAGGCGGTGCGGACTCCAATTCCCGGCATTCCCAATTCCCGGTTTTTAGGGGTGCCCGGCTCTGTGGGGAGGCGGTGCGGACTCCAATTCCCGGCATGCCCAATTCCCGGTTTTTAGGGGTGCCCGGCTCTGTGGGGAGGCGGTGCGGACTCCAATTCCCGGCATTCCCATGCCCAATTCCCGGTTTTTAGGGGTGCCCGGCTCTGTGGGGAGGCGGTGCGGACTCCAATTCCCGGCATTCCCATGCCCTATTCCCGGTTTTTAGGGGTGCCCGGCTCTGTGGGGAGGCGGTGCGGACTCCAATTCCCGGCATGCCCAATTCCCGGTTTTTAGGGGTGCCCGGCTCTGTGGGGAGGCGGTGCGGACTCCAATTCCCGGCATTCCCAATTCCCGGTTTTTAGGGGTGCCCGGCTCTGTGGGGAGGCGGTGCGGACTCCAATTCCCAGCATTCCCAATTCCCGGTTTTTAGGGGTGCCCGGCTCTGTGGGGAGGCGGTGCGGACTCCAATTCCCGGCATGCCCAATTCCCGGTTTTTAGGGGTGCCCGGCTCTGTGGGGAGGCGGTGCGGACTCCAATTCCCGGCATTCCCAATTCCCGGTTTTTAGGGGTGCCCGGCTCTGTGGGGAGGCGGTGCGGACTCCAATTCCCGGCATGCCCAATTCCCGGTTTTTAGGGGTGCCCGGCTCTGTGGGGAGGCGGTGCGGACTCCAATTCCCGGCATGCCCAATTCCCGGTTTTTAGGGGTGCCCGGCTCTGTGGGGAGGCGGTGCGGACTCCAATTCCCGGCATGCCCAATTCCCGGTTTTTAGGGGTGCCCGGCTCTGTGGGGAGGCGGTGCGGACTCCAATTCCCGGCATGCCCAATTCCCGGTTTTTAGGGGTGCCCGGCTCTGTGGGGAGGCGGTGCGGACTCCAATTCCCGGCATGCCAAATTCCCGGTTTTTAGGGGTGCCCGGCTCTGTGAGGAGGCGGTGCGGACTCCAATTCCCGGCATTCCCAATTCCCGGTTTTTAGGGGTGCCCGGCTCTGTGGGGAGGCGGTGCGGACTCCAATTCCCGGCATGCCCAATTCCCGGTTTTTAGGGGTGCCCGGCTCTGTGGGGAGGCGGTGCGGACTCCAATTCCCGGCATTCCCAATTCCTGGTTTTTAGGGGTGCCCGGCTCTGTGGGGAGGCGGTGCGGACTCCAATTCCCGCCATTCCCAATTCCCGGTTTTTAGGGGTGCCCGGCTCTGTGGGGAGGCGGTGCGGACTCCAATTCCCGGCATGCCCAATTCCCGGTTTTTAGGGGTGCCCGGCTCTGTGGGGAGGCGGTGCGGACTCCAATTCCCGGCATGCCCAATTCCCGGTTTTTAGGGGTGCCCGGCTCTGTGGGGAGGCGGTGCGGACTCCAATTCCCAGCATTCCCAATTCCCGGTTTTTAGGGGTGCCCGGCTCTGTGGGGAGGCGGTGCGGACTCCAATTCCCGGCATTCCCATTCCCAATTCCCGGTTTTTAGGGGTGCCCGGCTCTGTGGGGAGGCGGTGCGGACTCCAATTCCCGGCATGCCCAATTCCCGGTTTTTAGGGGTGCCCGGCTCTGTGGGGAGGCGGTGCGGACTCCAATTCCCGGCATTCCCAATTCCCGGTTTTTAGGGGTGCCCGGCTCTGTGGGGAGGCGGTGCGGACTCCAATTCCCGGCATGCCCAATTCCCGGTTTTTAGGGGTGCCCGGCTCTGTGGGGAGGCGGTGCGGACTCCAATTCCCGGCATGCCCAATTCCCGGTTTTTAGGGGTGCCCGGCTCTGTGGGGAGGCGGTGCGGACTCCAATTCCCGGCATTCCCATTCCCAATTCCCGGTTTTTAGGGGTGCCCGGCTCTGTGGGGAGGCGGTGCGGACTCCAATTCCCGGCATGCCCAATTCCCGGTTTTTAGGGGTGCCCGGCTCTGTGGGGAGGCGGTGCGGACTCCAATTCCCGGCATGCCCAATTCCCGGTTTTTAGGGGTGCCCGGCTCTGTGGGGAGGCGGTGCGGACTCCAATTCCCGGCATGCCCAATTCCCGGTTTTTAGGGGTGCCCGGCTCTGTGGGGAGGCGGTGCGGACTCCAATTCCCGGCATTCCCAATTCCCGGTTTTTAGGGGTGCCCGGCTCTGTGGGGAGGCGGTGCGGACTCCAATTCCCGGCATTCCCAATTCCCGGTTTTTAGGGGTTCCCGGCTCTGTGGGGAGGCGGTGCGGACTCCAATTCCCAGCATTCCCAATTCCCGGTTTTTAGGGGTGCCCGGCTCTGTGGGGAGGCGGTGCGGACTCCAATTCCCAGCATTCCCAATTCCCGGTTTTTAGGGGTGCCCGGCTCTGTGGGGAGGCGGTGCGGACTCCAATTCCCGCCATTCCCAATTCCCGGTTTTTAGGGGTGCCCGGCTCTGTGGGGAGGCGGTGCGGACTCCAATTCCCGCCATTCCCAATTCCCGGTTTTTAGGGGTGCCCGGCTCTGTGGGGAGGCGGTGCGGACTCCAATTCCCGGCATGCCCAATTCCCGGTTTTTAGGGGTGCCCGGCTCTGTGGGGAGGCGGTGCGGACTCCAATTCCCGGCATGCCCAATTCCCGGTTTTTAGGGGTGCCCGGCTCTGTGGGGAGGCGGTGCGGACTCCAATTCCCGCCATTCCCAATTCCCGGTTTTTAGGGGTGCCCGGCTCTGTGGGGAGGCGGTGCGGACTCCAATTCCCGCCATTCCCAATTCCCGGTTTTTAGGGGTGCCCGGCTCTGTGGGGAGGCGGTGCGGACTCCAATTCCCGGCATGCCCAATTCCCGGTTTTTAGGGGTGCCCGGCTCTGTGGGGAGGCGGTGCGGACTCCAATTCCCGGCATGCCCAATTCCCGGTTTTTAGGGGTGCCCGGCTCTGTGGGGAGGCGGTGCGGACTCCAATTCCCGGCATTCCCAATTCCCGGTTTTTAGGGGTGCCCGGCTCTGTGGGGAGGCGGTGCGGACTCCAATTCCCGGCATGCCCAATTCCCGGTTTTTAGGGGTGCCCGGCTCTGTGGGGAGGCGGTGCGGACTCCAATTCCCGGCATGCCCAATTCCCGGTTTTTAGGGGTGCCCGGCTCTGTGGGGAGGCGGTGCGGACTCCAATTCCCGCCATTCCCAATTCCCGGTTTTTAGGGGTGCCCGGCTCTGTGGGGAGGCGGTGCGGACTCCAATTCCCGCCATTCCCAATTCCCGGTTTTTAGGGGTGCCCGGCTCTGTGGGGAGGCGGTGCGGACTCCAATTCCCGGCATGCCCAATTCCCGGTTTTTAGGGGTGCCCGGCTCTGTGGGGAGGCGGTGCGGACTCCAATTCCCGGCATGCCCAATTCCCGGTTTTTAGGGGTGCCCGGCTCTGTGGGGAGGCGGTGCGGACTCCAATTCCCGGCATTCCCAATTCCCGGTTTTTAGGGGTGCCCGGCTCTGTGGGGAGGCGGTGCGGACTCCAATTCCCGGCATGCCCAATTCCCGGTTTTTAGGGGTGCCCGGCTCTGTGGGGAGGCGGTGCGGACTCCAATTCCCAGCATTCCCAATTCCCGGTTTTTAGGGGTGCCCGGCTCTGTGGGGAGGCGGTGCGGACTCCAATTCCCGGCATGCCCAATTCCCGGTTTTTAGGGGTGCCCGGCTCTGTGGGGAGGCGGTGCGGACTCCAATTCCCGGCATGCTCCGCTGCTGCTGGCCCGCCTTTTCCGGCGGCGCGCGGGGCCGCGGGGCCGCGCCATGAGCTCAGGTCAGGGGCCGGGATGAGGCACCGGGATGAGGGATCGGGATGAGGGATCGGGATGAGGCACCGGGATGAGGCAACGGGATGAGGGACCGGGATGAGGCAACGGGATGAGGCACCGGGATGAGGGACCGGGATGAGGGACCGGGATGAGGCACCGGGATGAGGCACCGGGATGAGGCACCGGGATGAGGGACCGGGATGAGGGACCGGGATGAGGCACCGGGATGAGGGACCGGGATGAGGGACCGGGATGAGGCCCCGGGATGAGGGACCGGGATGAGGCACCGGGATGAGGCACCGGGACCCCCCCCGAGCGCCCCGCGGAACCCGCAAAGCCCCGCCGGGAGCTCCCGGGGCCGCTCCTGCCCAGCGCGGGGGGGGCGGGGCTGCTCCAGTGCCACTTATTCCCATTTATTGCCACTTATTCCCATTTCTTCCCACTTATTCCCGTTTATTCCCACTTATTCCCGCTTCTTGCCATTTATTGCCATTTATTCCCACTTATTCCCATTCATTCCCATTCACTCCCACTTATTCCCATTTATTGCCATTTATTCCCACTTATTCCCACTTCTTGCCATTTATTGCCATTTATTCCCATTCATTCCCATTCATTCCCACTTATTCCCACTTTTTCCCTCTTATTCCCATTCATTCCCACTTATTCCCACTTATTCCCACTTATTCCCATTTATTTCGCTTTTTTATTTTGCCTTTCTTCTAAAAGTTTGCTCTTTTGTTTTGCCGTCCTTTGCTTTTCTTTTCTTTTTATTTAATTTTGCTTTATCCTATTCCCTTTTTTTAAAAAAAAATTGCATTTTTATTTTGCGTTTTTTGGTTTTTTTTAAATTTTGCTTTATTCTATTGCCTTTTTCTTTACCTTTGCCCTTTTATTTTGCTTTATTGCTTTTCCCGGTTTCAACTTTGCCTTATTATTTTGCTTTAATAATTCGCCTTTAATAATTTTTTTGAATTTTGCTTTTTCTTTCAGCCTTATTTTGCTGGATCACCTTTCTTATTCTGCTTTATTATTTTGCCTTCTTTAAATTCTCCATCGTTATTTTGCCTTTTTTTTTTTAAACTTTTGCTTTTTTCTTTTGCTTCGCTCCCCTTTGTTATTTGGCTTCCATTTTTAATTTTCCCTTCTTGTTTCCCTTTCCTCTTGGTTCTGCTCTATTTTGCCTTTTATTTTGCCTTTTATTTTGCCTTTTATTTTGCCTTTTTGTTTGCCTTTACTCCGCTCCATTTTGCTTTATTTTGCCCTCTGCTTCCTCACGTTGCTGAATTGGGGGGGGTTCTTTGCTTTGCTGTTTTATTTCATTTCACACCTTGCCTTTTTTTAAAATCTGCTTTTATTTTGCTTTAATTCTCTTTCTTATTTGCCTTCACCTCGTTTTGCTTTGTTCCCTCCCTCTTTTCCCTTCCTGGGGGGTTTTTACTTTCGCTTTTTTATTTCGCCTTCGCTGCGTTTCTGTTGCCTGATTTTGCTTTTTGTTCCTGCTTTGTTTTGGGTCCTTTCGGGGCCTTGGCTTCGCTTTCTGCCTTTTCCATTTCCCTTTCTTTCCCTTCATTTTTCTGCTTTTTCGCTTTTCTCTTTTCCTCGCTTTTGCTTTATTTTTGCCTCTCAGTTTTGGGCTTTTTTGCTCTTTTGTTTTGCTTGATTTCCCTTCACTCCTTTGCTTTGTTTCACTTTTTCATTTGCTTTATTTCCCCTTAATTTGCTCTTTTATTTCTCTCTCTGTTTTCTTATTTCGCTTTTTTCCTTTGCTTTATTCTTTTTTTCATTTCGCTTTCTTATTTTTCTTTGTTTGGCTTTTTTATTTTCTTTTTTTTACTCCATTTTCCTTCTTTTTTTCTTTATTTCACTTTTTATTTTTTCCATTTTTTCTTTATTTCATTTTTCTTTTTTCTTAATTTTTGCTTTCTTTTTTTTTTGCTTTATTTCATTTTTTATTTTTTCTTTTTTTCCCTTTATTTCATTTTCTCTTTTTTCTTTTTTTCCCTTTATTTCATTTTCTCTTTTTTCTTTTTTTCCTTTATTTCATTTTTTATTTTTTCCCTTTTTTTGCTTTATTTCATTTTAATTGTTTTCTTTTTTTTGCTTTATTTCTTTTTTTCTTTTTTCCTTTTTTGCTTTATTTAATTTTTCCTTCTTCCTTTTTTCCGTTATTTCATTTTTTATTTTTTCTTTGCTTTTTTTGCTTTATTTCACTTTTTATCTTTTCCTCTTCTTTTAATTTCACTTTTTTCTTTTATTTTGCTTTATTTTTTTGCTTTATTTCATTTTTTACTTTTTCCCATTTTTTTGCTTTATTTCATTTTCATTTTTTCTTTTTTTTGCTTTATTTATTTTTTCCTTTATTTCATTTTTTTCCTTTTTTATTTCATTTTTCTTTTTTCTTTTTTTTTGCTTTATTTCTTTTTTCCTTTATTTCATTTTTTTCCTTTATTTTGCTTTATTTCATTTTCATTTTTTCTTTTTTCCTTTATTTCATTTTTCTTTTTTCATTTTTTTGCTTTATTTCTTTTTTTTTTGCTTTATTTCATTTTTTTCCTTTGCTTTTTTTTTGCTTTCTTTCACTTTTTTCTCCTTTTTTTCTTTATTTCTTTTTTCTTTTTTTTGCTTTATTTCCTTTTTTCCCCTTTATTTCATTTTTTATTTTTTCCTCTTTTTTCTTTATTTTTTTTCTTTTTTCTTTTTTTTTGCTTTATTTCATTTTTTATTTTTTCCTTTGCTTTTTTTTTCTTTATTTCACTTTTTTCTCCTTTTTTTTTGCTTTATTTCCTTTTTTTCCCCCTTTATTTCATTTTATATTTTTTCCTCTTTTTTTCTTTATTTCATTTTTCTTTTTTCTTTTTTTTCTTTATTTCTTTTTTTTTTTCTTTATTTCATTTTTTTCCTTTGCTTTTTTTTTTTGCTTTATTTCACTTTTTTCTCCTTTTTTTTGCTTTATTTCCTTTTTTTCCCTTAATTTCACTTTTTATTTTTTCCTTCTTTTTTCTTTATTTCATTTTCCTTTTTCTTGCTTTATTTCTTTTCTTTTTATTTCAATTTTTTATTCCCCTCCCCTTTTTTTTTTGGCTTTATTTCCCTTTTTATTTCCTTCCGTTTCTCCTTTCTTTCCCTTCATTTCCCTCCACTTCCCCTCTTTTATTTCTCCCCCTTCCCGGTTTTTATCCCACTTTCCCTTTTCTCCCGGGATGTGGAAAAGCTCCGGTGCCGTCCGTGGGGTTCCGGGCCCGGCCGTGGGTTCTGTCCCTGCAGTGACCCCGCTCGGATCCCATCGGATCCCCCCGGATCCCGATCCCAATCCCGATCCCAATCTCAATCCCGATCCTGATCCCAATCCTGATCCCAATCCCAATCCCGATCCCAATCCCAATCCCGATTCCAATCCTGATCCCGATCCCAATCCCGATCCTGATCCCGATCCCGATCCTAATCCCGATCCTGATCCCGATCCCAATTCCGATCCTGATCCCGATCCCAATCCCGATCCTGATCCCAGTCCCAATCCCAGTCCTGATCCCAATCCCAATCCCAATCCCAATCCCAATCCTGATTCCAATCCCGATCCCGATCCTGATCCCAGTCCCAATCCCGATCCTGATCCCAATCCCGATACCGATCCCGATCTCAATCCCGATCCTGATCCCGATCCCGATCCCGATTCCAATCCTGATCCCAATCCCAATCCTGATTCCAATCCCGATCCCAATCCCGATCCCAGTCCCGATCCCAATCCCGATCCTGATCCCAGTCCCAATCCCGATCCCAATCCCGATCCCAATCCTGATCCTGATCCCAATCCTGATCCCGATCCTGATCCCGATCCCAATCCCAATCCCAGTCCCAATCCCGAT
The DNA here is from genome assembly GCA_026167965.1 of Cyanocitta stelleri. Classification (NCBI taxonomy): domain Eukaryota; kingdom Metazoa; phylum Chordata; class Aves; order Passeriformes; family Corvidae; genus Cyanocitta; species Cyanocitta stelleri. The sequence continues at coordinate 822,074 of JANXIP010000030.1, read as the reverse complement.
CCCAATCCCAGTCCCAATCCCGATCCTGATCCCAATCCCGATACCGATCCCAATCTCAATCCCGATCCTGATCCCGATCCCGATCCCGATTCCAATCCTGATCCCAATCCCAATCCCGATCCTGATTCCAATCCCGATCCCAATCCCGATCCCAATCCCGATCCTGATCCGCAGCGCTCGGGGGTCAAACCTCCCCCCCTTTTTCCCTGAGCTCCATAATTTCAGGGTTGGACCCCGCTCCGGAGGCCGGAGACGTTCCCAGTCCCGGTTCCTCCCTTCCCGCCGGGAATGGCGGGAGCGCAGCCCCTCGGAGGGAGGGAGGGAGGAGCCCTCACTCGATGGAACTGGGGGAGATGCTGGCCTGGGACGTTCCCCGGAGCCCCCGGGCACTTCCCTCCGGGGCTGGGTGCCGGGAGGGCTGGGACAGGGAGAATCCCGCTGTGCCGAGGGGTCGGAGCGCTGGGATCTCGGCCGGAGCCGGCAGCACGGGGCAGCTGAACCACAGCCCGGGTTGGGGCGGCTGCTGGGAGTTCCCCGGAATTCATCCCTCACCCTTCCCAAGGGTTCGATGCCCGAGCGGGGATTCCCGGCACTGGGGAGTCCAAATCCCAATTTCCACGTCCCCACCTTGGATCGGGCCCGTCTCATCCTTTGTTTTTCCAGCCTTGGGCCGTTTTTCCGGGAGGACCCGACCGCCTGGGCAGACGCGTTTGCTCCGGCGGCCCTGTCCGGCTGTTTGGGATCAGTGGGGCTGGGAAGGGCAGCACATCCCTGTCCGGCTGTTTGGGATCAGTGGGGCTGGGAAGGGCAGCACATCCCTGTCCGGCTGTTTGGGATCAGTGGGGCTGGGAAGGGCAGCACATCCCTGTCCGGCTGTTTGGGATCAGTGGGGCTGGGAAGGGCAGCACATCCCTGTCCGGCTGTTTGGGATCAGTGGGGCTGGGAAGGGCAGCACATCCCTGTCCGGCTGTTTGGGATCAGTGGGGCTGGGAAGGGCAGCACATCCCTGTCCGGCTGTTTGGGATCAGTGGGGCTGGGAAGGGCAGCACATCCCTGTCTGGCTGTTTGGGATCAGTGGGGCTGGGAAGGGCCATGGGAAGGGCAGCACATCCCTGTCCGGCTGTTTGGGATCAGTGGGGCTGGGAAGGGCCATGGGAAGGGCAGCACATCCCTGTCCGGCTGTTTGGGATCAGTGGGGCCGGCGCCATGGGAAGGGCAGGAGAATCACCGGGATCTCATCCCAATGCCATGCTTGGCTGCGGGAACTCCCATCCTGGAGAGGATGGATGGATGGATGGATGGACGGATGGACGGATGGACACAGGGATGGATGGATGGATGGATGGAGGGAGGGATGGATGGATGGATGGATGGATGGATGGATGATGGACAGACGGACGGAGGGATGGATGGATGGATGGATGGATGGATGGATGGATGGATGGATGGATGGATGGATGATGGACAGACAGACAGAGGGATGGATGGAGGGATGGACACAGGAATGGATGGATGGATGGATGGATGATGGAGGGATGGATGGATGGATGGATGGATGGATGGATGGATGATGGACAGACAGACGGAGGGATGGATGGAGGGATGGACACAGGAATGGATGGATGGATGGATGATGGAGGGATGGATGGATGGATGGATGGATGGATGGATGATGGATGGATGGATGGATGATGGAGGGATGGATGGATGGATGGATGGATGGATGGAGGGATGATGGACAGACAGACAGAGGGATGGATGGAGGGATGGACGCAGGAATGGATGGATGGATGGATGATGGAGGGATGGATGGATGGATGGATGGATGGATGGATGGATGGATGGACAGACAGACGGACAGATGGTGCTGCCCAGGGAGCCCTGACCATCCAGCAGGAGCCACAGGAGTGAAGGGACATCTCTGAGCCCCTTGGGGTTGGTTTCCTTCTGGAAAGGGGCTTGGGAAGGGCTGTGGGAGCTGCCGGAGAAGTCCCTGGGAGCAGCATCCGTCTGTTTTCCATGTGCACGTCCGCTGGGGACGGGGGCTGCGTCTCGGAGCCAAATCCTGGGACAGGGACCTGGCATTCCCGGCCGATCCCATCCCGGCTTCCAGCTCCGCGTTCCGGAGTCGGAGGGTTCCTCCCCGCTGCCAGGACCTGTGGTGGATGTGGGAGCAGCAGCTTCCCAGATCTCCCCCAGAGAGGGCAGGGCCTGGACTCGGAGCCGGGCAGCTGCGGGGAATTCCAGCTGGGATTTTGGCCGCGCAAATCCGTCATCAGTGCGGGATCCCGGCTCCTCTCGTCCCCGGACAAGCCGGGCCGGTGCATCGCTGACCCTGTCTGAGATCCCAGCCTCTCCTGGCTGTAATCCCCTCTCGAATCCCTGTTTTTCGCGGCGGGGAGGGAAGCAGAGAGCAGAGCTCTCCGCAGGGCTCCGGGGGCAATTCCCTGGATGCGGGGGCGGAGGAGGGACATCCAGGAGCCCCCGCGCCGTGTTTGCCGGCCAGGAGTGGCCTCGGTGCCGCGATTCCCAACGCTCCCGATGCTGCCCGGACACGGCCGCGGCTGGGCCGGGGATGGCGGCGCTGCCGATCCCGTCCCGGCCCATCCCGTCCCGGCCCATCCCAGCCCGACCGATCCCGTCCCCAGCGGGAACGGCAGGATGAGGCGGGGTGAGTCAATGCCGGAGGTTTTCCTCACCTGCCGAGCTTCGGGAGCAGCCGGGATGGGAGCGGGAGGGATCCCACGGGGACGGGGCTGTGCGGGAGCCGCTTGGTTCCTCCGGGGGATTTGTTGCCTTGGGATCACAAAAAGCCGGGATAGTTCCGTTCAGGAGAGGGGCGGGCCGGGCTTCCCATTGCCCCGAGGCTGCGGGAAGGAAATTGGGTCGTTTTCAGGTTGTTTGGGTACTTTTTCCCCCCCGCTCCGGCAGATCCCTGGAAAAGCCCGCAGCCGTGGGCTTTGTGCTGCTCCTCGCCTGCTCCCGGTGTCCCCGCACCTGGAGCCCGCGCTCTTTGCGGGATGTGAGGCCGGCACCGGGGACATCCGACCCCTCCCTTCCTTTTTCCCGGCTCCCGGCGCAGCTTTTGTTTTACTGAACTCATCCCCCAATTCCTCCACTCCCAACCGATCCCTTGGAGCGGCACCGGCTGCGCCCCGGGAGCTGGAGAGATGGATCCCCCCCTCCACCGGGATCCCCAAAACCAGGGAATGTTGTGACGCGTCGCTTTTATCCCCTCCGGAGGAGCTCTGGGGTCGGACAGGGAGCAGCAGGAATGCGGCCGGGGCGGTTTTTCCAGTGTAAATCCTTCAGCAGGTCTCGCTGCCCTCCTGGAAACCCAACCAGGAAACATCCACGTGTTCCCGGGGTGGGAGCGAGCTCCCGGCTCCGTGTTCGTGCCACGTGTTGCGTCCCCAGCGCTGCCCTGAGATCCCGGCGTCGGGAGCCGTAATCCAGCGCGGATTTAGGGAACGAGCAGGTTCAGCTTCGGGACAGGCGATGGCTGAAATCCCCCTTGAGGGGATCCCGGGCGTGATCCCTGATCCCGCTTTCCCAGCCGGGGCTTCGGAGTGCGGTGGGCATCGGAGGTGCCGGGCATGGTTAAAACTGGGAAGTGCCAATTTTTTTTGGCCGCCAGGAGCAAACAAGGAGCAAACGAGCTGGAAAAGTGGCCGGGCGAGCTCGCCTGGCTCCGGCCCAGCCCTGCTCCCTTCCCGTGCCCGCTGAGCTGCTGGGCTAACGCCAGAATCGCTCCGGCCTCCTTCCTGTGACCGTCACATGCCCGGGAGGGTGACAGGGCAGTGCCAGCGATCCCGGCTGGACCGGACAGGAGCCACCCCCTCCTCGTGGCACCGACCGAGCGGCGATGGCCTCGCCGGGAGCTCGTCGCCGGGGGTGAGCAGGGCAAGCGGCCCCTCTCGTGACGGCCTCGCCGTGTTTTCTGTGGCTTTGCAGACAGCAGCCGGCTCCTGGGGGCCCCGCGCCCGGGCTACGGGACGCTGCAGCCGGACACGGACCCGTCCCGCATGGTGAGCTCCGGTCCGCGGCGTTCTCCGGGGGGATGGCACCGCACCCCTGGCATTGCCACACCCCCGGCTCCGGGCGCTGCTTGTCTGGGCCCTTGGCTTTCCCTGCCCGGTGCTGTTGGGTCACGCCGGGAAGCTCTGGGATTTGGGGAGTTTAGGGTTTAATGGGTGATGGTCGATTCCAGTTGGTTTCATGACAGAGCAGCCGCGTGTGGGTGACTCCCAGTGACTCCCCGTGATTCCCTTTCCTCCAGGAGGTCACGGGCTACCAGACCAGGACGTGGCGAGTGCTGCTGTGCCACGCGGGCTCCGTGCTGAGCGCGGGGCTGCTCCTGCTGCTCTTCCACTGGAAGCCGAGCCTGGAAGTGCAGGCCAAGTGCAAACCCTGCACCCTGGGCCAGGCGGACTGGCTCCTCATCAGGGTGAGTCCCGACGGGATCCCTCCAGGCTGGGATTCTGGGGGGTCTGGGCTTGGGTTCTGGGGGTCTGGGATTTCATTCTCTGGGTCTGGGGTCGGATTTTGTGGCTCTGGGGTCAGATTTTGTGGATCTGGGGTCGGGCTCTGCTTCCCAGCAGGACCCTGGGAATGTTCCTTCTGCTTGTCCTCCTCCCCGTGTCTGGCATCTCCTTTCATCAAGCACCAGATTATCCCAGGAATTTATTATCATTTTTATCATTATTATCATTATTATTATTATTATTTTATTATTATTCCTGGAATTGTCCTATTCCAGGAATCATCATTATTCCTGAAATAACTCCTCACTTCCCCCTCCCATCCCAGCCACCCCGGCTTGGAATTTCTCTTCATTGTCCCCAGACCTCAGCCACCACCCGGGGTGGGTGGCCAGGGCCTTCCTGCCTTCCCAGGGCTCCTGGGAGCATGCAGGGATGCCAGTTCCACCATCCAGGATGGGTGCCAGGGCCTTCCCGGGGCTCCTGGGGGCACGCAGAGATGCTGCTGTCCCTGTGCCAGCCCATCCCTGTGTTCCAGGACCGCTTCGGGCAGTGCTTCACCGCCAAGGTGCTGACGGAGCCGCTGGGCGAGGGCAGGTGAGCGGGGTCTGTCCCCGCGGGGCTCCGGGGCCCGCTCCCGGCGCTGGGGGAGGGCGGCAGGCGAGGGGCTGACCCCGGGGTTCCCCCCTGGAGCAGCCTGGAGCAGCAGCCCGGGGCGCGGCCGGAGGACCGCCGGAGCAGCATCGCCGTCGGCGTGGCGGACGAGGAGGAGAGCCGCGACACCGTCCGGCTGCACGACAAGGAGGAGGTGGCACTCGGGACCCCCCCGCCTCCGACCCCTCTCCCTGTGGCTGGGCACCCCACTAACACCGACTTTTCCGCCAGAAGAACGTCCTGAGGTATTACCTCTTCCAGGGAATGCGCTACGTCTGGCTGGAGCGGCGGCAGGCCTTCTGCAGAGTCAGGTATTCCCGGCTCCCGGCGCTTCCCCGCTCCCTCAGCCCCCTCAGGATCCCCCTGAGCCCCCGGGAGCCGCATCCCCGCCCTTCCCTGCGTGCCCCCGGCCCTTTGGAGCCCGGCCCTGGTGCCGCTGCGGGTGCCGGTGCTGCCTGCCCGGCCGGAGCGGTCTGGCACAGCCGGACGCTGCCGGCTCTCCGCACTGTGCCCCTTTTGTTGCCTTCCCCTGGCACCCTCAGGCCGCGGAGAGGCCAAGGCACGAGGCGCTCTCGCTGTCCCAGAGGGGTGGGCTTTGTCCCCTGGGCTTGGACGTGGCGTTTTTGCGCCGTTCCCGCCGGTTTTGACGCGGTTTCCCGGTTTTCCTTTGCCCTGGCGCTCCGCAGCGTGCTGGACGAGGGCCGGAGCTGCGCGGAGCTGCACCTCTGCCGGGCCGGGCTGGACCTGCAGGAGCACAGCACCAGGTACGGAGCCGGCAGCGCTCCGGGAAGCACGGCCGAGGCTTTTCCAGGGAGCAGGGAACCCCGGAGCCTCGGCTTTCCTAGCGTCCAGACCCTGAACCGCCGGCGGGGACGGAATTCCTGGGATTGGCTTCTCCGCACAGCCGGGCTCCTCACGGAGGGCTGGGCAGTGGGAGGGGCCCCGAGTTGGAAACGCGGCTCTTCCCATGGATAAAAACCCTTCCCTCTCCTTTCCCATGGATAAAAACGCTTCCCTCTCCTTTCCCATGGATAAAACCCCTTCCCTCTCCTTTCTCAAGGATAAAACCCCTTCCCTCTCCTTTCTCAAGGATAAAACCCCTTCCTTTTCCTTTCCCAAGGATAAAATCCCTTCCCTCTCCTTTCCCATGGATAAAACCCCTTCCCTCTCCTTTCCCAAGGATAGAATTCCCTCCCTCTCCTTTCCCGAGGATAACATTCCCTCCCTCTCCCCGCCCCCCTGCAGAAGGAGGATCTACGGCCCCAACCTCATCGAGGTGCCCGTCAAGTCCTACGCCCGGCTCCTGGTGGAGGAGGTGGGTTCTGGGCCGAGCTTCCCAAGTGCATTTTCCCAGCACAGATCCGTCCCCTGCTCGCTGTCCCTCGCTGGAAGCGCTTCCCAGGCCCTTGGGAAGGGAGGGGAGGACGCTGGGGAAGGCAGAGCCCTGGAGGGGACCCGTCCTGGCCCTCTTGGCTCGGGCAGGAGCAGCCCCCGCTGGGTGCGGAGGTGGCTGAGCACCCTCGGGAGCAGCATCCGTAGGGAAATCCGGGCAGGATGGAGGCTTTGGGGATGTCAGGGAAGGGCCACGTTCTCCTCTGCAGCCGGGAGCCCGCCGGCCTCACGGTGGGCTGGAGGAAGCTTTTCCTCCTCCAAGGAGCCTGGGGGTCCTGTGCTGGGATGGGGGAAGTTCTCCCCACTTCCAGGAGCCTGGAGATCCCACACTGGGCTGGGGGAAGCTCCTGGCACTTCCAGGATCCTGGAAATCCCACATTGGGCTGGGGGAGGTTCTCCCACCCCGAGGAGCCCGGAGCTGTCCCAGTGAGCTCTCAGAAGCTCTCCCCGCTCCCAAACCTGGATTTTCCCCTCATTCCAGGTGCTCAATCCCTTCTACATCTTCCAAGTGCTCAGCATGGTGCTCTGGGTGTGCGATGCCTACTACTACTACGCCGCCTGCATCTTCCTCATCTCCACCTTCTCCCTGGGGCTGTCCCTCTACGAGACGCGCAAGGTCGGTGCTGGCAGCTCCTGTGGGATCACATCCCATGGAACACATGGAACAACCCCATTCTGGGTGCTGGCAGCTCCTATGGGATCACATCCCATGGAACAGCCCCGTTCTGGGTGCTGGCAGCTCCTGTGGGATCACATCCCAGTGAACAGCCCCGTTCCGGGTGCTGGCAGCTCCTATGGGATCACATCCCATGGAACAGCCCCGTTCTGGGTGCTGGCAGCTCCTGTGGGATCACATCCCATGGAACAGCCCCGTTCTGGGTGCTGGCAGCTCCTATGGGATCACATCCCAGTGAACAGCCCCGTTCTGGGTGCTGGCAGCTCCTGTGGGATCACATCCCATGGAACAGCCCCGTTCTGGGTGCTGGCAGCTCCTATGGGATCACATCCCATGGAACAGCCCCGTTCTGGGTGCTGGCAGCTCCTATGGGATCACATCCCATGGAACAGCCCCGTTCTGGGTGCTGGCAGCTCCTATGGGATCACATCCCATGGAACAGCCCCGTTCTGGGTGCTGGCAGCTCCTGTGGGATCACATCCCATGGAACAGCCCCGTTCTGGGTGCTGGCAGCTCCTGTGGGATCACATCCCATGGAACAGCCCCGTTCTGGGTGCTGGCAGCTCCTATGGGATCACATCCCATGGAACAGCCCCGTTCTGGGTGCTGGCAGCTCCTATGGGATCACATCCCATGGAACAGCCCCGTTCTGGGTGCTCTGTGACCCCTGAGCCCTCACCCAGCTCTCCTTCCCCTCCATCCCTGCTTCCGAGCCCTCAGGACCGTTTTTGGGGATGCTTTCCCGGGTTTTGGGGTGGATTTTCACTGCTCCCTCCCTCCCAGCAAAGCACCACCCTGCGGAACATGGCCAGGATGTCGGTGGGGGTCCGGGTCCGGCGGCCCAGCGGAGGTGAGAGGGAAGCGTTTGGGGGTGGTTGTGGGGATAACGCTTCCTTTGGGATCCCGGTTCAGCACCAAAATAGTGCTGGGACAGGTGGGAATAACGTTGGGATAGGTGGGAATGATGTTGGGATAGGTGGGAATGATGTTACAAGGTACCAGGGTGTTGGGATAGGTGGGAATGATGCTGTGAGACTCCGGAACGGTGTTGGGGTCCCGTTAGCCGGCGCTGCCTCTGCCCGGACGAAGCTGCAGACGAGGCCATTTCCAAAGCCGATACGGATTTAATTTAACGGGAAATTTGAGGGAAAGAGAGAAAAAAGCTGATTCTAGGGATAATCCCACCCACGGATCCCAGCCCTCCTCCTCCTCCCCCTCCTCCTCCTGCTCTTCCCGGTGCTGGGAATCCCGGGGTTCCTCCGGAGGCTCCGCTTCCGCACGCCCCGATCCCGGCTGTCCACAGGCGTCGGTGCCGTCCCCGCCGCCGGGGCTGGCACCTGCGGGAGGCCCTGGGGAATTCTCGGCGGGATCAGTTACCCCAAGCCTGGGATCAGTTATCCCTTAGGCCCGGCGTTCACCCCTCCTGCCCACGGGGATCCCTTTCCGGGGCCGGGGAGGAGCGAGCCGCGCTCCCCGAGCCCTGAGCCGCCTCCTTTTCCAGAGGAGCTGGTGCTGAGCTCGGCGGAGCTGGTGCCGGGCGACTGCATCCGGCTGCCCGCGGACGGGGCGCTGCTGCTGCCCTGCGACGCCGCGCTGCTGACTGGCGAGTGCATGGTCAACGAGAGCCTGCTGACCGGTGAGAGCCATGGGCCCGCGGGATCCGGTCTGAGCCGCCCGTCCCTGCTTGGCTCCTGACCCCCCCCCCGGGGTGATAATTCCCGCTGGGAATGTTCTCCGGGCAGGGGAGAGCGTGCCGGTGATGAAGACGCCGCTGCCGGCGGGCGGGCAGGCGGCCGGAGCCGCGTACTGCCCTGAGGAGCACCGGCGGCACACGCTGTTCTGCGGGACACAGGTCATCCAGGCCAAGGCCTACACGGGCACGGACGTGTTGGCCGTGGTCACCCGCACAGGTGAGGCCTTGGGGTGCGCCCCGGGGTGAATCCGGGGATGAGAAAGCCCCTGGAAGTGGGGAGAGCTTCCCCCAGCCCAGTGTGGGATCTCCAGGCTCCTGGAAGTTGCGGGAGCTTCTCCCAGCCCAGTGTGGGACCTCCAGGCTCCTGGAAGTTGCGGGAGCTTCCCCCAGCCCAGTGTGGGATTTCCAGGCTCCTGGAAGTGGTGGGAGCTTCTCCCAGCCCAGTGTGGGATTTCCAGGCTCCTGGAGGTGGGAGAGCTTCCCCCAGCCCAGTGTGGGATTTCCAGGATCCTGGAAGTGCCAGGAGCTTCCCCCAGCCCATTGTGGGATTTCCAGGCTCCTGAAAGTGGGGAGAGCCTCCCCCAGCCCATTGTGGGATCTCCAGGCTCCTGGAAGCAGGGAGAGCTCCCTTGGGAGCGGTGCCACATGGTGACCTCCTGGCCCTGTCCCACAGGGTTCTGCACGGCCAAGGGGGACCTCATCAGCTCCATCCTCTACCCCAAACCCGTGAGCTTCAAGTTCTACAAGGACGCTGTGAAGTTCGTGATGTTCCTGGCCGTCCTGGGTAGGTCCGGGCCTGGAGGCAGATCCCGGAGCACCCAAACCCTGTGGAATGGTGGGACCCCCCCATCCTGCGCCCGCACTTTGTAACCGAGCCCGTTGTCCCCGGCACAGCGCTCATCGGCACCGTGTACAGCATCCTCATCCTGGTTCGGAACCAGGTAGGGCCGTGGGAGCGGGAGAATCCCCCGGGATCCATCGTGCGCGCGGGATTCCCACCCCGCTCCCTCCTCCTCCCCTCCCAGGTCCCCGTGGGACAAATCATCATCCGCGCCCTGGACCTGGTCACCGTCATCGTGCCGCCGGCGCTGCCGGCCGCCATGACCGTGGGCACCATCTACGCCCAGAACCGGCTGAAGAAGCAGGGCATCTTCTGCATCAGCCCGCCCCGCATCAACCTGGGCGGGAAGCTGCGCCTGGTCTGCTTCGACAAGGTGAGCTGGGCCCAGCCGGCCGGGCACCGCCGGCTGCGGGGTCTCGTCCGGACCCACCGTGTGGGTTCACCCGGACCCACCGCGTGGGTTCACCCGGACCCACCGCTTGGGCTCGTCCGGACCCACCACGGGGTCTCGTCCGGACCCACCGCGGGGGACTTGTCCGGCCCCACCGCGTGGGCTCACCCGGCCCCACCGCGTGGGTTCATCCGGACCCACCGCGCTCTGTCCGCAGACGGGGACGCTGACCGAGGAGGGGCTGGACGTGTGGGGCGTGGTGCCCCTGGAGGGACAGCGCTTCCTGCCCATGGTGCGTGAGCCCCGCTGCCTGCCCGCCGGGGCCCTGCTCTACGCGCTGGCCGCGTGCCACGCCGTGTCGCTGCTGCGGGGCCAGCTCGTCGGGGACCCCGTGGACCTCAAGATGCTGGAATCCACTGGCTGGGTGAGGAGGGGGTTGTGGGTCCGGAACCTCGCCCTGCTGGGACAGGGGGTGTAGGATCCTCTGCGGGGTGCGTGAGCTCGGCAGCGCTTTGGGGTCTCGGTTTCAGCGCCTGGAGATGACGGAGGAGGAGGACGGGGAGCTCCCGGCGTTCCAGCAGTTCGGGATGAAGGTCTTGGCTGTGGTGAGGCCTCCGCCGGAGGAGGAGCAGCCGCGGGACAGGGTAATCCCATGGGGCGGCTTCCCGCGCTCCCGCCTCCTGGAGAAATCCCGCCCGGGCCTGACGCCCGCCCGCTCCCCACAGAAGCACCAGGCCCCCGTGGGGATCCTGCGGCGTTTCCCGTTCTCCTCCTCCTTCCAGAGGATGAGCGTCCTGGTGAAGCTGCCCGGGGAAGCCTCGGCCCACGCCTACATCAAGGGCGCCCCGGAGATGGTGGCCAGTCTGTGCAGGAAGGAAACTGGTTCGTACTGGGAGACAGGGCTCAGCCCTGCTCCCGCTGGCTGTGTCCCCGCAGCTCATCCCCCTGGGAATGATCCTCAGGAGCGCTGTGGGGCAGCTCCCAAAGGCTTCGGAGTGGCTGCAGCCACGTGGAGGGGAGGAAAACAGGAACCAGAAGATGGGGAATGGGGCTGGGGGCTTCCTCCAGCTCAGGGAGAGAGCTCCAGGATCCTGGAGGTGGGGAGAGCTTCCCCCAGCCCAGTGTGGGATCTCCAGGATCCTGGAATTGGGGAGAGCTTCCCCCAGCCCAGTGTGGGATCTCCAGGATCCTGGAATTGGGGAGAGCTTCCCCCAGCCCAGTGTGGGATCGCCAGGATCCTGGAATTGGGGAGAGCTTCCCCCAGCCCAGTGTGGGATCTCCAGGCTCCTGGAAGCAGGGAGAGCTTCCCCCAGCCCAGTGTGGGATTTCCAGGCTCCTGGAAGCAGGGAGAGCTTCTCCCAGCCCAGTGTGGGATCTCCAGGCTCCTGGAGGTGGGGAGAGCTTCCCCCAGCCCAGTGTGGGATTTCCAGGCTCCTTGAGGAGCAGCTGCTCACGAGCACCCCAAGCCCTGGAGCTCCGTGTCTGCTCTCTGGAGCCAGGCTTCCCTCAGGAGCTGCTCCGGCCTCGCTTTTCCAGTGCCCCCGGATTTCTCCCGGATGCTCCGGCACTACACCACCGACGGGTTCCGGGTGCTGGCCCTGGCCTGCAAAGCCCTGGGCACAGTGGCCACCTTCGAGGAGGCCCTGCAGCTCCCCAGGTTGGTGCCAGCGCTGCCTCTGTCCGCCTCCTCGCGGGCTCCCAGCGTTTCCCGGGATGCCCTGCAGGGGTTGAAACCCTAATCCATCCCGGAGGAATTCCCGGCTGCCTCCCAGATGGGTTTTTCCCTGTTCCCACCCCTCGATCCCTCGATCCTCCCCGCTGGCGTTGAGGAGGCGATGAAAGGCTCCTTGTCTCCCTCCAGGGACTCCGTGGAGAGCGGCCTGAGCTTCCTGGGCTTCCTGGTCATGAAGAACGTCCTGAAGCCGGAGTCGGCTCCGGTGATCCACCTGCTGAGGAGCGCCAACATCCGCCCCGTCATGGTGACAGGTGGCCCTGGGGGGCAGCGGGGTCCGGGGCACACGGACAGTGCTGGGCGGGGTGCGAGGGGGAAGGACCTCCCCACCCAGAATCCCACCCAGAGTCCCACCCAGAATCCCTCCAGGGACCCCAGCAGGGATCCCAGCAGGAATCCGTGGCCCGGAGCAGCTGTGGGGCCTCCTGGATCCCGGCTTTGTGCATCCCTGCCCTCGGCACGCAGCATTTGCTGTGGGCTCGTGGTGTGGAGGTTTTTTGGGTGGAAGAAGTCGTTGTGCTGCTGCCTGTCCCCTAAGCACCGGCGTGTTCTAAATCCCGAATTTCGTGGCCAATGGGGAGGGGGGGGCGGTGCAGAGTCACCTCCAGGTGTTTTCCAGGCAGGAAAACAGGATTTGAACCCGATTTCCTTTGGGGCAGGACAGACAGGAGGTTTTGGGGGAAAGAAGGGGAAGCGAAGCCCCCGCGTGGCTGCGGTGGCCGGGAGAGGGAACACGGCCGGTTCGGGCTGCTCCTCTTGGCCTGGAAATTCCAAACACTCATTCCTGGTCCCCCCACGTGTCCCTGGCAGGGGACAACATGCTGACGGCCATGAACGTGGCACGCGGGTGCCGCATGGTGGAGCCCCGGGAGGGCGTGATCTTCGTGACGGCCTCGCCGCCCGGCCACGGCAAACCCGCCACCCTCAAGTTCGTCCTGGCCGAGCATTCCCAGGGCGAGGAGCAGCCCGAGGTGAGAGCCCAGGACACCCTGTGGGAGCCCAGACTGCCCAGGGCTCGGGTTTTCGTGGGATCCCGGAATTCCAGGGTGGTTTGGGTTGGGAGGGAGCTTAAAGCTCATCCCGTGCCATGGGCGGGGGCACCTTCCGCTGTCCCAGGCTGCTCCAAGCCCCAGTGTCCAACCTGGCTGTGGGCACTGCCAGGGATCCAGGGGCAGCCACAGCTGCTCTGGGCACCCTGTGCCAGGGCCTCCCCGCCCTCCCAGCCGGGAATCCCTTCCCAATATCTAAGAAATGGAGTCCCTCAAGTCCGGCTTTCTCCGCAGTCCGGGAATTGCGGAATCCCAGAACGGTTTGGGTTGGAAAGGACCTCAGAGCTCGTCCCATTCCATGGGCAGGGGCACCTTCCACCCCCCGGGAGCTGCAGCCTGGCCTGGGGCTCTGCCAGGCTGGGAGGGCTTTTCCAGCACGGCTCTCCTGGGGACAGTTCAGGGTGTGCTGCTGCTGCCCGTCACGCATCCCTGCTCCGGGAGAGCTCGGCCGCTCCTGCCTTTCCCTGGGAGCACAGCCAGCAGGGATGGCAGCTCCAAACACCTCCGGGCTGGGCGTGGGGGGCTGGCTCAGCCCGGGCCTGTGCCCCAAAGAGCCCCACGGGTGTGCCTGGCACTGGGGCTCCGGGGAGCCGCTCCCTGCGGCTGCGGGCGGGCCCGGCCCGGCTCCGGGGGCTCCGCAGAGCTGGAGCTGCTCTCCCGGCAGGGCCTGCAGCAGCAGCAGCAGCAGCAGCGCGACGGCTCCTCCCTCCCGCCCCGGCACTGCCACTTGGCCCTCAACGGGAAATCCTTCCAGGTGGTCTGTGAGCACTTCGCCGACCTCCTGCCCAGGGTGAGTCCGGCCGGGAGCCCTCCGGAGGGGCTGGGAATCCTCTGGAGGGGCTGGGAATCCTCTGGTGGGGTTGGGAACCCTCTGGTGGGGCTGGGAACCCTCTGGTGGGGTTGGGAATCCTCTGGTGGGGCTGGGAACCCTCCAGTGGAGTTGGGAATCCTGTGGTGGCGTTGGGAACCCTCCAGAGGGGTTGGGAAGCCTCCAGTGGGGTTGGGAATTGTCTGGAGCGGTTGGGAATCTTCTGGGGGGTTTGGGAACCTTCTGGAGGGGTTGGGAACTCTCCGGAGGGGTTGGGAAGCCTCCAGTGGAGTTGGGAACCCTCTGGTGGGGCTGGGAACCCTCTGGCGGGGTTGGGACCCCTCCAGTGGGGTTGGGAATCTTCCAGTGGGGTTGGCAATCCTCTGGTGGGGCTGGGAATCCTCCAGTGGGGCTGGGAACCTTCCGGAGGGGTTGAGAAGCCTCCAGTGGGGTTGGGAATTCTCTGGAGGGGTTGGGAATCTTCTGGGGGGTTTGGGAACCTTCTGGAGGGGTTGGGAACTCTCCGGTGGGGCTGGGAATCCTCCGGTGGGGTTGGGAACCCTCCGGTGGGGCTGGGAATCCTCCGGTGGGGCTGGGAACCTTCCGGAGGGGTTGGGAAGCCTCCAGTGGGGTTGGGAATTCTCTGGAGGGGTTGGGAATCTTCTGGGGGGTTTGGGAACCTTCCGGAGGGGTTGGGAACTCTCCACCAGTTTGACCTCTCCGTGGTTTCCCACTGCGGCCTCACAGCCCCAAACCAGAGCTCCCTGCGGGTGTTCCTTTGGCTGGTGTGATATTCCCAGTGCCCTGCCGGCCATTCCCAGTGCCCCGCCGGCCATTCCCAGTGCCCTGCTTGCCATTCCCAGTTCCCTGCTGGCCATTCCCATCACCCTACTGGACACTCCCAGTGCCCTGCCGGCCATTCCCATCACCCTGCCTGCCATTCCCAGTTCCCTGCTGGCCATTCCCATTACCCTGCTGGCCATTCCCAGTTCCCTGCCAGCCATTCCCATTACCCTGCTGGCCATTCCCAGTGCCCTGCCGGCCATTCCCATCACTCTGCCAGCCATTCCCAGTTCCCTGCTGGCCATTCCCATTACCCTGCCTGCCATTCCCAGTTCCCTGCTGGCCATTCCCATTACCCTGCTGGCCATTCCCAGTGCCCTGCTGGCCATTCCCATCACTCTGCCAGCCATTCCCAGTTCCCTGCTGGCCATTCCCATTACCCTGCCTGCCATTCCCATCACCCTGCTGGCCATTCCCATTACCCTGCTGGCCATTCCCAGTGCCCTGCCAGCCATTCCCATCACCCTGCTGGCCATTCCCTTCACTCTGCCGGCCATTCCCATCACTCTGCCGGCCATTCCCAGTGCCCTGCCAGCCATTCCCAGTGCCCTGCTGGCCATTCCCATTACCCTGCTGGCCATTCCCAGTGCCCTGCCGGCCATTCCCATCACCCTGCCTGCCATTCCCAGTTCCCTGCTGGCCATTCCCAGTTCCCTGCTGGCCATTCCCATCACCCTGCTGGCCATTCCCAGTGCCCTGCCAGCCATTCCCATCACCCTGCCGGCCATTCCCATCACCCTGCCAGCCATTCCCTCTTCCCTCCTCGCCATTCCCAGTGCCCCACTGGCCCCCAGCCCCTCGGGGCCGGCCGTGCCGCGGCGGTGATGGCCCTGCCCGCTTTCAGATCCTGCTGCGGGCCACGGTGTTCGCGCGCATGCTGCCCGAGCAGAAGGCGCAGCTGGTGAGCCGCCTGCAGGAGCTCGAGTAAGGCCCAGGCCTGGATCCGGGGGCTCGTCCTGGGAATGCGGAATGGCTTCCGCCGGGAGACGCCTCAGAGCTCCCCCGGCCGCGCCCGTGCCGCGGGAGGGGACATTGGCACCAGGGAGCTCCAGCCTGGAGCGGGGCATCCGCGGGAACGTGGGTCCCTGAGGAGCGTGGGGACCCTGAGGAGCGTGGGGTCCGTTTCCTGCATTCCCTGAGGAACGTGGGGTCCCTTTCCCCCAATCCCTGAGGAACATGAGGTGCCTTTCCCCCATTCCCTGAGGAACATGGGGTTCCTTTCCCCCATTCCCCGATGAACGTGGGTCCCTTTCCCCCAATCCCTGAGGAATGTGGGGTCGCTTTCCTCCAATCTGAGGAATGTAGGATCCCTTTCCCCCATTCCGTGAGGAGCATGAGATCCCTTTCCCCCATTCCCTGAGGAGCATGAGATCCCTTTTCCCCATTCCCTGAGGAACATGGGATCCCTTTCCCCCATTCCCTGAGGAGCATGAGATCCCTTTTCCCCATTCCCTGAGGAACGTGGGGTCCCTTTCCCCCATTCCCTGAGGAGCATGAGATCCCTTTTCCCCATTCCCTGAGGAACATGGGGTCCCTTTCCCCCATTCCCTGAGGAGCATGAGATCCCTTTTCCCCATTCCCTGAGGAACATGGGGTCCCTTTCCCCCATTCCCTGAGGAGCATGAGATCCCTTTCCCCCATTCCCTGAGGAACATGAGGTTCCTTTCCCCCATTCCCCGATGAACGTGGGTCCCTTTCCCCCAATCCCTGAGGAATGTGGGGTCGCTTTCCTCCAATCTGAGGAATGTAGGATCCCTTTCCCCCATTCCCTGAGGAGCATGAGATCCCTTTTCCCCATTCCCTGAGGAACATGGGATCCCTTTCCCCCATTCCCTGAGGAGCATGAGATCCCTTTTCCCCATTCCCTGAGGAACATGGGGTCCCTTTCCCCCATTCCCTGAGGAGCATGAGATCCCTTTCCCCCATTCCCTGAGGAACATGGGATCCCTTTCCCCCATTCCCTGAGGAGCATGAGATCCCTTTCCCCCATTCCCTGAGGAACATGGGATCCCTTTCCCCCATTCCCTGAGGAGCATGAGATCCCTTTTCCCCATTCCCTGAGGAACATGGGGTCCCTTTCCCCCATTCCCTGAGGAGCATGAGATCCCTTTCCCCCATTCCCTGAGGAACATGGGATCCCTTTCCCCCATTCCCTGAGGAGCATGAGATCCCTTTTCCCCATTCCCTGAGGAACATGGGGTCCCTTTCCCCCATTCCCTGAGGAGCATGAGGTGCCTTTCCCCCATTCCCTGAGGAACATGGGGTCCCTTTCCCCCATTCCCTGAGGAACATGAGGTGCCTTTCCCCCATTCCCTGAGGAACATGGGATCCCTTTCCCGCAGCTACTGCGTGGGGATGTGCGGGGATGGCGCCAACGACTGCGGGGCGCTGCGGGCGGCCGACGTGGGCATCTCCCTGTCCGAGGCCGAGGCGTCCGTGGCCTCGCCCTTCACCTCCCGCGTGGCCACCATCGAGTGCGTGCCCAGGGTCATCCGGTGAGCGCGGGGCAACCCTGGGAACGCCGCCGGCCCCCCTCGGGAGAGCTCCCGGGGAGGGGGTGGCCAGTGGGTGACCCCATGTCCCCCCACAGGGAGGGCCGGTGCTCCTTGGTCACCTCCTTCGGGGTCTTCAAGTACATGGCCCTGTACAGCCTGGTGCAGTTCGTGTCCGTGCTGCTGCTCTACACCGTGAGTGCCGCCCCAAACCCCCGCTTTTCCCCGGGAATTCCCCGGGACCCGCCTCATCCCGCCTGCCCCTCTCCTCCTCCTCCCCAGATCAACACCAACCTGAGCGATTTCCAGTTCCTCTTCTTCGACCTGGTCATCACCACCACGGTGGCCGTGCTGATGGGGCGCACGGGGCCGGCGCCGGCGCTGGGCGTGCGGCGCCCGCAGGGGGCCCTGATCAGTGGCCTGGTGCTGGGCAGCCTCGTGCTGCAGACGGCGCTGCTCGTCGCCGTGCAGGTCCTCAGCTACTTCGTCACCGTCTCGCAGAGCTGGTGAGGCGCCCGAAATCGGGGAACCGGGAATTCCGAGCTTGGAAAAGGCCCAGCGCCAGCCCGCGTTCGCCGCTGGAGGCCGAGTGCCCGCGTGCAGGGGTGTTCTGGGCACTTGCAGGGCTGGCGATTCCAGCGAGGCTGTTCCAGCGCTTTGCAACCCTTCCCATGCTGGAATTCTTCCCAGGATCCCATCTAAACCTCCCCTGCTCCCCGTGGGTTTGGGGATGGGGGCGGCGCCGCGGTTGTGGCAGAGCCCAGGGTTTGTCTGGGGCTTTGGGGTCTGGCAGCAGGCAGGGAACCGTGGAGTGTCCTCAGCTGGGAGGGATCATCTGGGAGTGCAGCCCCTGGCCCTGCCCAGACCCCCCAACAGCCCCACCCTGGGCATCCCTGGCAGCGCTGTCCAAACGCTCCTGGAGCTCTGGCAGCCTCGGGGCCGGGACCATTCCCTGGGGAGCCTGGGCAGTGCCCAGCACCCTCTGGGGGAAGAACCTTTCCTGATATCCAACCTAAACCCTCCCCTGACACAGCTCCCATTCCCAAGGGATCTATCCCTGGTCCCAGAGCAGAGACTGGAGCTGCTCCTGGCCCCTCCACTCACGAGGAAGTTGTGACTTTGACGGAGAACAAGGGTGGTGTCCAGGCCCTCCCAGCTGACCCCGTGCCCTGTCCCCTGGCCCAGGTTCGTGCCCCTGAACAGCACGGTGACAGCGCCCCAGAACCTGCCCAACTACGAGAACACCGTCCTGTTCTGCGTCAGCGGCTTCCAGTACCTCATCCTGGCCGTGGCCATGTCCAAGGGACACCCCTTCCGAGAGCCGCTCTACACCAACGGTGGGGACACCGCCAGCCACCACCCTCCTCCTCCTCCTCCTCCTCCTCCTCCTCCTCCTCCTCCTCCTCCTGCTGCTGCTCACCCGTCCCCTCTCGCCCCCAGTGCTCTTCCTGCTCGTGCTCGTCCTGCTCTTCGGCCTGATGATCTGGCTCACCCTGTACCCGCTGGGCTTCCCCAAATCCCTGCTGAAGCTCCAGGCCATCGAGGATTTCAACTTCAAGCTGCTTCTCCTGGGCATCGCCACCCTCAACTTCTTCGCCGCCTTCGTGCTGGAGGTGGGTCCGGGGGGGCCTTTGGGGTGCTCCTGGAGCTGTCCCGGGTGGGCACAGGGCTCTCCTTCCCTCCCCCAACCCTGATTCCCTCCCCGCTCCGGCCCCAGACCGCCCTGGATCACGGCTTGCTCGGCTGCTTCCGAAGGCTGCGTCGGAAAAAAGCCTCCAAGAAGCTTTTCAAGAGGCTGGAGAAGGAGCTGAGCCAGCAGCAGCCGGGCTGGCCACCCCTGGACCAGCCGCTGTTTGCCACGCCCAGGATGGCCCTCGCTGTGAGATAGCAGTGCCCCCGTGCCCGCCTGCCCCCGCCTCGGACACTTCCTTAATTTATTGATCCCGGAAAAAGCAGGGATGCAGCAGGTGGGCGGGATCCCTCGGCATCACGGATGTGAATCCCACGGCCATGGTGGTCCCAGGGCCACACTGATCCCATGGCCACAGTGGTCCCACAGCTACAGCCCATGGCCACACTGATCCCATGGCCACACTGATCCCATGGCCACAGTGGTCCCAGAGCTACAGCCCATGGCCACGCTGATCCCATGGCCACGCTGATCCCATGGCCACACTGATCCCATGGCCATGGTGCTCCCATGGCCACACTGATCCCATGGCCACAGTGGTCCCACAGCTACAGTCCATGGCCACACTGATCCCACGGCCACACTGATCCCATGGCCACACTGATCCCATGGCCACACTGATCCCATGGCCATGGTGCTCCCATGGCCACACTGATCCCATGGCCACAGTGGTCCCACAGCTACAGTCCATGGCCACACTGATCCCACGGCCACACTGATCCCATGGCCACACTGATCCCATGGCCACAGTGGTCCCAGAGCTACAGCCCATGGCCACGCTGATCCCATGGCCACGCTGATCCCATGGCCACACTGATCCCATGGCCATGGTGCTCCCATGGCCACACTGATCCCATGGCCACAGTGGTCCCACAGCTACAGTCCATGGCCACACTGATCCCACGGCCACACTGATCCCATGGCCACACTGATCCCATGGCCACAGTGGTCCCACGGCTACAGCCCACGGCCACGCTGACCCCATGGCCATGGTGATCCCACAGCCACACTGATCCCATGGCCACACTGATCCCACAGCCACTCTGACCCCATGGCCATGGTGGTCCCACGGTTACAGCCCATGGCCACACTGATCCCACGGCCACCCTGACCCCATCGCCATGGTGGTCCCATGGCTATGGCCCACGGCCATGCTGGCCCCATGGCCATGGTGCTCCCACAGCCACTCTTGACCCCATGGCCACGCTGACCCCATGGCCATGGTGCTCCCACAGCCACGCTGACCCCATGGCCATGGTGCTCCCATGGCCATGCTGACCCCGTGGCCACGCTGACCCCATGGCCATGGTGCTCCCACAGCCACACTGATCCTGTGGCCACAGTGCTCCCATGGCCATGCTGACCCCGTGGCCACACTGACCCCATGGCCACGGTGCTCCCACAGCCACGCTGACCCCGTGGCCACAGCCCAGAGGAGCAGGAACGGGGCAGAAGATCCAGAGGAGGAAGAGGAGCATCCAGCCCCGCTCTTCCCACAGGGTTTCTCCCACTCCCGCTGGCCACCGGGGCCGCTGTGGCCTCTCGTGGCCGGCCCAGCCGCTGGGCAGGGGGTCCCCGCTGTCCCCGGCGCCCCCGGCTCCGTGTCACTGTGAAGCCCCTCCCCGTGCCCCCGTCCCCTCTAGATGTGTAGGGAGTTTACAGTCCCCGTTCCCGGCTTGCCAACGATGCTGCTCCATCCCCAGCGCGCCCCAGGGCCCTTCTCCGCTCGGAATGCTCGGGCAGGGCTCCTCTGCTCTGGGATGGGGCCTCCCTAGCGTTACAGACCCCACAAATTCTCTATTTTTTAACTCTCCTCCCACGCCCCGGGCTGCGGGAGCCGTCGGGTTCCGGACGGGGCTGTCACGGGCCTTGTCTAATAAATTAACATTTATTTTCCTGCGCTGCTCGTCTGCGCTGCTCGCTGGGGGCGGATTCGGGATGGCACCGGTGAGTATCCGTGCAGGACGGGGCGCCGGGACGAGGTTTCGGGGTCACCTCGTTCGCAGCCGGGCTGGGAAGCGCTCGGCTCGATGCTCGAAAGCAGGGCCCGGAGCCAGGGATGACACCGCTGGGATTCCTGCAGCCCGAACCGAGCTGGACAGCCTCTCTCCAGCTGGAATTTCCTAGAAAACATCAGTAATCGCTGGAAAAGCCCAGGTGTCCTGGCCAAGGCCTGGGAAAGGCGGGAGACGGAGACGGGGGCTGTGCTGCCCGCACCCCCTGCCCGGCTTTTCCAGCTGCCTGCGGGATCCCAGGCTGGTTCCTGCAGGGATTTGCTTCCATGGAAAGTCTGAACCCCCTCCAAGCGCCGGCGGCGCCTCTCTGCCCTCCGGGAGCTGGGGATTAGATCAGGAAATGAGGCA
Organism: Cyanocitta stelleri; assembly: GCA_026167965.1. NCBI lineage: Eukaryota > Metazoa > Chordata > Aves > Passeriformes > Corvidae > Cyanocitta > Cyanocitta stelleri. The sequence continues at coordinate 800,969 of JANXIP010000030.1, read as the reverse complement.
CAAGCAGAGGTAAGAGGTTTCCTGAAGGCCCGGCCAAGGCTGCAGTTGTTAACCCCGGCTTCCCGAGCCGCACAATCCCTCCCCTCGCGGGGTTTTGCCCATTCTTGGCGGTTTTCAAAGCAAAAGCACCCAGGAGCCGCTCCCCCTCGGATGGGTCGGGAGGGTGTCATTTAATTTAATTTGATTTGATTGAATTATTGACAGGCAGCTCCTGCCCCTGGGTGGAGGCTGGCGGGGCTGGCCTGAGGGTAACGCTGGAGCTGGGGGCCAGCAGCAGCTTGGTGGGAGCAGCTGAGGTGTTTTTGAGGTCCTTGGGACGCTTTTATCCATCCCTCAGCCTGGCAAACCAGGCTGGAGAGGAGCTGGCAGCCCCTTCCAGCCCCGGCCGCCTCTCGTCCTGCTCGGAAAAATCCTCTTTTTCCTGGGTTTTGCAGCTCTCGGGCCCTGTCCTGGTGCTCAGCCCGCGGCGCAACCCAGCGCGGGCTGGCTGGGATCCAACCCCACGGGAGAGAACCCGGTCTCCTCCGCTCTCCCCCGTTCCCGTCTCCAGAGACCTCCTCCCTCCCCCCCGCGCCCTCCCTGTGCTCCTTTGCTGGGTTTTCACCCCAAACCCGCGGCATTCGTCCCCCGCCTCCGGCCCTGGCTCCGCGCCGAGCTCGGGGGGGGGTTTGGGGATCATCCCCATCCCGCCGGGATCCCCCGGAACGCGCCGGGAGCGGGGAAAAGGGGCCCCCGGGGGCTGCGGAGCCTCCAGCAGCTCCAGCTGGGGTGGGAAAAGCGGGATTTGGGTCCTTTTCCCCGCTCCATGCCGGGATAAATCCCCTGCGGGGCTGCAGCATCCTCGCTGCTGGGGGGGATCGGGAGCGCCAGCGCCGGGCCTGCATCGGGAGGGGTGATGAGATCCCAGCATCCCAGATTTTGGGGGCGATGGGGTTGGTTTGGTTTTTTTTCTCCCAGAAAAATTCCCCGAGCTGCTCCTTCCCTCCCTCCCTCCCTCCCTCCAGCAGCACCAGCCCCGGCCCGCTCCGTGCGGGAGCCGCGCGGGATCCTCCTCCCTGCTCGCTTTTCCGAGGGTTTAAAACTCATCCCACCGGGAGGAAAAAAACCCCAAAAACAGCAGCCCAGCCCCGCCGGCGGCGCCCACGGCAGCGGCGCGTTCTCCCCGATGGGCGCTCGGGGTTATTCCCGGCTTTCCCCCTCCCCGCGGCGCGGGAGGAGGAAGGGGCCGGCTCAGGTGTGGCTTTAGGACCCAGCGGATCCCCCGTGCTGGAGGTAGGAGGTGGTTTTTTTGGGTTTTTTGGGGGTTTTTTTTGACTCTCATTGCAAGAGTTTTGGGGAAGCGGAGAGAGGAGAGCGCGGCGGTGGGCGAGGGCAGAGCCGGCGCTAACTGGTAAGGAGCGGGCGAGGGAAAGCCCCCTAAATCCCAGGAATTCCGGGGGCCATCCCCCCCCACGGCAGCGAACGGGGCTGAGCCCCCATTTCGGGGCTTTGTGAAACCACCTTAAAACCTCCAGCGGCTGCGAGCTGGGAAAAGTTGTTTTCAACTTTTTAACCTCAAAAAGCCAAAGCCCCCCCTTGGTTTTGGGGGTGCTGAGGGAACGGCAGCCGCGGGGGAGGGGGCCCTTCTTTGAGGCCTGACAGTTGCTGGAGATTTTTAACCACTTCCAAAAAGTCTAAAAATACCCCAAAGCCTGGAGGAAGCCCGGGGTTTGTTTGGTTTGGGTTTTTTTTTTTTTTATTTTCCGTCCTGGAAAGAGATGGCAGAAAAGGGATCTTTTATCCCGATTTATTTTGGGGGACGGGCCCCTGAGGGAAAGGTGATGTGTGAAAACGGGGATGGGGGCACCGAGTTCTTCACCTCTGGTCGGGGGCCAAAAAAGAATTGGAATCCTTTAATATTCCCTTTGTTCTCCCTCTCTCTGGCGACGGGAGGGCTTAAAGGGGAAAAAAAAAAAAAAAGGGAAGAAAAAAAAAGAAAAGAAAAGGAAAATGGGAAAAAAAAAAAAGAAAAAAAGCTGGGGGAGGGGGGAAAGGCTGGGGGAAGGTGGGGTTTAGCAGAATGAAAGGGACTGTGGTGTTCTTGCTGCGGGGTTGATTGTTCCCAGATGTGCAGTTGCAAAAACATCTGGCGCGGTCGGAGCCCGCCGGACCCCTGCGCCGAGGGAGCGGAGTTTGGGAAGGGGGAGCGGCCGGAGCGGGGGGGACGGGGCTGGGGGCGGCTTCATCCCCTCCTCGGTGGCGTTGGGGTGAAGGGGGACACGGTGGGGACATCGCGGGGACATCGCGGGGACACGGTGGGGACACGGTGGGGACATCGTGGGGACACCGCGGGGTCGTCGCGGGGCCGCTGGTGGCCCTCCGGGGTCTCGGCCGGGAGCCGGCGCTGGCGTCGCCGTCGGGGCAGACGTGACCCGACTGTCCCCGTCCCGCGGCCAAAGCCCGCGAGCTCCGGCCAAGGCTGGGGGGAGTTGAGGGAACCGGAGCTCGGGAGAAGCTGCGCAGGCTGGAAAAGGGGAGGCGACTCCGGAGCCGTGTCCTTGGGAGGGCGGGAGGACGGCGGGGGATGGCTGCGGAGGTGGTGTCAGTCTGTCTGTCCCTCCATCCCTGTGTCTGTCCATCCATCCCTCCATCCATCCATCCATCCCTCCATCCCTCCCTCCATCCATCCATCCCTCCATCCATCCATCCATCCATCCATCCATCCATCCCTCCCTCCATCCATCCCTCCATCCATCCATCCCTCCATCCCTCCCTCCATCCATCCATCCATCCATCCATCCATGGATCCATCCATCCATCCATCCATCCATTCCTCCATCCATCCATCCATCCATCCATCCATCCATCCATCCATCCATCCATCCTTTATCCCTCCATGGATCCGTCCATCCCTCCATCCATCCATCCATCCATCCATCCCTCCATCCATCCATCCATCCATCCATCCATCCATCCATCCATCCATCCATCCATCCATCCATCCATCCCTCCATCCATCCATCCCTGTGTCCATCCATCCATCCATCCATCCATCCATCCATCCATCCATCCATCCATCCATCCATCCATCCCAGGCCAGGATCCAGGTGCTGTCCCAGATCCAAGCTCTGCCAGTGGCCCTCGGGCTCGGCAGAGCCTCCGGAGGCGCCGCTGATCCTGCTCATCCTCCCCCCCGATCCCTTTTATCCCAGGACTCTTCCAGCCCCAGCTCAATCCGTGTCCAGGGCATCCTGGGCCGTGGGAAGCGGACGGGACCCGTCCCCCCGAGGGACGGCCGGGGCTGAGCCTGGTGATCCCGGCTCAGGCAGGGACCGACTCCATGGATTTCCCACAGCTGGGAAGGGTCTGGAACATCTCCCGTGGCTCCAGTCCTGGGAATGGGGAGGACGAGATTCCTACGGGATGAGCCGTGGTGGGGAAGGGGCTTTGTTCCGGTGGGGCTGCAGGAAGCGGTCCCTGAAGGTGCTGGGATGGTGCCGGAGAGGATGAGGCGGCCGGAAGGATTTTGGGGAGAGATCCACGGAATTGGTGCAGGAGAAGGTCCCTGGAAGGTGCCTTTGGTGGCTGGAAAATGCAACTTTGGTGATGGAGTGGGATGGGATCCCTGGAGTGTGCGGGATGGGATCCCTGGAAGGTGCAGGATGGGATCCCTGGAAGATCCCACACCTGGAGCTGCTGCGGCCAGTCCCACTGACCCTTCCCGAGTGTCCGGGGCTGGAGCCGCGGTTCCCCCGGGATCTGGGGTGGGAATCGCTCCCGGCACGGGGGGTTGGTGTTCCCGCCCCCCAGGGATGAGATTCCAAAGGGTTCCTCTCCCCCGTGCCTCAGTTTCCCCGGAGAGGATCCCCCCGTTGGAGCGCCGGGAATGCCGGTGGGATTCATCCTCAAACCCCTTCCCTTGGATTCCAGAGGAGTTTTGGGGGAGAATTTCTCTTTTTCCCCCCCGGAGCTGGCCGGGGATGAGGGGGAAGGGCGGCCGGAATTCCTGCCCGGCTCACCGGCCCTGGCTCCTCTTCCCGCCGGGAGAAGCACACTTGGAAAACGCCGGGAAGCCGCGAGCGCCCGAGGCCACCGAAGCCCGCGGGATTCCTCTCAAAATCCATGGTTCTCTCCTCAAATCCCCACATTCCTTTGGATTTAGGGGACGCCTGAGCAAACGCAGCATTCCCCCAGAACAACTCCTTTCCCAAGGAATTGGAAACCTCGGGAAAGGAGCCCCAAAGCTCCGCTCGGGGCGATCCGGCCCTCTCCTCCCACATCCCGGGAGTGATCCCGACATCCCGGGAGCGATCCCGACATCCCAGAGTGATCCTGACATCCCGGGACTGATCCTGACATCCCAGAGTGATCCTGACATCCCGGGAGCGATCCCGACATCCCAGAGTGATTCTGACACCCCGGGAGTGATCCCGACATCCCAGAGTGATCCTGACACCCCGGGACTGATCCCGACATCCCAGAGTGATCCTGACATCCCGGGACTGATCCCAACACCCCGGAGCGATCCCGACATCCCGGAGTGATCCCGACATCCCAGAGTGATCCTCACACCCGGGAGTGATCCCGACATCCCAGAGCGATTCCGACATCCCGGGACTGCTCCCGACATCCTGGAGAGGTCCTGACACTCCGGGACTGATCCCGACATCCCAGAAGCGATCCCGACACTCGGGACTGATCCCAACACCCCGGAGTGATCCTGACATCCCAGAGTGATCCCGACACCCCAGGACTGATCCCGACATCCCAGAGTGATCCCGATACCCCAGGAGCGATCCCGACACCCCGGAGCGATCCCGACATCCTGGAGCGATCCCGACATCCCGGAGCGATCCCGACTTCCCGGCGTTTCTCCTCCCTGCTCCGCCCGCGGGATATTCCAGGGCTTGGTCCTTGCAGATCCCCTGGGAGCGGGCGGGAGGCCTTTTTTGGGGAAGTTCCTTGATTTTTGAGGGTTCGGGGGGGGAGAGGATTTTTTTTGGAGCCAACTCCTGGGGGCATCTCAGGGGTGGCGATGGGGGGAGTGTCCCCGTCTGTCCCCTCCCCCTGAATTCCCTCTGAATTCCCTCTGTTCCCACATCCAGACTCCTCCGGCTGCATCCCGGCCCGCGCTCCCTCTCCATCATTCCATCAGGATGAGAGCGACGGGGCTCTTCGTGCTGTGCCTGCCAGGTGAGTGCCCCCGAGCCCCCCGGGACCGTTTCAATCACCCAAATCCGCATTTCCCAGCTCCAGTTTTGCCCATTTTCCCTCATTTTTACACCCCAAGATGCATCTGGAGTCTCCAAAGCCTCATTTTCAGGGTCAAACCCCCATTTTTAGAGCTAAAACCCTCATTTTTACGTCCCAAAGCCTCATTTTTACATCCCAAAAGCTGATTCGTAGGTCCCAAATCTTCATTTTTGTGTCCCAAAGCCTCATTTTAGGTCCCAAAACTTCACTCTTAGGTCCTAAATCTTCATTTTTTGAGCCCAAAGCTTTGATTGTGTGGTTGAAAACCTCATTTTTATGGTACAAATCCTCATCTCTAAGCCCCAAACGCCCTTTTGAGGTCTAAAGGCTCCTCTTAAGTGCCCAGAGCCTCATTTTTAAGGCCCAGAGTTTGGTTTTGAAGGTCCAAAGCCTCGGATTTAGAGGCCAAAGTTTTGTCTATGGACCCAAACACCCATTTTTTGGCCCAAAGCCTCATTTTTACCTTCCAGAGTCTCATTTTGGGGACCAAAGCCTCCAAAAACCCATTTTTAGGGCGCAAAGTGTTGATTTTTGGTCCCAAAGCATCGTTTGAGGGATGAGCAGGGGGTGGCCGCAACTCCCAGAGAGTTTTGGGCGGCTGCACCATCCCTCATTGCCTGTTATTCCCCAAAATCCACCCCAAATCCCGCCTCAGGCTGGGAGTGGCTCTGCGCCGGGGGGGGGGCACGAGGCACCAAGCGGATCCCTCCCGCTGTGGGGACACGGAGGTGGCCCAAAACCGGGACAAAATCCAGGAAAATGATATTTATGACCCCCCGGGGGGTTGGCAAGGGCGGGATGGAAACGAGGAGGGAGGGGACGGACCCGGAGCCAGGAAAAGCTCGGGTGAAACCGGCTCCACACAAAGGCTGGAGGACACGTGGAAAACATTACGGAGGCGAGGCCGAGGGAGAGGGGGGCGGGAGGCTCAAATCCCAATCCCGGCAGCATTCCCGGCCCAGGGATGCTCCTGTCTCCGGGATACAGAGGATGGAGCCGCATCCCGGGCATGGGGCTGATCCGCTCCCCCCTTCCCAAGAATTTGGATCCCTTCACTCCTCCACGCTGGATTTGAAGTGCATTTCCCCCCTGGATTCCATTTCCCCCCTGGATCCCATTTCCCCCTGGATCCCGTTATCCCCCTGGATCCCGTTATCCCCCTGGATCCCATTTCCCCCTGGATCCCATTTTTCTTCTAGATCCCATTTCCCCCTGGATCCCATTTTTCCCCTGGATCCCATTTTCCCCCTGGATCCCATTTTCCCCCTGGATCCCATTTTCCCCTGGATCCCATTTCCCCCCTGGATCCCATTTCCCCCCTGGATCTCATTTCCCCCCTGGATCCCATTTTTCTTCTAGATCCCATTTCCTCCCTGGATCCCATTTTCCCCCTGGATCCCATTTTCCCCCTGGATCCCATTTCCCCCTGGATCCCATTTTCCCCTGGATGAGCTCCAAGGGGATACAGGGGGCTGGAGCATCCTGGGGGCCAGCGGGGTCGTGGTGTCCGGGATCCTCTGGGATCACCTCCAGCAGCACCTGGATGCTGCTGGGACCTGATCCTCCATCCCAGAGCATCCCAATTCCCGCTCTCCTGGGGCCGCACAGCCCCGAGGACAGAAGGATGGGATTGGGGGATGATGGGAGCCGGGAATCCCAAATCCCGGGCTGGGGGTGTCGGTGGGATGGGATTGGGAATGATGGACAGGGAACCCCGGATCCCGGGCTGGGGGTGTCGGTGGGATGGGATTGGGGATGATGGGAACCTCGGATCCCGGGCTGGCGGTGTCGGTGGGATGGGATTGGGGATGATGGGAACCTCGGATCCCGGGCTGGCGGTGTCGGTGGGATGGGATTGGGGATGATGGACAGGGAACCCCGGATCCCGGGCTGGCGGTGTCGGGGCCCCGCTGCTGACGCCCCTCCCCGTGCCCCGCAGTGCTCCTGGCGCAGGGACAGTACAGCCGCTTCGAGGGGATCACCTATCCCGAGCCGGTCCAGTATTCCCAGTACGACCAGCAGGCAGGTGAGAGCCCTGAACTGGGGAACTCCTCTCGCCCCCTTCTCTCCCCGCCTTCCTTCCCTCAGCTTTTGCTTTCCCTGGCCGAACACCCATCTCTCTGATCCCTCTTTTTGCTCCAGTCCTCTTTGCTCCGTCCTTTTCCTCCCGCCCCTGGAATTCCCAGACTTCCCATCTCCTCCCTCTCCTCTCACTGCCAGTTCTTTATTAAACCTTTACCCCATTCCTTATTGAACCTTCGTTCATCTCAAAACCCCACCTGGTGCGAAGCGGCCCAGGCTCATCCCTGGAATGGCTGGAGGGAGTTTTCCCATTGCTCCGACCACCACAAAATTCCAGGGATCTCATTTCCCGCACCCCGGGGATGAGTTTCCTCCCTAGACCCATCCTCAGCCTGCTCTGTTTTATCCCCCAGAAATTCAGGATTACTACGACTACCACGGTGAGTGTTTCCCTGGGGGATGCTGGGGGTGGGGGGGATCGGGATTTTGGGGTGTCCCTGCACTGGGTGTGTCCTTGCAGATGTCACCCCCCGAGCCCCGGAGGAGCAGTTCCGGTACCAATCCCAGCAGCAATCCCAGCAGGAAACCGTGCCGGCCCCGACCCCAGGTGGGTGACAGCCCCCAGGGTGGGTGACAGCCCCCCCAGACCCCCAGTCCCCGGGCTGGGGCGTCTCCATCCCTCCCCAGCCCCGCTGTGCTCCCCCCGGAGCAGTTCCTGGGTGCCAAGGAAGCTCCAGGCCTAAAATCCAGGCAAAGGGCAGGCAGACGCTTCTGCCCCATCCCGAAATTCCCTCCCCTGTCCCCCCCTCAGCTGCGGTTCCCGAGACGGAGCCCACGGAGCCGGGGCCGCTCGGTGAGTGCTGATCCCATTCCATATCCCCGTGGTTGGCTCCGTCCCCCCTCTGGAGCCGGGACAATCGGGGCGGGGGAACCCCGGGGCGCCCGGAATTCCCGGGAATTCCCCGTTGCCGTTCTTCCCGCAGACTGCCGGGAGGAGCAGTACCCCTGCACCCGGCTCTACTCCGTGCACAAGCCCTGCAAGCAGTGCCTGAACGAGATCTGCTTCTACAGGTGCGTGAGGAGCGGGGAGCATCCCCCTGCCCCTGATCCCCCCGGGATTCCGGGAACCCCTCTGCTTTACATCCCCGTCCTTTCTTATCCCAAAAAAATCCCAGCCTCCGCCGGGTTTACGTCATCAACAAGGAGATCTGCGTCCGCACCGTGTGCGCCCACGAAGAGCTGCTGCGAGGTGAGAGGGGGCACCCCGAGACCCCGGGGCCGTCCCCATCCGCACCCCCGCTTTCCCCACGGTTTTGGGGCGCGAAAATCCCGCTGGGCCAAGCCGAGCAAAGCGGGATCGCCTTTCGGGGCGGGGCTGGGGGGGAACCTCAGTGGGGGAACCCACCCGCCATGGGGGAGCCGCAGTGGGGCGGGGGCTCCCTCGCTGCTCCCCCGGCCTTTTCCCGGCATCCCGGGATAGAATTCCTCGCTTCCCGCAGCCGACCTGTGCCGGGACAAGTTCTCCAAGTGCGGCGTGATGGCCACGAGCGGCCTGTGCCAGACCGTGGGCGCGTCCTGCGCCCGCAGCTGCGGCGGCTGCTGAGCCCCCGCCGGCGATCCCGGGATCCCGGCCCCTTCCCGGCCCCTTCCCGGCCCCTTCTCCCGCTCCGGACCCGCCCCCGCGCCGCTGGAGATCCCGTGCATGAACGAGCAGCTTCCCGAAATCCCGGAATTTCTGGGTTTTGTGCACATAATAATTAAAACAGGGGGGGTTTATTATTTCTGTGAATCCCTTTGTCCCGCGGCGGGCGGGGAGCCCCGGGTCCTGCGCCGAGGATCCCGCGGACGGCGGGAGGGGCCCTGCGGCTCCCGGCTCCTTTCTTTGGGGTCGTTCCCACTTTTTGGGGGGGTTCCTGGTGATTTGAACAATTCCCAGCCCTGCGCGCGGGGGTTGCGATGCTTTGGGGGGGGGGTAGAGGGGTTTGGGGTGTAAAACGGCCGATTTTGGGGTGGTTGTGGGGGATGTGGGGGCTCAGTGTGGGGCGGTTCCCACAGAAAGAAGCGCGGTATGGAAATGTTTGGGGTAAGGTCTGAGTCACTCATAGGCAATGACGGGGTTTGGGGGGGCTTTGGGGCCGGCTTTGGGGTGTTAAACAGTTCCCCTATAGAAGGGTGGCCGGTGGGTCTCTGCTGGGGTCTCAGTGTTTAGGGCTCAGCTCCCCTATAGAAAGTGTTGTGAGTGGGGTCTCGCAGTGTTTAGGGTCCCCTATAGAAAGGGGAGGGGTTGGGGTGTGCTCCATGTGGAAGAAACTGGGTGCGGTGTAGGGGTTTGGGGGTTTTCTGCAGGTCTTTATGGGAAATTGTGTAGGACAGCTCTGGGATATAGGGGCAGGTCTCGGATATAGGGGCAGCTCTCGGATATAGGGACAGGTCTCGGATATAGGGACAGCTCTCGGATATAGGGGCAGCTCTCGGATATAGGGGGCAGGTCTGGGATATAGGGGCAGGTCTCGGATATAGGGGCAGCTCTCGGATATAGGGGCAGGTCTGGGATATAGGGACAGGTCTCGGATATAGGGGCAGCTCTCGGATATAGGGGCAGGTCTGGGATATAGGGACAGCTCTGGGATATAGGGGCAGGTCTGGGATATAGGGGCAGCTCTCGGATATAGGGGGCAGGTCTCGGATATAGGGACAGCTCTCGGATAGAGGGGCAGGTCTGGGATATAGGGACAGCTCTGGGATATAGGGGACAGCTCTCGGATATAGGGGCAGCTCTCGGATATAGGGGCAGGTCTGGGATATAGGGACAGCTCTGGGATATAGGGGACAGCTCTCGGATATAGGGGCAGCTCTCGGATATAGGGGGCAGGTCTGGGATATAGGGGCAGGCCTCGGATATAGGGGCAGGTCTCGGATATAGGGGCAGGTCTCGGATATAGGGGCAGCTCTCGGATATAGGGGCAGCTCTCGGATATAGGGGCAGGTCTGGGATATAGGGGCAGCTCTCGGATATAGGGGCAGGTCTGGGATATAGGGGCAGGTCTGGGATATAGGGACAGCTCTGGGATATAGGGGCAGCTCTCGGATGTAGCATAGAGCTCTTGTGTGTGGGGTGTAGCTCTTATATAGGGTGGATGTCCTGTATATGGGATTTAGCTCTCATGTATGGGGTGCAGCGTTTTTATATAGGGTGCAGAGCTGGTCTGCAGGGTGCATCTCCTGTTTATAGGGTGTCTCTCGTCTGCAGGGTGCATCTCCTGTTTATAGGGTGTCTCTCTCGTCTGTAGGGTGCATCTCTTGTATACAGTGCGCAGCTCTCATCCATAGGGTGCAGCTCTCATCCATAGGGTGCAGCTCTCGTCTATAGGGTGCAGCCCTTGCCCATAGGGTGCAGCTCTCGTCTATAGGGTGCAGCCCTTGCCTATAGGGCGTATCCCACATGTAAAGTGCGTCACTTGTACGCAGTGTGTGTTCCTCACGTATAGGGCACAGCCCACGTATATAGGGGTATACACCCTGGATCTCCTGGATATAGGGTGCACCTCTCATCTATAGGGTGCACCTCTCATCTATAGGGTGTGCTTCTCACCCATAGGGTGTACCTCTCGTATATAGGGTGTATCTCTCACCTATAGGGTGCACCCCTCACCTATAGGGTGTATCTCTCACCTATAGGGTGCACCTCTCACCTGTAGGGTGTATCTCACCTATAGGGTGTACCCCTCACCTATAGGGTGTATCTCACCTATAGGGTGTATCTCACCTATAGGGTGCACCTCTCACCTATAGGGTGTACCCCTCACCTATAGGGTGTACCCCTCACCTATAGGGTGTATCTCTCACCTGTAGGGTGCACCTCTCACCTATAGGGTGTACCCCTCACCTATAGGGTGTACCCCTCACCTATAGGGTGCACCCCTCACCTATAGGGTGTACCCCTCACCTATAGGGTGCACCCCTCACCTATAGGGTGTATCTCTCACCTATAGGGTGTACCCCTCACCTGTAGGGTGTATCTCTCACCTGTAGGGTGCACCTCTCACCTATAGGGTGTACCCCTCACCTATAGGGTGTACCCCTCACCTATAGGGTGTATCTCTCACCTGTAGGGTGTACCCCTCACCTATAGGGTGTACCCCTCACCTATAGGGTGTACCCCTCACCTATAGGGTGTATCTCTCACCTGTAGGGTGTACCTCTCACCTATAGGGTGTACCCCTCACCTATAGGGTGTACCCCTCACCTGTAGGGTGCACCTCTCACCTGTAGGGTGCACCTCTCACCTGTAGGGTGTATCTCACCTATAGGGTGTACCCCTCACCTATAGGGTGTATCTCTCACCTGTAGGGTGTATCTCTCACCTATAGGGTGTATCTCTCACCTGTAGGGTGTACCCCTCACCTATAGGGTGTATCTCTCACCTGTAGGGTGTACCCCTCACCTATAGGGTGCACCTCTCACCTATAGGGTGTATCTCTCACCTATAGGGTGTACCCCTCACCTATAGGGTGCACCCCTCACCTGTAGGGTGTATCTCTCACCTGTAGGGTGTATCTCTCACCTATAGGGTGTACCCCTCACCTATAGGGTGCACCCCTCACCTATAGGGTGCACCCCTCACCTATAGGGTGCACCCCTCACCTGTAGGGTGTACCCCTCACCTATAGGGTGTACCCCTCACCTATAGGGTGCACCCCTCACCTATAGGGTGTATCTCTCACCTATAGGGTGCACCCCTCACCTATAGGGTGTATCTCTCACCTATAGGGTGCACCCCTCACCTATAGGGTGCGTCTCTCACCCACAGCCTGTGCCCGCAGCCCGCACCGCCTGTCTGTGGGGTGCTTCCCTCGCTATAGGGTGTCCCTCCCCTACAGCCTGTCCCTCTCGCCTGTGGGGTGCATCCCGTCTGTGTGCTGGGTGCTGCTCCGGTATAGGGCACGTCCCTGGTGTGGGGTGTGCCCACCCCTGCTGATAGGGCGCCTCTCATATATGGGGCACAGCCCCCCCTATGCAGGGAGCCGCTCACCTATAGGGTCTGTTTCCCATCCATAGGGTCTGTTTCCCATCCATAGGGTCTGTTTCTCATCTGTAGGGTCTGTTTCCCATCTATAGGCTCTGTTTCTCACCTATAGGGTCTGTTTCCCATCTATAGGCTCTGTTTCCCATCCATAGGGTCTGTTTCCCATCTGTAGGGTCTGTTTCTCACCTATAGGGTCTGTTTCCCATCTATAGGGTCTGTTTCCCATCCATAGGGTCTGTTTCTCACCTATAGGGTCTGTTTCCCATCTATAGGGTCTGTTTCTCATCTGTAGGCTCTGTTTCCCATCTATAGGCTCTGTTTCCCATCTATAGGGTCTGTTTCTCATCTATAGGGTCTGTTTCCCATCTATAGGGTCTGTTTCTCATCTATAGGGTCTGTTTCCCATCTGTAGGCTCTGTTTCTCACCTATAGGGTCTGTTTCCCATCTGTAGGCTCTGTTTCCCATCTATAGGCTCTGTTTCCCATCTATAGGGTCTGTTTCCCATCTATAGGGTCTGTTTCTCACCTATAGGCTCTGTTTCCCATCTATAGGGTCTGTTTCTCACCTATAGGGTCTGTTTCCCATCTATAGGGTCTGTTTCTCATCCATAGGCTCTGCTTCCCATCTATAGGGTCTGTTTCTCACCTATAGGGTCTGTTTCCCATCTATAGGGTCTGTTTCTCACCTATAGGGTCTGTTTCCCATCTATAGGGTCTGTTTCCCATCTATAGGGTCTGTTTCTCATCTATAGGCTCTGCTTCCCATCTATAGGGTCTGTTTCTCACCTATAGGGTCTGTTTCCCATCCATAGGGTCTGTTTCCCATCTATAGGGTCTGCTTCTCACCTATAGGGTCTGCTTCTCACCTATAGGCTCTGTTTCCCATCTATAGGGTCTGTTTCCCATCTATAGGGTCTGTTTCCCATCCATAGGGTCTGTTTCCCATCTATAGGGTCTGTTTCTCACCTATAGGGTCTGTTTCCCATCTATAGGGTCTGTTTCTCATCCATAGGCTCTGCTTCCCATCTATAGGGTCTGTTTCTCACCTATAGGGTCTGTTTCCCATCTATAGGGTCTGTTTCCCATCTATAGGGTCTGTTTCTCATCTATAGGCTCTGCTTCCCATCTATAGGGTCTGTTTCTCACCTATAGGGTCTGTTTCCCATCTATAGGGTCTGTTTCCCATCCATAGGGTCTGTTTCCCATCCATAGGCTCTGCTTCCCATCTATAGGGTCTGTTTCTCACCTATAGGGTCTGTTTCCCATCCATAGGGTCTGTTTCTCACCTATAGGGTCTGTTTCCCATCTATAGGGTCTGTTTCTCATCCATAGGCTCTGCTTCCCATCTATAGGGTCTGTTTCTCACCTATAGGGTCTGTTTCCCATCTATAGGGTCTGTTTCTCACCTATAGGGTCTGTTTCCCATCCATAGGGTCTGTTTCCCATCTATAGGGTCTGTTTCCCATCTATAGGGTCTGTTTCTCATCTATAGGCTCTGCTTCCCATCTATAGGGTCTGTTTCTCACCTATAGGGTCTGTTTCCCATCCATAGGGTCTGTTTCCCATCTATAGGGTCTGTTTCCCATCCATAGGGTCTGTTTCCCATCTATAGGGTCTGCTTCTCACCTATAGGGTCTGCTTCTCACCTATAGGCTCTGTTTCCCATCTATAGGGTCTGTTTCCCATCTATAGGGTCTGTTTCCCATCCATAGGGTCTGTTTCCCATCTATAGGGTCTGTTTCTCATCCATAGGCTCTGCTTCCCATCTATAGGGTCTGTTTCTCACCTATAGGGTCTGTTTCTCACCTATAGGGTCTGTTTCCCATCCATAGGGTCTGTTTCCCATCTATAGGGTCTGTTTCCCATCCATAGGGTCTGTTTCCCATCTATAGGGTCTGTTTCCCATCCATAGGGTCTGTTTCCCATCTATAGGGTCTGTTTCTCACCTATAGGGTCTGTTTCCCATCTATAGGGTCTGTTTCCCATCTATAGGGTCTGTTTCTCATCTATAGGGTCTGTTTCCCATCTATAGGGTCTGTTTCTCATCTATAGGGTCTGTTTCCCATCTATAGGATGAATTTCCCCTCTATAGGGTGCATTTCTCATCTCTGGGGTGAATTTCCCCCCTATATAGGATGTATTTCCCCTCTGTAGGGTGATTTTCCCCTCTATAGGATGCATTTCTCATCTATAGGGTGAATTTCCCCTCTGTAGGGTGAATTTCCCTCCTATATAGGATGTATTTCCCCTCTACAAGGTGGATTTCCTCTCTAAAGGGTGAATTTCTCATCTTTAAGGTGAATTTCTCATCTATAGGGTGAAATTCCCCTCTATAGGGTGATTTTCCCCTCTATAGGGTGATTTTCCCCTCTATAGGGTGAATTTCCCCCTGAAGCTCCTCTCTCATCTGTAGGGTGCAGCTTTACGATCATTATTCGCTATTTGTTCTGATTTCTTATCCTTTGCCCTTCGTAATTAATGATTGTTATTATTATTGGTTATTAATTATTGTCTATTTCTTATTAGTGATTCTTATTATTCATTATTATTTAGGGACCTAATTCAACCCAGCCCCAATCTGGGCATTCCCAAAATTTTTGCCAATCCCCCCCTCCCCCCAAAAAATCCCTCCGAACTTCCAGTCTGGATTTATCCACGTTTATTCCCGCCGGGACTGACGGGGTCGGAGCCACCACCTCCCTTCCCGTGGTTTTCCCAACCTCGGAGCACCAGTGAAAACCCCCGATTCCCAAAGAATCCCTATAAAAATCCCGCTAGTTCCTAAAAAAAATCCTTCAAAAACACAAATCCAGGGAGTTTTCTGTTAGAAAAAGGGGGGAAATGAGGATGTGGTGAGGGGAAGGCTGGAGGGGAAGGGATCAGCTGGGTCTTCTGGGGCTAAAAAAGGGAATATTTCCCTATTCCATTAAAAACTACATCAGGACAATGGGGAAAACCCTCCACGGGGTCCCAAATTGTATCAAAAATAGACAAATTTTGTCGTCTGGTGGGAAAAGTGCAGCTTTTTCCTGGAGAAACGGGAACGAGGAGGCAAAAATCGCTGTGGGTTTGGAGCACAGGGAGAGGGATGGCTCCCCCTCATCCCTGGGCTGAGCCGTGCCGGGCTCTGCTCTGGATTTTGGGATGGGGTTGGATCCCCTCACCCCCTTGCGGAGCTGCGCCGAGCTCTGCGGACGGCCCGGAATTCCCGGAATTCCCGGAATTCCCGGAATTCCCTACGTTCCGGTGGGATGCCGCTGCAGCTCCTGCTCCTTGAGCAGCGCGATCTGGGGGAGGGAGGGAGGGAGAGGAGGTTGTGGGGCCGGGGAGGGTCCCGTGTCCCCCCTGGGCCGTGTCCCCGTGTCCCCCTGGCCGTGCCCCCCTGGCCATGTCCCCGTGCCCCCCTGGCCATGTCCCCGTGCCCCCCTGGCCATGCCCCCGTGTCCCCCCTGGGCCGTGTCCCCGTGTCCCCCTGGCCGTGTCCCCGTGTCCCCCCGGCCGTGTCCCCCCGGCCGTGTCCCCTGGGCCATGGCCCCGTGTCCCCGTGTCCCCCCTGGCCGTGTCCCCGTGTCCCCCCTGGCCATGCCCCCGTGTCCCCCCGGGCTGTGCCCCCTGGCCCTGTCCCCGTGTCCCCCCTGGCCGTGTCCCCGTGTCCCCCCATGGCCGTGTCCCCGTGTCCCCCCGGCCGTGTCCCCGTGTCCCCCCTGGCCATGCCCCCGTGTCCCCCTGGGCTGTCCCCCCTGGCCCTGTCCCCGTGTCCCCCCTGGCCCTGTCCCCGTGACCCCCCTGGCCCTGTCCCCGTGTCCCCCTGGCCCTGTCCCCGTGTCCCCCTGGCCGTGCCCCCGTGTCCCCCTGGCCGTGCCCCCTCACCTGCTCCTCCAGGTCTCCGCGGCCGAGCCGGAGCCGCTCCAGCTCCCGCTGCAGCTCCGGAGGCGCCTCGGGAAGCGGCCGGGCCAGGAGCTCCAGCGCCGACACCTGCGCCTGGCGGGGAGGGGTGCCCGGCACCCCAAAGTGGGCACTGCCTGCGGCGGGCACCCCGAAACGGCCCAGAGCCAGCACCAACAGCCCCGAAACGGCCGGAACGAGCCCGGCCCCATCCCAGCAGCAGCACTGGGATCATTCCCATGGGAACGAGCCCGGCCCCATCCCAGCAGCAGCACTGGGATCATTCCCATGGGAACGAGCCCGGCCCCATCCCAGCAGCAGCACTGGGATCATTCCCATTGGATTGAGCCCGGCCCCATCCCAGCAGCAGCACCGGGATCATTCCCATGGGAACGAGCCCGGCCCCATCCCAGCAGCAGCACTGGGATCATTCCCGTTGGAATGAACCCGGTCCCATCCCAGCAGCAGCACTGGGATCATTCCCGTTGGAACGAGCCCGGCCCCATCCCAGCAGCAGCACCAGCTCGTTCCCATCAGGATGAGCCCCCGAAGGAGCAGCCCAGGCCCAGGGATCGGGATCAGCTCCCAGCCCAGGGATCGGGATCAGCTCCCAGCCCAGGGATTGGGATCAGCTCCCAAAGGATCAGTTCCCAGCCCAGGGATCAGGATCAGCTCCCAGCCCAGGGATCGGGATCAGCTCCCAGCCCAGGGATCGGGATCAGCTCCCAGCCCATGGGTCGGGATCAGCTCCCAAAGGATCAGCTCCCAGCCCAGGGATCGGGATCAGCTCCCAGCCCATGGGTCGGGATCAGCTCCCAGCCCAGGGATCGGGATCAGCTCCCAGCCCATGGGTCGGGATCAGCTCCCAAAGGCGCAGGCACCCACCCGCAGCACCTGGATTCGCTTCCGAGCCTCCTCCAGCTGCTGCTCGGCCGAGAGCTGCGGGAGCCCGGCCCGGCCGGGAGATTCCTCCTCCTCCTCCTCCTCCTGCTGCTGCTGCTGCTGCGGGCGCTGAGAGGGACAGGGCTGGGTTCAGACAGACACGGACAGAAATGCATCCATTTGTTAGAGGTGTTCTTACAGCCACTACACCTACTTCAACACCTATTTGTAAAATACGGAGGCACACATATCGATTTTGCCCATATGTACACATAAAAATATCTAAAATACATTTTAATCGATTCAATAAATTAATTTTAATAAATATTATTATATAATATTATGAATAAATAATTATAAATATAAATAACATTATTATTTTAAATCGCCTCAGAATATGTGTACAATAAATATATACAATATCCAGAATGTGTTAAATATCTGCATATTCAATGTATGTTCATAATAAAATATATCTATAGCATATATTTAAAACAGCTAAAATTAATAAAATACAAAACTGTATCTATATAATATTTGTATTTCTATAATTAATAACAATAACCTATTATTTAATGTGTAGTATTGAGATGATATATAAAATTGTATTTAATATAATTATATTTTATATATAATTATGTAAAATACTTATATGTTTTATATTAATATAATATAATATAATATAATATAATATAATATAATATAATACTTATATAGACATATATACACATATAATATATACATATTTATATATTATATATATTATATATATACATATTTATATATTATATATATATTATATTATATTATATTTTACACATTCTATTGTATATATTCTATTATATTGTTTTATAAATATCATGTTACATATAACATTTCTGTGCTGTATAAATGCATACTCTATGTATTCTATAAGTATATATGCATTTTTATTTTAAATATTTCTATATTCAATATTAATATAGATATATTTTATTATAAACATATGCTAATCATCTATAACATGTTATAGATCTTGTATATACATATTATAAATAGTAATTAATACAACATACTATAAATATATAAATATACTTCATATAAATTAGGCTATTTAAAATAAAAATAAATAAAGATCTTGAATATATAAAAGTATATTTTAGATATTTTTATGTGTAGATAGAGGCAAAATAAATATTTACGTATGTGTTTTTAAAAAGAGGTATTAAAGTATGTGTAACAGATATAAAAACATGGAATGTATAAATGTATATTAAAGTATGTATAATAGAGATAAAAATATGTGAAGCCAGAAGTATATACATAAGATCAAAAAATATATTAAATATGTATAATATATAAAAGATATAATAGAAAAAATCCGAAAATACATAATACAGAAATAAAGAGTAAAATTTGTAAATATGTATAAAACGGGAAATAGATACGTAAATGCAGAAATTATTCTGTATAATGGATAAAAATACAGATAAAGCCCCAAATACATTTAAAAAGGTGTGTTTTAAAATACCTACACCAGAAAATAGATCTGCTATCTAATGCAGTACCGGATAATTAGATGTGATAACACAGATATTAGATAATAATTAGATAATTATTTATGGGGGATCCACAGGGTCCTGTCTGGGGTCAAAGGTCAGGGAATTTGGGGCGCACCCCCCCCGCTCACCTCCTGCTGCCGGTCCTGGGGTTCCCTGTTCGGCGGCATTCCCTGTTCCTGCGGCATTCCCTGTCCCTGCGGCTTCCCCGGCTCCCGCAGCATTCCCGGCTCCCGCAGCATTCCCGATTCCCGGAGCATTCCCGGCTCCCGGAGCATTCCCGGCTCCCGCAGCATTCCCGATTCCCGGAGCATTCCCGGCTCCCGCAGCATTCCCGATTCCCGCAGCATTCCCGATTCCCGGAGCATTCCCAGCTCCCGCTGCTCCCGCAGCTGCTCCCGCAGCATTCCCTTCTCCCGCCGCGCCTCCGCCAGCGCCCGCCGCGCCTCCTCCAGCCCCTCCTGCGACACCGAGGGGACACCGGGACAGCCCCGGGACGTCCTGGAACACCCTGGGACACCCTCGGGACAGCCCCGGGACACCCTGGGACAGCCCCGGGACAGCCTGGGACACCCTGGAACACCCTGGGACACCCTCGGGACACCCCGGGACACCCTGGAACACCCTGGAACACCCTCGGGACACCCCGGGACACCCTCGGGACAGCCCCGGGACAGCCCCGGGACACCCTGGAACACCCTCGGGACAGCCCCGGGACACCCTGGGACACCCTCGGGACACCCTCGGGACAGCCCCGGGACACCCTGGGACACCCTCGGGACACCCCCGGGACAGCCCCGGGACACCCTGGAACACCCTCGGGACAGCCCCGGGACTCCCTGGGACACCCCCGGGACAGCCCCGGGACACCCTGGGACTCCTTGGAACACCCTCGGGACACCCTGGGACACTCTCGGGACACCCGGACAGCCCCGGGACACCCTGGGACATCCCGGAACACCCTCGGGACACCGGGAAAGCCCCGGGACACCCTGGGACACCCTCGGGACACCCCGGGACACCCTCGGGACACCCGGACAGCCCCGGGACACCCTGGGACATCCCGGGACACCCTCGGGACACCGGGACAGCCCCGGGACACCCTCGGGACACCGGGGACTGGCAGGGGGCTCAGGGGGACTGGCAGTGGGCTCAGGAAAACTGGGAGGGGGTTCAGAGGGACTGGGGGAGCTGGGAAAGGGTCCAGGGGGAAGTGGGAGGGGTTTCAGGGGGAACTGGGGGGACTGGGATTGGTTCAGGATGAATGGGGGCACTGGGAGGGGTTCAGAGGGAACTGGGGGAACTGGGAAAGGGTTCCAGGGGGGAAGTGGGAGGAGGTTTGGGGGGAGCTGGGGGGACTGGGAAAGGGGTTCAGGGGGAATGAGGGGACCGGGAAGGGGTTCAGGGGAACGGGGAGGGGGTTCGGGAGGAGCTGGGGGCACCGGGAGGGGGTTCCGATCCCACCTGGAGCAGCCTCCGGTCCGTCTCGCCGGCGGCCAGGGCGTTCTGGAGCTGCAGGAGCCGCTCGTGGAGCCGGGAGCCCTCGGGCACGGCCGCAGCGTCCCCCCGGGAGCCGCCGTCCGGCAGCACCGGGAGCGGCCCGGAGCCGGACTCGGCCTGAGCCAGCTGCGCCCGGGAACGGAGGCGGAGAGTGGGGAAACTGGGGGGACTGGGGGGACTGGGAGGGGGCTCGGGGGGAAATGGGGGGTCTGGGAAGGGGTTCAGGGAAACTGGGGGAAGTGGGAGGGGGTTTAGGGGGAACTGAGAAGGGGTTCTGGGGGAACTGTGGGACTGGGAAAGGGCTCAGGGGGAACGGGAGGAGGTGCAGGGGAAAACAGAGGAACTGGGAGGGGATTCAGGGAGTACTGGGCGACTGAGAGGGGTTTTGGGGGGACTGGGGACAACTGGTATGGGGTCCAGGGGGAACTGGGGGGACTGGGAGTGGGTTTAGGGCGAACTGGGAAGGCGTTTGGGAGGAACTGCGGGAACCATGAGGTGATTCAGGGGTAACTGGGAGTGGGTTCGGAGGAACTGTGGAGACTTTGGGAACTGGGAGTGGGTTCAGTGGGAACTGGGAGGGGGCTGAGGGGGACCTGTGGGACTGGGAAGTGTTTCAGGAGGCACTGGGAGGGGGCGGAGGGGGAACTGCGGGACGGGATTTCCCAAAAGCCAGTCCGGCCGCTGGAATGTGCCGGGGTCGGTGCCGTACCTGTGTCCGCAGCAGCTCCGCTCGCTCCCGCGCCTCCGCGTCCCGCTCCGCCAGAGCGCGCCGGGCGCGGCCCAGCTCCCCCTCCAGCGCCCGCCGCTGCAGCTCCAGCCGGGAGCTCCGGCTCTCGCACAGCTCCAGCCTCTGCCGGGCCTCCTCCAGCTCGCCCAGCTTCTCCTGGAGCCGCCGGAATGCGGCATTGGAGCCGGGATGTGCCGGGCGCCGCAGCCGTGCCCGCAGGGACTGCCCGGCATTCCCACCCGGGCTGCCCCACATTCCCACGTGGACTGCCCGGCATTCCCGCCTGTGCAGCCCGGCGTTCCCGTCTGGGCTGCCCCACATTCCCACCTGGGGTACCCATCACTCCCACCTTGACTACCCAACATTCCCAAATGGGTTGTCCAGCATTCCCACTTGGGACACACAGCGTTCCCACCTGGGTTGTCCAGCATTCCCACTTGGGACACACAGCGTTCCCACCTGGACTGTCCCACCTTCCTGCCCGTGCTGCCCCGCGTTCCCACCTGGGATACCCATTATTCCCGCCTGGACTGCCCAGCATTCCCACTTGGAATACCCATCATCCCCGCCTGGACTGCTTTGTGTTCCCACCTGGACTCCCCAGTATTCCCAGATGGTTGTCTGGCATTCCCACCTGGACTCCCCAGCATTCCCACCTGAACTGCCCGTCATTCCCGCCCGGGATACCCATTGCTCCCACCCGGGATACCCATCCTTCCCGCCCGGCCTGTCCCGCATTCCCACCTGGACTCCGCACATTCCCACCTGCGCCGCGCGGCGCTCCCGCTCGGCAGAGCGCAGGCTCCGCTCCAGGGCCGCCAGCCTGTCCCGCAGCTCGCGGCATTCCCGCTGGGAATAGCGCAGGGTCTCCTCCCGCAGCAGCAGCGCGGCCCGGGAGCCGCTCAGCTCTCGGCGCCCTGCGAGGCCACAGCGGGGCCCGCGGTCAGCGCGGCGGGGACCGGGCCCTGCCCGCGTTACCGGGACACCGGGGCTTGGGGGGAAAGAGGGGGCACCGGGGCTTGGGGGGAAAAAGGGGGCACCGGGGCTTGGGGGGAAAGAGGGGACACCGGGGCTTGGGGGGAAAGAGGGGACACCGGGGCTTGGGGGGAAAAAGGGGGCACCGGGGCTTGGGGGGAAAAAGGGGGCACCGGGGCTTGGGGGGAAAAAGGGGGCACCGGGGCTTGGGGGGAAAAAGGGGGCACCGGGGCTTGGGGGGAAAGAGGGGGCACCGGGGCTTTGGGGTAAAGAGGGAACACCGGGGCTTTGGGGTAAAGAGGGGGCACCGGGGCTTGGGGGTAAAGAGGGGACACCGGGGGTTTGGGGGAAAGAGGGGACACCGGGGCTTGGGGGGGTAAAGAGGGGGCACCGGGGCTTGGGGGGAAAGAGGGGCACCGGGGCTTTGGGGGAAAGGGGGGCAGCGGGGCTTGGGGGGAAAAAGGGGGCACCGGGGCTTGGGGGGAAAAAGGGGGCACCGGGGCTTGGGGGAAAGAGGGGACACCGGGGTTTGGGGGAAAGAGGGGGCACCGGGGCTTGGGGGAAAGAGGGGACACCGGGGTTTGGGGGAAAGAGGGGGCACCGGGGCTTTGGGGGAAAGAGGGGACACCGGGATTTGGAGGGAAAGAGGGGGCACCGGGGCTTTGGGGGTTAAAGAGGGGGCACCGGGGCTTTGGGGGGTAAAGAGGGGACACCGGGGGTTGGGGGTAAAGAGGGGCACCGGGGCTTTGGGGGAAAGAGGGGACACCGGGGCTTGGGGGTAAAGAGGGGGCACCGGGGCTTGGGGGGAAAGAGGGGACACCGGAGGTTTGGGGGTAAAGAGGGGGCACCGGGGCTTTGGGGGAAAGAGGGGGCACCGGGGCTTGGGGGGAAAGAGGGGGCACCGGGGGTTTGGGGGGAAAGAGGGGGCACCGGGGCTTTGGGGGAAAGAGGGGGCACCGGGGCTTGGGGGGAAAGAGGGGGCACCGGGGTTTGGGGGAAAGGGGGGCAGCAGGGCTTGGGGGGAAAAAGGGGGCACCGGGGCTTGGGGGGAAAGGGGGGACACCGGGGGTTGGGGGTAAAGAGGGGCACCGGGGCTTGGAGGGAAAGAGGGGACACCGGAGGTTTGGGGGAAAGAGGGGACACCGGAGGTTTGGGGGGGGTGCAGAGGGGGGTTACTGGGGTTTGTGGGGGTGCACAGGGGGTTACTGGGGTTTAGGGGGCTTTACTGGGGTTCAGGGGGGTTACTGGGGTTTTATGGGGCTTTACTGGG
Source organism: Cyanocitta stelleri (assembly GCA_026167965.1). Taxonomy (NCBI): domain Eukaryota; kingdom Metazoa; phylum Chordata; class Aves; order Passeriformes; family Corvidae; genus Cyanocitta; species Cyanocitta stelleri. Next base: position 777,912 of record JANXIP010000030.1, on the reverse strand, counting down.
GTTCAGGGGGGTTACTGGGGTTTAGGGGGCTTTACTGGGGTTTAGGGGGGTTACTGGGGTTTTATGGGGCTTTACTGGGGTTTAGGGGGTTACTGGGGTTTTATGGGGCTTTACTGGAGTTTAGGGGGTTACTGGGGTTTTATGGGGCTTTACTGGGGTTTTAGGGGGGTTACTGGGGTTTAGGGGGTTTACTGGGGTTTTATGGCGTTTCACCCACTTTATTGGGATTTATGGCGTTTGCTCAGGGCATTCCCCAGTTTTCCTGGGGTGCCTGTGGGGCGCAGGGAGGTTTTCCCAGTTTATTTGGAGTTTATGGGGGATAAACTGGGAGGGGTTACTGGGTTTTCCGGGGTTTAAGAGGGATGCACAGGGCTTTTACCCACTTTATTGGGATTTATGGAGACTACACAGGGAGTTTACCGGTTTTACTGGGATTTACGTGGGATCTGCAGGGGAGTTCACCAGTTTCTCTGCAGTTTATGGGGACTTTTTAAATGGGTTGGTTTTTCAAATTATTACTATTTAATGTTTTGGCTTTTAAATTTAATTTTATTGGGATTTATGGAGTTTGCTCGGGGTTTTTTCAGCCGTTTTATTGGGGTTTGTGGGAAATACGCAGGGAATTTACTGGTTTTACTGGGATTTACGTGGGATGCAGAGAGGTTCTGCCCACTTTATTGGGGTTTATGGAGTTTGCACGGGGGATTTCACTGGGTTTTGTGGAGTCTACCAGTTTAACTGGTATTTACATGGGATCCATAGGGGAGTTTACCAGTTTTAGTGAGATTTATGGGCATCCACCAGGGTTTTACCCGTCTTACTGGGATTTATGGGGCATGCAGAGGGGTTTTATTGCGTTTAGAGAGATACATGGACGTTTTTACCACTTGCACTGGAGTTTAAAGGAGATACAGAAGAGTTTTACTGGGGCTTACTGGGATTTACGAGGTTTCCCACCAGGATTTTGGAGGAAATCCCGGGGAGCATCCTCCCCTCCCGGTGCCTCAGTTTCCCTCCAAGCTCCCACTCGCTGTGGAGGCTCCAAACCACCCCGAATCCCCCAGTTCCCAAAAAACCCCATCACCTTGCTCGCTCTCCTCCAGCAGTTTCTGGAGCTGCTGTGCGCGGGCGCCGGCGCTGTCCCGCTCCGCCTCCGCCTCGGCCAGGCGCCGGCCCAGGCTGCCCAGCTGCCCCCGGAGCTCCTCCTGCGCCGGGAACACGGGAACGGGCTGGCAACGGGCCGGGAAAGGGCCTTTTTGGGATAGCGGGGACGGGAGGCACAGGGGGACGCACCCGCTCCCGCTGCGCGTCCTGCAGCTCCCGCAGGAATTCCCGCAGCGCCGCCCGCAGCGCCTCGGGATCGGCGTCGGGATCCGGGAACGAGCCGGGGCTTCCCGGCCCCTCCGGGCCCCCGCCTGTGTGGGGAACAGCGGGGGGGCGTGGGGATGGAATTTGGGGGTTTGGGAGAGCCCGGGGATGCAGGGGATGGAATTTGGGGGTTTAGAGACCCAGGGGATGCAGGGGATGGAATTTGGGGGTTTGGAGACCCAAGGGATGGGAGGCAGGGGATGGAATTTGGGGGTTTGGGAGACTCCAGGGGATGCAGGGGATGGAATTTGGGGGTTTGGAGACCCAAGGGATGCAGGGGATGGAATCTGGGGGTTTGGGAGACTCCAGGGATGCAGGGGATGGAATTTGGGGGTTTGGAGACCCAAGGGATGGGAGGCAGGGGATGGAATTTGGGGGTTTGGGAGACCTCGGGGATGCAGGGGCCGGAGCACTGGTGTGTTGGAGACCCCCAGGGCTGGGTCCGTGGGGTGACACGGGGTTCCCGCAGAGGGACACGTCCCTTCCCCTCAGCCCCACCCGGGGCCGCTCACCCTTGGCCCTGGCGACGGCCACGGTGCGGCGCAGGGTGGCCTGGAGGCCGCCCAGGCGGGACTCGGTGGCCCTGCGCTGCTCCTCGCCCCGGGCCAGCTCCGCCTCCAGCCCCTGGGCCCGGCCCTGCGCCGCGCTCAGCCGCAGCCCCAGCTCGGCCACCTCGGCCCGCGCCGCCTCCACCTTCAGCTGCAGGTTCCGGGCGTCCGCCAGCAGCTTCTTCTCGTTGCCCCGCGCCTCCTCCAGGCTGCGGGACAGCTCCTGCTCCCGCCGCCGGAACTCCTGCTCCGCCTCCGCCAGGCGCTGCTGGAGCTGCTGCAGCTGCGGGAGCGGCGAGGGAAGGGCTGAGGCGAGAGGGGGAACGGGGGGGTGGGAGGGATGGAGGGACGGGGGTCGCGGGGAGGGAGCAATGGAGGACCCGAAAGGACACGGGGGATGGAGCGGTGGGGTAACAGGGAGCTCCAGGGATGCAGGGGATGGAGCAGCAGTGGGGTAACAGGGAGCTCCAGGGATGTGGGAGATGGAGCAGTGGGGTGATGGGAACTCCAGGGATGCAGGGGGATGGAGCAGTGGGGTGATGGGAACTGCAGGGATGCAGGGGGATGGAGCAGTGGGGTAACAGGGAGCTCCAGGGATGTGGGAGATGGAGCGGTGGGGTGATGGGAACTCCAGGGATGTGGGAGATGGAGCAGCAGTGGGGTAACAGGGAGCTCCAGGGATGCAGGGGATGGAGCAGTGGGGTGATGGGAACTCCAGGGATGCAGGGGATGGAGCAGTGGGGTAACAGGGAGCTCCAGGGATGCAGGAGATGGAGCAGTGGGGTAACAGGGAACTCCAGGGATGCAGGGGATGGAGCAGTGGGGTAACAGGGAGCTCCAGGGATGCAGGGGATGGAGCAGTGGGGTAACAGGGAGCTCCAGGGATGCAGGGGATGGAGCAGCAGTGGGGTAACAGGGAACTCCAGGGATGCAGGAGATGGAGCAGTGGGGTAACAGGGAACTCCAGGGATGCAGGGGATGGAGCAGTGGGGTGATGGGAACTCCAGGGATGCAGGGGATGGAGCAGTGGGGTAACAGGGAACTCCAGGGATGCAGGGGGATGGAGCAGTGGGGTAACAGGGAACTCCAGGGATGCAGGGGATGGAGCAGTGGGGTGATGGGAACTCCAGGGATGCAGGGGGATGGAGCAGTGGGGTAACAGGGAACTCCAGGGATGCAGGGGATGGAGCAGTGGGGTAACAGGGAGCTCCAGGGATGCAGGGGATGGAGCAGTGGGGTAACAGGGAGCTCCAGGGATGCAGGGGATGGAGCAGTGGGGTAACAGGGAGCTCCAGGGATGCAGGGGATGGAGCAGTGGGGTAACAGGGAGCTCCAGGGATGCAGGGGATGGAGCAGCAGTGGGGTAACAGGGAACTCCAGGGATGCGGGAGATGGAGCAGTGGAGTGATGGGAACTCCAGGGATGCGGGAGATGGAGCAGTGGGGTGATGGGAACTCCAGGGATGCGGGAGATGGAGCAGTGGGGGGATGGGAACACCCAGGGACACAGGATACCACAGTGACGGGGATGACTGGGGGCAAAAAGCACCAAGCTATGGGGTTTGGGGACAGGGACACCTCCAGACACACAGGATAGCCAGCTATGGCGGGACAGGGACACTTCGGGACATGGGACACCCACGAAGGGGTGTTGGGGACCCTTGGGATGCCCTCACCTCCTTCCTGGCAGCCTCGGTGCCGGCCTCGCTCTCCGCCACCTTCTGCCTGAGGCCGGAGGCTTCGCGGCGGCTCCGCTGCTCCCGCTGCTCCTCCAGGGCCACCCGCGCCTGCAGCTCCCCCAGCTCGCGGCCCCGCCGGCTGTTCTCGCTGTCCAGCTCCTTCACCTGCCCACGGGGCCACGGCAGCGGTTCGGGGGCGTCCCCGATGGCTGGGGAGGGGCTGTGCCACCCCCGCCGTCCCCGCTGTCCCTGACCTGGCGGCGCAGCTCCTGCAGCTCCCGGCGGCTCTCGAGGCGGGCGCGCTCCAGCCCCCGCAGCGCCGCCCGCAGCTCCGACACCTCCCGCTCGGCCGCCGCCCGCGCCGCCTCCAGCAGCGCCAGCCGCTGCTCCTTGTCCTCCCCGGAGCGCTTCAGGCTGCGGCAGCGCGGAGCAGGGGCTGGCGGCACCTCCCAGCACTGCCCCAGCTGTGCCCGTCCCCAAATTTCCACCACCTTGTCCCGAGTGCCCTCCTGACCTGGAGCATCGCCCCATCCCGACCGGAGCATCCCAACCTGAGCGTCCCTGTGTCCCGAGCATCACCCCCAGCCCAGGCACCGCCCTCCAGGGTGGGGATCACCCTTGTAATTCCCAGCTTCTGCTTCCCTCATCCTGAGCGTCTCCCAACTCCTGCATCTCCAAACTCCTGCTTCCCTCATCCTGAGCGTCTCCCAACTCCTGCATCTCCAAACTCCTGCTTCCCTCATCCTGAGCGTCTCCCAACTCCTGCATCTCCCAGCTTGGGTAGCCCCTTGTCCCAGCCATCACTCCGACTCCTGTATCTCCCAGCCTGGACATTCCCTTATCCTGAGCATCCCTCCAGCCCTGAGCATCCCCTCCAAGGCGCCGCACCCTCCCCCTGCACCTCCCAGTTCGGGCATCTCGCGTCCCGGCGCATCCCGCCCTCCCGACCTGATGCGCTCTCCCTCGGCGCGCCGCAGGGCCGCCCGCAGCTCCTCGTTGGAGCGCTGCAGCGCTTCCTTCTCGCGGCCCGCGTCGCCCAGGGCCCGCCGCGCCTCCTGCGCCCGCCGCCGCTCCGCGTCCCGGCCCTCGCGGCTGTCCCGGGCCTCGCGCTGCGCCTCCTGCAGCTCCCGGCGCGCCGCCGCCCGCGCCTCCGCCACCGCCCGCAGCTGCGCCCGCGCCTCCTCCGCCTGCCCGGAGGCGGAATTTAGGGGCATGTGGGGACTTAGAGGGGCGCGAAGGGGTTTGGGGCGGGGGGGGGGGACGACTCGCCTCCCGCAGGGCGCTGTCCCGCTGCTTGGCCGCCGCTGCCGCTTCGTCCCGGAGCGTCCTCGCCTCCCGCTCGTGGCTCAGCGCCGCCTCCTCCGCCCGCGCCCGCAGCGAGCGCAGCTCCGCGGCCAAGCCCTGAGCGGGGCACGGCACCCTGAGACCCCCTCCGCCCGCCTTTGGGGGCTCCCGGGGGGCGGCACGACGGGGGTGGGGTCCCAGGAAGAGGGGGGCAATGGGGGTGGGGTCCCAGAGACGGGGGGGCAATGGGGATGGGGTCCCAGGAAGAGGGGGGCAATGGGGGTGGAGTCCCGGAGGCAGGGGGGCAATGGGGATGGGGTCCCAGAGACGGGGGGGCAATGGGGATGGGGTCCCAGGAAGAGGGGGGCAATGGGGGTGGAGTCCCGGAGGCAGGGGGGCAATGGGGGTGGGGTCCCAGGAAGAGGGGGGCAATGGGGATGGGGTCCCAGGAAGAGGGGGGCAATGGGGGTGGGGTCCCAGAGACGGGGAGGCAATGGGGATGGGGTCCCAGGAAGAGGGGGGCAATGGGGATGGGGTCCCAGAGACGGGGAGGCAATGGGGATGGGGTCCCAGGAAGAGGGGGGCAATGGGGGTGGAGTCCCGGAGGCAGGGGGGCAATGGGGATGGGGTCCCAGGAAGAGGGGGGCAATGGGGATGGGGTCCCAGGAAGAGGGGGGCAATGGGGGTGGTACAGGGATGGGGTGAGGGGGCTCAGGTACCACAGCTGAGCCCCACTGCTCAGGGACATGTGGGGTGAAGTTGGGGGGCTGCGAGAAAGGGGTCACTGCGGGGGTCGTGCAGTGGTGGGGGTGAGGCTCAGGCCGGGGGGTGCATTTGGGGCATGGGGGGCTGCAGTGGGGGGGATACCCAGAAAGGGGGGGCTTCAACCGGGGGGCCATGTGGGACACCCATGAATGGGAAGATGCAATGGGGGGTGGCATGGGGGCGCCACAGGAGATGTTCAGACAGGAGGGGTTGCAGTGGGGGATACCCAGGAATTGGGGGGTGACATGGGGGACCCCCCGGCATGGTGGCCACAGTAGGAGGGGACACTTTGGCAATGGGGGTCGCAATGAGGGGGGGGACACCTGGGCACGGGGGCTTGAAGTGGGGGCTCTGTGCCATCTTAGAGGGGGTCCTGGGAGCCCCCCAAACCCACCTGCTCCTTCTCCTGGTGGCTCGTGACCTCTCGCCGCCGCTGCTCCAGCTCGGCTGTGGCCTCATCCAGGCTCCGCTGGAGCCCCGCCAGTGTCCCCGCCAGGGCCACCCGCTCCTCCTCCTGCAGTGCCAGCGCCTGGGGAGACAGCAGGGCTGGCACAGGGCTGGGGGACACGGGGCTGGCACAGGGCCGGGGGGACACCGGGGTCACCCACCTGCTGCTTCTCGCTCTGGCGCTGCTGCCGCGCTGCCGCCAGCTCGGCCACCAGCTCCTCGTGCTCCTGCACCAGCCGGCCCCGCTCGGCCTCCAGCTCCTCCTGCCAACCCCACAAATCATCGATGAACCCCAAAAATCATCAGTGAACCCCAAAAATGTCATCAGTGAACCCAAACGACCAGCACTGCACCCCGAGCATCGTGCGCCAAAAATCAGCAGGAACGTCAGAAATCAAGGTTGCACCCCAAAAATCACCACTGTGCCCTCAACAATCAGCGTGTGCATCAAAAATCAGCTCTGCACCCCAAAAATCTATATTTCACCCCAAAAATCGCCACTGAGCCGCAACACCCAAAAATTTACCCCAAAACCCAGCATTATTCCCCAATTACCAACATCGTGCCCCTACAATCATCCTTAAAACCCCCCAAAATCACCATCACACCCAGAAATCCACCATCACGCCCTGAGAAACCCCACCACAGCACCCCAAAGTCACAAAATCACCACCACAGCCCCCAAAATCACTCCCGCAGCCCCAACCCCTCGTGCCCCCCCGCCCCGTGCGCACCTTCTCGCGCTGGAGGTGCTCGAGCTGCTCCCGGTGGGCGTCGCGGGCGCTCTGCAGGGCCGCTGCCACCGCGGCCGCCTCGGCCACCGCCACCGCCTGCCGCCGCTCCCGCAGCTCCTGCGCCCGCTCCCGCCGCGCCGCGCCCAGCTCCGCTGAGGGACACCATGGGGACACCCCTCGGTCATGGGGACACCCCCCCCCCAGATCAGCGGGGACAGCCCTCGGTCATGGCACACCCCGCCATGGGACACCCCTTGGTCATGGGGGCACCCCCCCATCAGTGGGGACACCCCCAGATCAGCGGGGACAGCCCTCGGTCATGGCACACCCCGCCATGGGACACCCCTTGGTCATGGGGGCACCCCCCCCATCAGTGGGGACACCCCTCGGTCATGGGGACACCCCCCAGTCAATGGGGACACCCTGCCATGGGACACCCCTTGGTCATGGGGACACCCCCCCCATCAGTGGGGACACCCCCCAGTCAATGGGGACACCCCCAGATCAGTGGGGACACCCCTCGGTCATGGGGACACCCCCCAGATCAGCGCGGACATCCCTCGGTCATGGGGACACCCCCCCATCAGTGGGGACACCCCTCGGTCATGGGGACACCCCCCAGATCAGCGGGGACACCCCTCGGTCATGGGGACACCCCCCCATCAGTGGGGACACCCCCCAGTCAATGGGGACAGGTGGATGGAGCTGAGGATGACGGGGATGAGGATGAAGACTGGGACGGCTGCGCTGGAGCTGGGCACGGCCGGGCCGATGGGACACACGAGTGGCCGGGACCCCTCACCCTCCAGCGCCTCCTTGGCCTGCGCCAGTGTCCGGCCCTGGGCCTCCAGCTGCTGGGTGCGGGCCTGGAGCTGGGCCAGCTCCTGCTGCAGCTGGAACACGCTGCTCTCCAGCCCCTCCTTCTCCGACCTGCCGGAGCGCGGGGCGCGGGGCTGGGCACGGGGCCGGGCCCGCCCTGGCACCCACCAGAGCCCGGCACCCCCCGGCCCAGCACGCACCTGAGCCCGGCGGCCTCGCGGTCGCGGTGCCGCTCCTGGCGCTGGGCAGCCGCGAGCTGGACGGCCAGGCCGGCCCCGTCCTGGGCCAGCGCCGCCTGAGCCCGGCCCAGCCGCTCCTGCTCCGCCCGGAGCCGCTCCTGCTCCGCCCGCGCCCGCGCCAGCGCCTCGCCCGCCGCGCTCTGCTCCTGCACCGCCTGCGGGCACACCAGTGACACCAGTGACAGCTCAGGGACCACCGGCCACACCTCAGGGACCACCAGTTACCACTCATGGACAACCAGTTACTCCATGTCCCCTCCCAATTACTCCAGACACCCACCCCACCTCTCCCAGTTGTCCCTGGCACTGTCCCATTTACCCTTGGTACTCTCCCAGTCACTCCACGCCCCCTCCCCACCCATACCTGGAGCCCTCCCCATCCTTCCCAGTTACCCCGGCACCCTCCCAGTTATCCCTGGTACCCTCCCAGTTACTCCATGTCCCCTCCTCACCCGTCCCTGGCACCCTCCCCATCCCTCCCAGTCACCCCAGCACCCTCCCAGTTACCTCAGCACCCTCCCACTCACCCCAGCATCCTCCCAGTTACCTCAGCACCCTCCCACTCACCCCAGCACCCTCCCAGTTACCTCAGCACCCTCCCAGTTACCCCAGCACCCTCCCAGTCGCCCCCGCGGTGCCCACCTGGCCGAGGCTGTGGCGCAGCCGCTCGTGGAGCCCGCGCAGCTCCCGCAGCTCCTCCCGCAGCCCCCGCCCGTTGTCCCGGGGGTCGCTCCGCGCCCGCTCCGGGCCCCGCCGCTCGTTCCCGGGGCGGGGGCCGCGCTCCAGCCGCTCCCGCAGCAGCGCCAGCTCCCGGCACAGCTCCCGGGTGCGCAGCCGGCCCCGCTCCCGCTCCTGCTCCAGCCGCTCCAGCCGCCGGCTCAGCTCCGCCTTGTCCCGGGCCAGCCCGGCCGCCAGCTCGCTGGTCTTGGCCAGCGCGTCCCGCAGCCGCGACTCCTCGGCCTCTGCCGCCCGCCGGGCCTCCGCCAGCTCCCCGCAGCTGCCCTGCGCCTGCAGCACCGGGCACCGGCTGGCACGGGGCAACTGCGGCAGGGGCACCTGGGGGTCACCTGGGGCTTGGGGAGTACCTGGGGCATGGGGCAACTGCGGCAGGGGCACCTGGGGGTCACCTGGGGCTTGGGGAGTACCTGGGGCACGGGGCAACTGCGGCAGGGGCACCTGGGGGTCACCTGGGGCTTGGGGAGTACCTGGGGCACGGGGCAACTGCGGCAGGGGCACCTGGGGGTCACCTGGGGCTTGGGGAGTACCTGGGGCTTGGGGACACCTGTGGAACCAGGACATGGGGACAGCTGGGGCACGGGGCTGCACCCACTGCAGGGCTGGCACTCCTGGGGATGTACCCATGGGATGCACCTGTACCCATGGGATCCACCTGTACCCATGGGATGCACCTGTACCCATGGGATCCACCTGTACCCATGGGATGGACCTGTACCCATGGGTGCACCTGTACCCATGGGATGCACCTGCACCCATGGGATCCACCTGCACCCATGGGATCCACCTGTACCCATGGGATCCACCTGTACCCATGCCCAGCCCCGCTGTGGGGCGGGTCCAGGTGCCCACCTTGCCCAGGGCCTCTGCCAGCGCCTCCTGCTCGCCCCGGGCCAGCTCCGCCTCCAGCAGCGCCCGGCTCAGCTCCTCCCGCGCCTCCAGCAGCTCCCGCTGCGCCCACGCCCGCTGCGCCTCCAGCTCCAGCGCCTGCTGCCGGCTGTGCGGGGACAGTGCCAACCTGTGTCCCCTGTGCACCCACCTGTGTCCCCTGTGCACCCACCTGTGCACCACCTGTGTCCCCTGTGCACCACCTGTGTCCCCTGTGTCCCCCAGCACCCACCTGTGTCCCCTGTGCACCCACCTCTGTCCCCTGTGCACCACCTGTGTCCCCTGTGCACCCACCTCTGTCCCCTCTGTCCCCCAGCACCCACCTGTATCCCCCAGCGCCCACCTGTGTCCCCCAGCACCCACCTGTGTCCCCTGTGTCCCCCAGCACCCATCTGTGTCCCCTGTGCACCCACCTGTGTCCCCTGTGCACCCACCTGTGTCCCCCAGCACCCACCTCTGTCCCCTGTGTCCCCCAGCACCCACCTGTGTCCCCTGTGCACCCACCTGTGCACCACCTGTGTCCCCTGTGCACCCACCTGTGTCCCCTGTGTCCCCCAGCACCCACCTGTGTCCCCTGTGCACCCACCTGTGTCCCCTCTGTCCCCCAGCACCCACCTCTGTCCCCTGTGTCCCCCAGCACCCACCTGCATCCCCCAGCACCCACCTGTGTCCCCTGTGCACCCACCTGTGTCCCCCAGCACCCACCCGTGCCCACCCGTGCCCCCAGCAGCCCCTCCTGCACCCTCCTGTGCCCACCTGTGCTCCAGCTGCTCCCGGGCAGCCTGGGCGTCGCGGGCGGCCTCGTCGCGGGCGTCCTGCAGCCCCTCGCCGCGGCGCCGGAGCTGCTCCCGCTCCTGCTGCAGGGCCCCCGTGCGCTGCTGCTCCTCCGCCAGCGCCGCCTCCGCGCGCTCCAGGTCCCTGACGGACACACGGACACGGGGACATGGGCACACGGACACACAGACGGGGCACAGGGACACACGGACACATGGACACGCAGACATGGACACAGGCACAGGGACGCAGACGGGCACAGGGACACATGGACACAGATACACGGACACAGGCACAGGGACATGGGCACAGGGACACACGGACACACGGACGTGCAGACACAGACACAGGCACAGGGACACAGACAGGGGCACAGGGACACATGGACGCATGGACACGGACACGCGGACAGGGGCACAGGGACAGGGGCACAGGGACACACAGACACACAGACACACAGACAGACAGACAGACACACAGACACTGACACGGGCACAGGGATGCATGGACACGGACATGGACACATGGACAGGGGCACAGGGACAGGGGCACAGGGACACACAGACACACAGACACTGACACGGGCACAAGGACACATGAACGCATGGACACAGACACACGGACACACAGACACGGGCACAGGGACATATGGACACACAGACACAGGGACATACGGACGTGTGGACACCTGAACACAAAGACACATGGACACGTGGACACAAGGACACATGGGTACCATGGCATGGGGACATCAACAGATGGACACGGGTGGGTGGGCAGGCAGATGGACACACATGGGAAGATGGACAGATGGACGTGGGTGGGTGGATGGACATACGGACACGGAGGGGTGGATGGATGGGCAGACGGACATGGCTGGGGGGAATGGACAGATGGACATGGATAGGTACAGGGATGGGGTGATGCTCATGGATGGATGGACGGATGGACAGATGGACGGACGGATGGATGGACAGGGACAGACAGCGCAGGGACAGATGGACACACAGGCTGCAGAGGGACAGAGGGGGACACAAGGATTCACAGGGACAGACGGACACACAGGGATGCCGAGGGACACAGAGGAGCCGGGATGCAGAGCGACGGATGGGGACACGTGGGTACAAGCACAGGACAGACAGACGGACACACAGGGACAGACAGACGGACACACGGGGACAGACAGACGGACGCCAGCCGGGCCCGCCCGGCGGTACCTGCGCAGCCCCTCGGCCTGGGCGCGCAGCCGGAGCCCGTCCCGCTGCGCCTCCTCCTGCGCCCGCCGGCAGCTCCCGGCCTCGGCTCCCAGCTGCTCCAGCCGCTGCTCCAGCATTCCCAGCTCCCGCCGCAGGCTCCCGGCCGCCTCCCGGCCCGCCTCCGCCTGGCTCCGGGCCTCCTGGGGGTCAGCCTTCATCAGATCCTCGTCCTCATCCCCATCCTCCTCACCCCCATCCTCCTCACCCCCATCCTCCTCACCCCCATCCTCCTCACCCCCATCCTCCTCATCCTCATCCTCCTCATCCCCATCCTCCTCACCCCCATCCTCCTCATCCCCATCCTCCTCATCCTCACCCCCACCCTCCTCATCCCCACCCTCCTCATCCCCATCCTCCTCATCCCCATCCTCCTCATCCTCACCCCCATCCTCCTCATCCTCACCCCCATCCTCCTCATCCTCACCCCCATCCTCCTCACCCCCACCCTCCTCACCCCCATCCTCCTCCTCCTCCTCCTGGCCTCACCTCCAGCTGCAGCCGGCGCTGGCTCAGGGCCGCGTGAACGGCGGCGGCGGCGGCGCTGGCAGAGAGGCTGCGGAGAGGGGACACGGCGGGACACGGAGGGGACACGGCGGGTGCAGGGGGCTCGGGGTCATCCGCCAGCACCGCCTGTTCCCGGGAAAACCCAGGGGAAAGTGAGGCAGGGAAGGGAATTGGAGTCAGTGAAGGGGGGAACCAAGGTGAGAAAGGGGAAATGGAGTCCAGGGAAGGGGAAACTGAGGCAGGGAAGGGGAAATCGAGTCAGGTAAGGGGGAAACTGAGGCAGGGGACACTGAGGCAGGAGAGGCCCCTCCTGGCTGTGGGTGGGCCCGGGGTGTCCCAGCACCTGGGTGACCTCGTGCAGCGTCCGGCGGAGCAGCTCCAGCTCGGAGCGCAGAGCCTCCACCTGCTCCGGCGTCGGCTCCCGGGCGCGCGCGGCCTCCTGCGAACCCCAGGACGGGATCAGGCCGGGAATGATGGATGTGCCTCCCCCAAAGCCCCCCACACCCCGCACCCACCAGCTCCCGCAGCTGCAGGGTCAGCGCCTCCACCGCCCGCTCCTTCTCCTCGTCCTCGCTCCGGCGCCGCTCCAGGGCCGCCGTCAGCTCCTCCAGCCTGCGCCGGGACACGGCCAGCATCCGTCCGCCGCACATCCCTGCTTGCGCCTGCCTCGCGCTCCCTTCCCATCCGGGTCACATCCCCAAAATCTTCCCCGTGGAACATCCCCCGCGGCCCTGCATCCCTCCCGGTGCTCCTCCATCCTTCCCGGTGCTCCTGCACCCCTCCCGGTGCTCCTACACCCCTCCCGGTGCTCCTGCATCCCTCCTGGTGCTCCTGCATCCTTCCCGGTGCTCCTACACCCCTCCCGGTGCTCCTCCATCCTTCCCGGTGCTCCTGCACCCCTCCCGGTGCTCCTACACCCCTCCCGGTGCTTCTACATCCCTCCTGGTGCTCCTGCATCTTTCCCGGTGCTTCTACATCCCTCCCGGTACTCCTGCATCCCTCCCGGTGCTCCTGCACCCCTACCGCTGCTCCTGCACTCTCCTGGTGCTCCTGCATTCTTCCCGGTGCTCCTGCATCCTTCCCGGTGCTTCTACATCCCTCCCGGTACTCCTGCATCCTTCCCGGTGCTCCTGCATCCCTCCCGGTGCTCCTGCATCCCATCCGTCTGACTCCCATCCCTTCCCGTCCTGTGCCGCACCCCCCGCACCTCCTTCCCTCTCCCCTCGCCCATGCCGGTGCCCCCCAGCCCCCCGTACCTCGCTGTCAGGGCGGCTTTCTCCAGCTGCGCATCCCGTGCCCGCGCCGCCAGCTGCTCCTCCAGCTGCTCCAGGCGCAGCTCCTGCCGCTCCCGCGCCGCTCCCGCCTGGCTCTCGGCCAGCCGCAGGTTGGCGGCCAGGTGCAGGCAGGCGGCGTGGGCGGCGCGGCCCGTCCGGGACACCTCGTGCCCCAGCTCCGACAGGTCCCTGCCGCGGGCGGAGGTGCAGGATGGATCCTCGGGGATCCCCAGAGGGAGATCCCCGTCCCCAGGCCCCCTCTGACCTCTCGGTGGTGGCTTTCATCTCCCCGAAGTGGCGCCTGAAGGCCACCAGCTGCCGCCAGAGGGTCAGGAGCCGGCTGTGCTCGTTGCTGAAGTAGCTGTTGAAGGACTGGGGTGGGAGGGAGCGGGATCAGGGATCCACCACGGTCCCCAAATTCCCAAATATCCCTCCTGGCCACACCCGTCATCCCTACAGTGCGCCACAGCCCCACCCCAATTCCTGTGGGCACGGAGAGGGGTGAGGGACACGTCCCTGCCTCGCATCCCCTTCCCATCACATCCCCCGAGCCCCCAAATCCTTCTCCATGTGACATTCCCCGTGGCCCCACATCCCTCCCATTGTCCCTGACACATCCCTGCATCCACCTGCCTCATATCCCTTTCCTATCCCAAATCATTCCTCATGAAACATCCCCCACGGCTCTGCATCCCTCCTCAGTGACCCCACATCCCCCTCCACGGCCCCACATCCCCCTCCACGGCCCCACATCCCTCTCCACGGCCCCACATCCCTCTCCACGGCCCCACATCCCCCTCCATGGCCCCACATCCCCCTCCATGGCCCCACATCCCCCTCCATGGCCTCACATCCCCCTCCACGGCCCCATATCCCTCTCCACGGCCCCACATCCCCCTCCATGGCCCCACATCCCCCTCCACGGCCCCACATCCCTCTCCACGGCCCCATATCCCTCTCCACGGCCCCACATCCCTCTCCACGGCCCCACATCCCCCTCCTTGGCCCCTCATCCCTCTCCATGGCCCCACATCCCTCTCCACGGCCCCACATCCCTCTCCACGGCCCCACATCCCTCTCCACAGCCCCACATCCCCCTCCACGGCCCCACATCCCTCTCCATGGCCCCACATCCCTCCCCACACCCCCTGCCTCACATCCTCTCCCCACTGCTGCTCCCTGTTGGATCCCTGTCCCTGCCCGGGGTGTCCCCAAACCTCCTCCTCGCGCCTCCACTCCGCCTCCCGCTGCTCCAGCTCATCCCGGGCCCGCGCCCAGTCGGCCGTGAGCTTCCGGATGTCCTCGCTCAGCGCCGCATTGGCCACGTTGGCCTGTTCCAGCTGCTCCCGCAGCATCGAGTTCACCTGCACCAGGCTGCTGCTCCTGGGATCGGGGCTGACCGTGGTCAGAATCCCTCTGGGAATCCTCACATTCCCCCGGGAATCCTCACGTTCCCCCCGGGATCCCTCCCACCTTTGCTGCTCCTCTTCCAGCCGGATCAGGGCGTTCTCCAGCTCGTTGCTGCTCTCCTCCTCGGGCTGGGAGCCGCTGGCATCCAGCTGGATCTGTGGGAATATCCCCCCGCTGGCCATCACCCTGATTTGGGGGCTTTGGGCCAGGGGACCCCCAAAGCCTCCCTCACCGTCAGCCTCTCCTGCTCCAGCTCCGTCGCCTTCTCCAGCAGCTGCTGCTCCACTTCCCCACATTTCTTCTTGTACTGCAACACCTGGAGGAGGGACAGGGCGCTGACACCAATGGGAGGGCTCCCCAAATTATCCCGGTGCCCCCCTGGGAAGGATTTACCTTGGCTTGCAGCTTCTGCACCAGCTGGGCCTGGCGCTGCTGGCCCTCCTGGTAGGCCTGGAGCTTGCGCTTGTAGGCGGCCTGCTCCTCCTCCAGCAGCCTCCGGAGCTCGATGTTGTGCTGGGCCAGGCTCCGGCTCTCCGCCGCCTCCCGCTCCTCCGGCTCCAGCCGCAGGGTCTGCTCCAGCTGGGGTCAGCAGGGAACCCAGGCTGGCACCCCCTGAGCATCCCCCGGCGTCACTCGCGGTGTCCCGGCAAAGCCGTGGCTTCCGGGCGGTTCCACGGCAAATCCCAGCCAGCCAAAGGCAAGATCCCCAATCCCCACATTCCCCCGTCTCCCCACGCACAGGGAGGGGGTGAAAGGGAAGTTTCGGGGGTGCTTTTAGGGATAACTCAACTTCCGGTCTGTGGGTTCAGCAAAGCCCCTTCCCAGCTTGCACGGAGTGGCTGAGGGATAAAGGATCCCTGGGTACAGCACTGAAAACTTGCCTGGGGATATTTTCCTGATATTTGCTTTCCTTTGCTTTAAATAACGAGGCACAAACCGAGGGATTCCCTCCAGAATACTCCAGGATTCCCACCGGCCCCTCACTTTGGGTCTCCCCAGGAGCCACACTCAGCACTGGAAGGGCCTGAGCCCCTTTGAATTCCTGGTTGCCAGGACAAAGCGCTGCAAAACCGAAGGATTCCCACGGGGGGGGGGGGGGGGGCTCCTTCCCGAAAACCAGCGGGACAAATAAAGCAGGGATGGACG
The DNA here is from genome assembly GCA_026167965.1 of Cyanocitta stelleri. Taxonomy (NCBI): domain Eukaryota; kingdom Metazoa; phylum Chordata; class Aves; order Passeriformes; family Corvidae; genus Cyanocitta; species Cyanocitta stelleri. The sequence goes on along the minus strand of JANXIP010000030.1, from coordinate 762,043 downwards.
GCGACGCTCTGTGCATCCCGTGGGACAAGCCCCGGCACGCCGGGACGGGCCCGGACAATTCCCACCGCGGGGACACCGCGGCTCTCCCGCCCCACGCAGGGAACGCCGAGGCTGGAGCTGGCACTGCCCCGATTTTGGGGCTAAAAGGGCGGATTTGGGAGGACTCACGCGCTCGCTGAGGGCGTTGTACTTGATGGCCAGCTCATCGCGCTCGGCCCGGCTCTGCGCCAGCAGGTCCTCGACGCGGGACAGCTCCTGCTGCAGGATCCGGTTCTCCTCCTGCACGGACAGCAGCGAGGCCATGGCCCCTGCGGGATGGGATGGAGAGAGGCAGGATGGGATCCGGGATGGGATCCGGGATGGGATCCGGGATGGGATCCAGCCCGGGATGCAGCCCTTTGCCACCACGAGCTGCTCTGCTCCCCTCGGGAAGAGGCTGAGCCCTCCCAGCACACAGCAGGTGGATAAAAATTCCTCAGGGATAGGAACCTCGGGAATCCTCAGGAACCACAACCCGCCTTGGGATCTTTCCCTGATGTTTGCTTTGATTTTAATAACCAGGCACGAACAGAGGGATTTCCACCAAAATCCCACCAGCCCCTCAATGTGAGTCTCCTCCAGCCCACGAGGAGCGTTCTGACCCCTGCCCCGGCTGGAAATGCCACCTCCCACAGCTCGGGCATTCCGAGGAATGCCGTTTGTGATGGAAGAGCTGCTGGGAATGCACGGTTGTGGTCAAAAACCCGCTGGGAGTTTGCAGTTGCGACTGCAAGGACGTTCAGATCCGTGTTTGCCATCACAAAACCGCCGGGGATCTGCAGCTGCGACCACAAAATGGCCAAAATTTGGTGTTCGGGATCACAAAAGTGCTGCAGATTTACAGCTGTGATCCAAACCCACTTTATTTTGCAGCTGCAACGTAAAACCTCTGTAAATGTGTGTTTGGGATCATAAAATCATCACAGATTCATAGCTGCAACAGCAAAACTGCTGCAGGTTTGTAGCTGTGATCCCCAAACTGCTGCAAATTCATGTTGGTTGTCACAAAAGCCCTGCAGATTTATAGCCACAGTCACAAAACTGCCACAAATTTGCATTTGTGATCCCAAAACCACTGCAGATTTATCGCTGCAATCATAAAGCCGGCACAAACTTGCATTTGTGATCCCAAATCTGCTGCAGGTTTCCAGTCACAACAACAAAACTGCTGCAGATTCACAGCTGCAACCACAAAATCACTAAAACTTTGCGCTTGTGGTCCCAAACCCTGCTGCAGATTTAGTTACAATCCCAAACCCTGCTGCAGATTCACAGCTGAGATCCCCAAATCGCTGTAAATTCGCATTTGCGATCTCAAAACCGCTGTAAATTCGCATTTGTGATCCCCAAATCTCTGTAAATTCGCATTTGCGATCTCAAAACCGCTGTAAATTCGCATTTGTGATCCCCAAATCTCTGTAAATTCGCTTTTGCGATCCCAAAACCGCTGTAAATTCGCATTTGCGATCCCCAGACCGCCGCACTTTTCCATTCGCGGCCACAAACCCGCCCCCACTTCTCGGAGCCGCCCCGATCCGCGATTTTTCCACCACAACCCCCCCTGTGCCCTCCCAAACCCGCTGCCCAAGTGCCGTTCCCGATCCCATTCCCGATCCCATTCCCGATGCCATTCCCATCCCCCGCTCCCCCCGCCGGGGGGGACACGGGGACCCCACCTCAGCCGAGGGCTCCGCGTCGCTCACGGAGCATCCCCCGAGCTCCGGGCACCCCCTCGCCGCGGCCTCCTTGTCCCCAAGCCCCTTTTCCTGGGATTCGGGGCGGTTCGGGCTCGGTGCCCGCCAGCGGGAAGCGGATGCGGGGTCGGGATTAGCCCGAAATCCTCGTCCCCTCCCCGCGTGACGGCGGGAGCGGGGACCCTCCTCTTCCTGGAGGTCCCGACGCCTCCGACACCGGCACTGCCCCATCCTCCCCCCAGAAATCCCTCGGCATTCCCGGGCTTGGCAAACGAACCTCCCCGCGAGGCTCCGGGCGAGAGGAGGAGGAGGAAAAGGAAGGAAAACAGAAACAAACCCCAGCCGCCGGCGCTTCCCGAGCCCAGAGCGGGGGGAGGTCCTTACCCCGGCGGGATGGAGCCGCTCTCCAGGGGCAGCGGGGCTCCTGCAGAGGCCCTTCCCTAAGCCCCGCGTTCGGTCCTTTAAGCTCATTAACGCCCGGAGTTCGCTCCGGCAGGAAAAGCTCCGGGGTGGAGCGAGCCGGGGTTGCCGAGGGGTGAAGCGGCTTTAACACCCCCCGGGATGCGGGGGGACCCCGGATCACCGCCCCCGCCGGAGCCGCCGGAGTTTTAATTAAAGCTTCATTTAATTAAAGACTTGCTGCCGCCACCCCGGTAGGGAAAAGTGGGGGTAAATCCCCAAGGCCGGCTCAGAATCCCCCACCGCGGGGGCTGGAAGCATCCCCGCTCCGGGAACACGGGATGGATCCGGCCCCAAGCCACGCTCCAGGAAGGAGGGGCTCTCCCGGCCGCTCTCCCCTCGCACCCCCCCGGCAGGGAAAGTGCCCTTTCTGCCCCGGAGAGCCGGAGATTACCCGGAACAGGGAGCAGGCAGATGGGATGGAGGATTTACGGCGTCCTGGACGCCTCCAGCCAGGCGGGAGCTGCCTCCAGTTCCACCCCCGAGCGTTTGTGTCCCGAAAACCCCTCCTTTTCCCCTCATTTCTTCTCTTACCTTCCCCTCCCGGTGTCCTTCCCAATAGAAACCACTGCTAAGCAACAGGTTCTGTTGTGCTCCATGTCCAATCCCATTCCCTCGGCACCGGCAAGGAACGGGAATCACAAAAGCTCATCCTGGCCGCTCCGAGCCCACCCAGGGGAGGAACAAATATCCAACCTGGCATCAAAACCTTTTTATTGCTCACTCAGAAGCATTACATTCTCACCTGGGTCAGCTGCCAGGCCCAGGGAAAAGCTCTGAAAGCAAAATGCCCGTCATCCAGTTGGAAATGGAAAGGAAAATCCAAAGGGTTGGATAAAAAGAAGCGGGATTTCGTACTTGGAAAAGTAACATAAATAGGTAAGAAAATACTTATTTGTTTCAAGAGGAATCTCAACCCCGGCTCTGTCCAAGAGCCCAACTCCATTCTGTCCTTAATAAAATGTCCACGGAAAGCAGTAAAAAATCGTGTCTTCAAAATAGAGGAGGAGTAAAACAAACTTCCCAGAGTAAGAAATGAGGAATTTCAGCATGGAAACGCCGGGATCAGGCTCCACACATCCCAGTTAAGTGCTCAGGAAAAAATCCAGGCGATGCTTGGCATCGTGGCAGGGAACGGTCTGTCTGGATTTGGGAGGTGGGATGTCTCCAGGAGGATGCTCCTCGCCGAGGGAAGGATTTATCCGGCTCAGAAGCACAAGGAGAAGGCAGGGGAATCTCTGAGGAGGCTCCAAGCTCTTGCTCTCCCTCTCCTGATCAAGGAGAGGGATGGACCTGATGGTTTTTCCCAAAGGAGAAGCCTCCGAGGTCTCCCATGATCCAGGAACAGGCCCTGGGTGTGGCAGGCACAGGCTGTGGAGTGTTTTAAGGCACGTGGTTGTTTCTTTCCAGCACTTACCCCAGCATTTCGATGCTGGGTGGGATTTAAGGGCAGGAGTGAGGTGTCCTGAAGCTGCTTCTTTGGTCCCAAAGGAATCCTGAGGATCCCAGCTCCCACGAGGGGAAAAGCGGATCAAGGCCGGGATCAGAACTGAACCCAGCCAGTGTTCCCCTGAGTCTGGTTAGAAGCCGACCTGGCGAGAGGGAAAAACAGGAAAAAAGGGTGTTTAGAAATGGAAAAGGCACCCAGGGAGGAAACTGGGCCGCAAATGGGTCATCCAGGACCACCCCAAAACTCTCCTGGAGCAGCGGAGCAAGAAGTGCCCACGGACCTGAACTGAGGGAATTGGCAGCACAGATTCTGAATCCCACAGCTGGGACTGGCTGGAGCAGTGCCCCCACCCCAGCGGGGTTTTCCAGCAAAACCAGCAGGTTTTGGGGCATCCACATCCCTCCCAAATCCCTCTGCTGCTCACCCCGAAGCCTTGGCAAAGTCTCCCCAGACATCAGCAGCCGGAGCAGCAGTGGGCTGAGGCCAGGACAACAGGGAATCTGTCAGAAAGTCGGGAAGAGAGAAAAAAAAACACCAGGAGTTATTTCCCACTCTCACTCCCAAATCCCCCCTTTTTCCTGATGGATACAGCAGCCCCTCAGGAGCTCTGTGTGACCATGGACCTGTGATGGGGGTTCCCGGGAGCTGGGCGGGCGTGGGGAGCGAGGCCGGGCGCTCTCCGGAGCTGGATTTTCCTCCAGGGGGTGGTGGGAGCAAGCTCAGGCCCCCAGGCCCTGCAGGACGTGGCCTGGTGCTCCCTGTGGCTCCTTCTTTTTTCTTCATGTTCTGAAAGGAGAGCGGGAAGTTTGGGTGGGATCACATTTTAAATCCAGAGCCGGAGCATGAACCCTGGAAGCCAGATTGTTTTATTTTGGGAATAAAATCCTGCAGTGCTGTGACATCCCACTGCTGGTGCATCCAAAGGGGCCCCACCAAGGGTGGTTTTTACCCCCAAATCCCATAGGCCTGGTTTTGGAAGCAGGAATTGCACCACAAGCCCCTGCAAATCCCTGCAGGCAGTGTTATCCCAACAGGCTCTGCCCTGAGCCCACGCCCGGGGATTTTGGGGAGAAGCTGCTGCTTCCTCGTGCCCCCCAAAGGAAAAGCTGGGATCAGCTGGAAAAGCCCCTCACAGCGATGTTGAGTTTGATGGTTTGTCCCTCCTTGAAGCCCAGATCCAGCTTGGGGCCCTGCTCCAGGTCCTGGGCCTGCCGGGCCAGCTCGCTCTGCTGCCTCACCCACCTGCAGGGGTTAAACCCACGGAAAGGAGACGTCACCACCCGGCCCAGGCTCCCCGGGACAAATCCTGCTCAGGATCATCCCCTGTGCCCCGCAGCAGCTCTGCAAAGGCCGCGGGTGTGATCCCAGACGCAGCGGGGGGAGCGCCCAGGGGATGATTCCCGGCAGCAGCTGTTGGAGCCGCACGGATCCCCCGGCCGGCACCGCGCCCATCCCTCCCAAACCCCCCCACACCCAGCAGCCCGAGCAGCCCCCGGGGCCAGCTCCTTACAGCTGATACATGAAGTAGAGGAAGTGAATTAGGGAATCTGGACTGGGAATTTGGATGCCCACTTTGGGATTTGGGAAGCCCAGTTTGGGACGCTGCTAATCCAGACTGGGAAATACGGGAGAGAGAAAGGGGAGTTTCCACCTCTTCCCACCACACCTGCCCATCCCAGCTCCCACTTCTCCACCATTCCTGGAGGAGACCTGCCAAAAACGAAGCTGAGAGGACACAGGGAGAGGCACAAACTCACTTGAAGTGGTCCTGGAGAGCCACGTTGAAGTCAAAGGCGTCCCCTCGGTCCACAAAGCCGACTCCAATGAACGCCCGGCGGCCTGGGCAGGGAGGAGGAGTCAGGGCTGGGATGCTCAGCAGCGCAGGAAGAGGGATGGGATGCTCCATCCTGCACATCCCCGTGCCTGGCGCTGCCTCCAGAGGGAGCTGGGACTCTGGAGACTGAGCCATGGGACCGGGGGTCCCAGAATCCCAGGATGGTTTGGGTGGGAAGGGACCTTAAAGCCCATCCAGTGCCACCCCTGCCACGGGCAGGGACACCTCCCACTGTCCCAGGCTGCTCCAAGCCCCAATGTCCAACCTGGCCTTGGGCACTGCCAGGGATCCAGGGGCAGCCACAGCTGCTCTGGGCACCCTGTGCCAGGGCCTCCCCGCCCTCCCAGGGAACAATTCCTCCCCAATATCCCATCCAGCCCTGCCCTCTGGCAGTGGGAGCTGTTCCCCCTTGTCCTGGCACTCCAGACCCTTGTCCCAGGTCCCTCTCCAGCTCTCCTGGAGCCCCTTTAGACACTGGAAGGCCACAATTTGGTCACCCCAGAGCCTTCCCTTCTCCAAAGGCATCTCCAGGTGTTTCACCTCATGGGCTGCACCTACAGCTTCAGTGAAAACAGCTTTTTAATTAACTGGCAGCAGGGGGATGATCCTGCATCCTCCTGCCACTGCTGAGCAGCCAAATCCAAGTGCTTTTGTTCCTGGTGAAGCTCAGAGCGTGGCTGGTGTGTGGGAGGGAGGCAATTCCCCCCTCTGCCACACTGTGCAGGGAATGTTCCGCCACGGAAAGCGGGAATCCTTCCCAAACAAGAGCAGTGGGGGCTCCGAGGAGTCCCCGGCCGTGTGGGACGCACCATTCCCATCTTCAATCCGGATGACAAAGTATCTGCTGGAGTCTGTCACACTCTCAACAGCGATGCCAGGGAACTGCTCCACAGGAGCTTGGGCAAACAGCTCTCCTGGAAAACAGGAACGGGAGCAGGGTAACGCCAGGGCATGGCCCCGCGCCCCTGCTCCCCGCAGAGCTCTGGAATTCCCTCCTCACCCGAGTTCTTGTCCTCCAGCTTGATGAAGGCCGTGCTGCCCTTGGCCGTGATCCGCAGGCGCCCGCTCCAGGCCGGCTGGTCCAGCTGCCACTCCGCGGCTCTGGAAAAAACAGGAAGCGGAGCCTGAGCCGCCTGTGCTGCCCCCGGAGATGGTAACGAGGGTCAGGGTGGGGAGAGCGGGAGGGGGGGATGTGTCACAAGATGTCTCGTTTCACCCCAAAACAGCTGCTGGGTTGGCGGGGGGAGCAGGCAAGAGCTGCGCGGGAGGTTTCGGTTCCCTTTGCGCGGAGTTTCCAGCCCCAGAGCTGCGTTAGGGACAGCCCGGCTGTGCCAGGACAGGCTGCGGCTGCGGATTGATGGGACGGGAGCCCCAAACACACGGGGGACGGAGACACCCCAGTGGGGCTGGGATGGGGGGCAGAGATACCCCATGGGGGGCTCGGAGAGCCCACAAGGCGCTGAGATTTCTCAGGGGGCCTGAGATACCCCGTGAGGGGCAGTTCTTGCTGCCCCACGGGGAGAGAGAGACCCCAAACACCTCCTGGGAGCCACAAACCCCACACACCCTATGAGGAGGGGACCCCCCCCCCCCCCAAACCCCACAGGGAAGGGACCCCCCACGCCAGCAGGCGCTGACACCCCGCGGGCGGGCGCAGGCCCCACCTGTAGCCGCGGTTGGAGGCCCGCGGCGGTACCCGGTACACGAGCACCGCCGGCTTCACGCACAGCACGGACTCGTACTCCTCCTCCGGCTCCGCCGCCATCGCGGCCCCGCCGCCGCTCTGTCCCAACGCCTCGATGGTACCTCGCTGCTGCCTGCGCGGCCGCCGCGGCGGGGGCGGAGCCCGGCGGAAAGAGGCGCTTCCGCGCCCGCGGCGCCCCCTGGCGGACGGGAGGACCCGGAGCAGGGAGCTGCGGTCACTGGTCCCAGCGCGCCGCTGGAACTGGAACCAGCTCTGGGCTCCGAGCCACGAAACTCACAGGTTTCACTGATGTTATAGATCAGATAATTTTATAAATCAGATAATTGATTCTACTACTGCTATTTATTTATACTATAGTAGTGTATGTTCTGTAAGATATATGTATGATGTATAAAATATGTATTATTCAATCGTATCATATTCTATACATTATATATTTGTTCTCTATTCAATATATGTATATATTTGCGAATATTTCTATATTCTATATTAATATTCTATATTTACATTATTTCTATTATAAATAAATTGTTAAAAATCGTCAGAATTCCAAGGGAGCCGGGGGCTGCAGGAGCTGCCGGACTCCTCCTCACCCCAAGAGCCTCCAGCACCTTCTCCGGACATTATGGAGCACAACATCCAGGGGGGAGCCAGCACGGAGCAACAAAATAATTCAGTTCAATTCAATTCAATTCAATTCAATTCAATTCAATTCAATTCAATTCAATTCAATTCAATTCAATTCAATTCATTAATTAAACTAACTAATTTGCTTCCTCCTCCTCCTCCATGGAGAGGCAGTGCTCACGACCATGTTTGGGATCCACATCTTCTCTTGGAGCACTGCCCTTCCCACCCTCCTCGAACCACTCCTCCCAACCACCCTAAAAACGGGGCAAAATTCCCTGGTTTTGGGTGAAACTGGCACAATTACGGCCGCACGCTCCCAGATTTTACCTTCCTGGTGGACTTTTATGCCCCTGCCACCAAAACGCCACCCGTGGGAGCCACGGCGATAAAGGAGGGAGCCATCAAGCCGTGAAAAGTTTAAAGACATTTATTTAAAATACAATTTATAAAACGTTTTCTTTCCGGCGCACGTTTTTGGGGCGAAAACACGCGGTACCGTGTTCCTCCTCCCCCTCCTCGGGATGAAGGCGCTTCCCACAGGAACGCCGCCGAGCCCTGCCCGCGGGCGGGACGTATCCTGGGCACCGGGACGCAGCAGGAGCAGCCGGGAGATTTCCGTGCCGGAGAAGGAGATTTCAGTGCTGGAAAAGGGGATTTTGGTGCCGGAGGTCTCAGTGCCGGTGGTGGAATTCCGGTGCCGGACACGGAGGAGGCAGCGCTGTGACACCGACCATGCGCACCACAAATCCGGTGGGTTTGGGAGTTTTTTGGCTATTCGACGCTATTTTTAGGAGTAATTAAGGAAAGGCGCGGTGACTACGGTTATTGCTGACGTCCTTCTCCCTCTCGGAGCTCATCCCGGCCCCCAGCCCGAGGGGGATGAATGAGATCCCCCCAAAAGTCACCGGGGGCTGGGGATCCCGGGGGAATCCCGGGGGAATCCCGGGGAATCCCGCCCCGAACCAGCTGCGAGGGAGCTCATTAACGTTCCGGCGGATCGCTTGGATACACAGGTAGTTTTTATTTTCCCGTTTTGGTGGGATTTAAGCCTTATTTCCACCCAGGGCTTCTCGTGCACGTCAAGATTGGCTCGTTCCCCCTCGAGCCTACTGAAGGCAGCAGCCGGATGCAGGAATCCGTCGGGAACCACCCGGCTTTCCAGGTGCCGTCCCCTCCAGAAGAGCATTTAGTGTTCATCCAATCCCTTGATACCAAGTGAGACTCAGCTTCATCCAGGGGGGAGCATCTCCGTTCCTGGGGAGCAGCAGCCTCCCCATCCTCTTCCCGGGAGCCGGAGGAGGACGATCCCTTCCCTGAAGCCTCGCTGTCTCCAGGGAGACGGAGGGATCATCCAGGCTTTCTCCAAGGCTGGTCTGGTTCCCGGTTCTGCCATTCCGGGAGAGCTCGTACCGTCCCTGAGCCGCCCGGGGCCGGACCCTCGGGATATCCCACTGCCCGACGTCACGGCCGGAGCGGCGCCGGATGCTCTCCTCCTTGCCACATCTCCCTAATTCTTCACTGCCCGGCCCTCCGTGGCCGGACAGCAGGCATTTTCACGGGGTCACTCTGCATTCCCTTCTCCCCAGATACAAAAGAACCCAAAAAGGATGTATTTCAAGCTTTTCCTCAAAGCCAGCAGGGAATCGGAGCCAAGCTTTAACAGGAGCAAGACGTAAACTGGGTCCAACCCCGAGGTATCCGGGGATATCCAGGAGCTCACTTCCATGGCAGTGGAAATGGAGAAGGAGAAGCGTGAGCTCGTCATCCCCAAGCCGTCAAATTCACGGAAATCCAACGGAATTCCCTGCGGAACGCTCAGCTACCTCTCTGGATTCAAACAAACAGCTCAAACCCTTCCCACGACCTCCGCCGATCCGAGATACAGAAAGCAAAGAGAAAACCAAATAAAAGAACCTAAAATCCTTGGAAACAGAACTCGTTCTGGAAGTGATGAGGACAACATGCGCGGCTGGGGAGGCTTCCCACCTTTTTTTTTTTTTTCCTTTCCCTTAAATGCCAGGTTTCGAGTACAACAAAGGTTATTGCTGGCGCTCGCTCCCACGCGAGTGGGACACGCACACCGCCCTGCGCCCGGCCGAGTCCGGCACGGCCCCCTCTCGTCCCCCTGGCTGCGGGGACAGCCCTGCTGGGATCGCCGGTCACAGTGGGTGGAGAGGGGAGGTCACAGTGCGTGGGGCTGAAGGTCACAGTGGGCAGAGCAAAAGGGTCACAGTGCAAATCACCCCGGGAGGTCCCCTCGCCCAGGTCCGTGTGTCCGTGCCGGCGGAACGGCGCATCCGCCTCTATCTGCGCTGCTTGAAGCCCTGGGAGCCATCGGGGCCCAGCGGCTGCCGGATCACATTGTTGGGCTGCCTGGTGTCCTCCGGCTGCGAGATCCGCGGCGGCCTGCAGGGACAGAGGAGCAGAGCTGGGGACACTGGGAGCAGGGCTGGAGCCTGCAGGGGCAGAGGAGCAGAGCTGGGGACACTGGGAGCAGGGCTGGAGCCTGCAGGGACACTGGGAGCAGGGCTGGGGACACTGGGAGCAGGGCTGGAGCCTGCAGGGGCAGAGGAGCAGAGCTGGGGACACTGGGAGCAGGGCTGGGGCCTGCAGGGACAGAGGAGCAGGGCTGGGGACACTGGGAGCACGGCTGGGGACACTGGGAGCACGGCTGGGGCCTGCAGGGACTGAGGAGCAGAGCTGGGGACACTGGGAGCAGGGCTGGGGCCTGCAGGGACAGAGGAGCAGGGCTGGGGACACTGGGAGCAGGGCTGGAGCCTGCAGGGGCAGAGGAGCAGAGCTGGGGACACTGGGAGCAGGGCTGGAGCCTGCAGGGACACTGGGAGCAGGGCTGGGGACACTGGGAGCAGGGCTGGAGCCTGCAGGGACACTGGGAGCAGGGCTGGGGACACTGGGAGCAGGGCTGGAGCCTGCAGGGGCAGAGGAGCAGAGCTGGGGACACTGGGAGCAGGGCTGGGGCCTGCAGGGACACTGGGAGCAGGGCTGGAGCCTGCAGGGACACTGGGAGCAGGGCTGGGGACACTGGGAGCAGGGCTGGAGCCTGCAGGGACAGAGGAGCAGAGCTGGGGACACTGGGAGCAGGGCTGGGGACACTGGGAGCAGGGCTGGGGACACTGGGAGCAGGGCTGGAGCCTGCAGGGACAGAGGAGCAGAGCTGGGGACACTGGGAGCAGGGCTGGGGCCTGCAGGGACACTGGGAGCAGGGCTGGGGACACTGGGAGCAGGGCTGGAGCCTGCAGGGACAGAGGAGCAGAGCTGGGGACACTGGGAGCAGGGCTGGAGCCTGCAGGGACACTGGGAGCAGGGCTGGGGACACTGGGAGCAGGGCTGGAGCCTGCAGGGACACTGGGAGCAGGGCTGGGGACACTGGGAGCAGGGCTGGGGCCTGCAGGGACACTGGGAGCAGAGCTGGGGACACTGGGAGGAGAGCTGGGGCCTGCAGGGACACTGGGAGCAGGGCTGGAGCCTGCAGGGACACTGGGAGCAGAGCTGGGGACACCGGGAGCAGGGCTGGAGCCTGCAGGGACACTGGGAGCAGGGCTGGGGACACTGGGAGCAGGGCTGGAGCCTGCAGGGACACAGGGAGCAGGGCTGGGGACACTGGGAGCAGGGCTGGGGACACTGGGAGCAGGGCTGGAGCCTGCAGGGACACAGGGAGCAGGGCTGGGGACACTGGGAGCACGGCTGAAGCCTGCAGGGACACTGGGAGCAGGGCTGGGGACACTGGGAGCAGAGCTGGGGACACTGGGAGCAGAGCTGGAGGCAATGCAGTGTGGAATTCTAAGTGCCTTTGGGAAACCCCTGCACCACGGGGATGTTGTCACATGCTCTGGGGTCCCCAGCACAAGGACATGGAACAAGTCCAAAGGAGCCCACCAAGGGGATCAGAGGGATGGAACAGCTCTGCGGGGAGGAAAGGCTGAGGGAATTGGGATTGCTCAGCCTGGAGAAGAGAACCTCTGGGGTGACCTAACTGTGGCCTTCCTGAAGTATCTGAAGGGGCCAGCAGGAAAGATGGAGGGACTTTGGACAAGAGCCTGGAGAGACAGGACACAGGGAATGGCTTCCCACTGCCAGAGGGCAGGGTTAGGTGGGATACTGGGAAGGAATTGCTCCCTGTGAGGGCAGGGAGGCCCTGGCACAGGGTGCCCAGAGCAGCTGTGGCTGCCCCTGGAGCCCTGGAAGTGTTCCAAAGGCACATGGAGGTGGCACCTGGGGACGCTTTTAGTGGGGAACACGGCGGTGCCAGTTAATGGCTGCACTCTGATCTTGGAGGGCTTTTCCAACCTTAATGATTCCATGATTTACGGCCTTCTCAGGCACTTCCCCTCACTCCCACACAGCTGAGGCTCTGCTAACAGAGCCCTCCTCTCTCCTTGCGGGCCTGGCCATGCTCCCCGAGGAGCTCACCCCCACTCGTGCCAGGCAGGAATTCCTGAGGGGCTGCTCTCACCTATCCAGGATGGGCTTCTCCTGCTCCTCCTCGGGGCTGGCGCTGCCCAGGATCCGTTTCCTGGCCTCGGCGTACTCGGCCTCGCGCTGCGCCAGCGATTTCACGGGGAAGGCCGGGCGGCTGGCGGAGTTGGGGTTGCTGAGGACGCCGTTGCTCGTCGGCCTCTTGAGGATGCGGATCTGGGGGGGAGGCCCTGCGGGAAGGCTGTCGTCCTGGATCACGATCGGCACTTTGGGAGGAGATTTGGACTTTCTGCTGTTGGAAAGAAAAGCATTGGGTTGGTGCTTGTTTTCCACGGGGCTTTTCCGCCCGGCGTGTGAATTCCTCGTGCTCAGATGTCACTCCCTGTGATTAAGAGCAGCCTGGAATAATTAAAGACCTCGTTATAGTTGTAACTCTAAACGAGAGCAGTGGATTAGCTTGGAAAGGGATGGAAAATCAGTCCCTGCTATGTTTGACACCATTGGACTCCACTGAAGGAAAGGGAACAGACACTGGGTAAAGTTTTAGCATTTCTAGTCAAAGATATTGGTATAAGCACCTTGATTTCATTCGCTGCAAGGATTTTTAGGGCTCCTCTCACCAGGACACCCAAACCTTCGCTCCAACCCTGCCGCTTCACTCCTCAGAGCCAGCCTCGGCCCCATCTCACCATCTGAATGGTTTATAGTCCCTTTTCTGCCCAGAGAATCAATCCCACGACTCTCTACTAATCAAAGGGGAAAAAACCCCCAACAACAAAGGACTTGTCAGCAGTGATTAGAAACATTTCTGATAGGAGGCAATAACACACCCCTGCCCCGACCCAAAGGAAGCCGGAAAAGAAACTCTCCCTGGTGCAAGACACAGCAAGTCAATCGAGCTGGGATTACCTGACTCACCCACTTCTTTCCCCGAGTGCCTTTTTCTACATGGCTTCCCCCCAGCTGGAGCTACAGCCAGTCTGGAGGAGCCGGCTCTGAAATCAAATCACTCTGGAGCAGCTTTCTGCTGCCCTGCCGCGGCTCCGAAGGGCCACCTAGTGGCACGGAGACAGGGATTCCCTAATTCCCAGCTCCAACCCAGCGCTCCCCGCTCAGTTTGAAGCTGTTTCCCCACTGTTCCCGCTCCCCAGGCCTCCAGTTGTCCAACAGCGCCTCAGGAAAATCAGGATTTTACCTTTCCTTCTGTGTGATCTTCAGCTTCTTTTCCAACCGTCTGTCTATTTCCTAGAAAAGGAGAGAAAAGTAAAAACATGAAGTTTTTAATAAAATGAACACAAATCTCAGCTTGGAGGTCAGAGTTTGAGTCTGTCTGGGTACACATTTGATTTCACTCTTCCGAATGCTGATCTCTAAAGGAGGTAGGGAGTGTGTGATTCCTCACAAACTGAGGATTACTTGGGAATCAAGAAGAAAAGCAAAGCGGATAATCCACAAGAAAAGCAAAGGCACCACGAGCATCGTGCTGTAAGCAGGAGTAGTACACCCACAGCAGGCTGTGGATCCCGCGCGGCGCACTCATCGCTCATTTTAACCACTTCAGCTGGCAAAGAAACGCCTATGAAGGTAAAAAAACGCCAGGATTCCACAGCAAGGTATTCCCAGATGCCAGCGGGAACCGGCGCCAAACCTGCCGGGCAGAGCAGCAGCAGCCGCCGCCGGCCGGGGCGATTCGCAGGCGCGGTTCCAGGGGGAGCTGAGCCCCGAGCCCACGGCCGTGGGAAGGGCTGGCCCTGGCCGGCAGGGCCGCATTCCTGTCAGGAGAAGTCCCTGCCCTGCCCCACACGCACGCGGGAGCCTCCCTGTGCTGCTCCTTGCCTTTCCACACGCTGCTGCCGAGTCACCCATCGGCGGAAAGACGCCTTAATCACCCTGGCAGAGCCGGGATCTGAGCGTGTCAGCCTCTGCCCGAGGCTGGCATCCACCTCGGCGAAGGTGGCCAGGTGTTGCAACCGCAGCAATTACGCAGAGAAACTCGGCTAAAGAGGAAAACGAAGCCAACAATGAAGTTTCAACCCTGCTGCAGGTGACCTGCCCCAACCCCACCGGTATTTTTAGATCCTCACAAGAGCTCTGTTAAAAGAGGCTCCAAAGCAGCTTTTTGTGTTTGATTTAATCATCAAGGAAGGGGGGAAAACACTACCTGAGAGTGTCCTAGTTTAGCCAGCTGATAACTGGCACTACTGAAGGAAATTCCAGACTTCTGGCAGGAGGCAACTGCTCTGCTTTGAGGCCTGGTTGCTTCCCCACACTGCCAGCAGGAACTGCAGCGGGCACAGCTCAGGAAAGGAACGGGTTTGGACAGAGATTCCCTGCTGCCCCAGAGAGCTGGGAAGGAGCACAAGTCACTACAAGATGCCAAACCAGTGTTTGCTGTTGGTCATACAGGCCATGGCAGCCTCCACCTAGAAAGGAATAAATCATTTCAGGAAGATAAAAGGCGGGTGGGAGGTTGAGTTTCCTACCCAACTCTGTCCTGGGAGGTAACAAAACCAGGCAGAGCTTCACAAGGCAGCTCTCAGACAGAGCCTCCTGTGGAGGACAAACACCTGCAGTTTCCTTCCTCTTCAAGAGGACTGGGAGGGAAGAAAATCCCATCCCACTGCTGCTCAGGAGGGAGGAAAAGGAAACAGGCAGCAGGGAAGCAGATATCCCGGTGAGGATGGAGATGCTGTGGAGCAGCTGGTGGCAAACAGTGGAAGTCAAACTGAGGGGAAGCGGTTGGCTCCTCACTGAGCCAGCCGAGGTGACATCGTGGTCCTGAAACCACTTTTTCAGCTTCTGAAAGTTAACCCCGGCTCCCAGGGCCTCCTGGAATATCCCTTATTAAATATTTCAGTGCATGGGGGAGAGAAACAACAGGAAAACGGGGTGGAAGGGGGGGAAACGCACTCAGGAGCTTCTCAACTCATTTCAGTCCAAGCAGCGACTCCAGAGCCGAACACGGGTGCTGGGCCCTCAGGTGGGGACCATGGGCATGGCAGTGCCACAAGCCACACGGCAGCCCCGAGGAAGGCTCCGTCCTGCTCCCTCCTTCCCGGCAGAGGAGAGGTGGCTTTGGCAAAGTCACGTTCCTGCACTGCTGGTGCCTCTGGAGGTGAGCCCGGGGCTGAAGCCACGCTCTGAACGCGGGGCTGCGAGATGCTGCAGTTGCAGAGCGTCACCCCCACCTGAGCACAGGTGACTCACGTCACCGTCAGCGGCCCGAGCGCTGCTGGACAGCCCTGCACATGCCAGACACTCCAACCACGACCTGCAGCCTCCTCTACCAGAGCAAAAATGAAACTGTACTCTGCTCAATACAAAAACTTATTCCAAGGAACCCTTCAAAGCCACCATGACTCCTTCACAGTCTGTTTCACTCTTTCCCACTCTGAGCAGGTCACTTCTGGCACAATTCTTGGTGTCTTTGTCTCCAATCCCCCAAAACTGCCAGTGGTCATGGAGAAAGTGCACGGTCCTGGATCATAAACCACTGCCAACAGAATCAGCAGCTGCTCTGTGCTTGGGAAGCTCCTCACCAAGGATCACACAGGATCATTTAGGTGGGAAAAGGCCTTGGATCACAGAGTCCACCGTGTGCCCAATCCCCACCTTGTTCCCAGCCCAGAGCACTGAGTGCCACAGCCAGCCCTTCCTCGGACACCTCCAGGGATGGGCACTCCAAACCTCCCTGGGCAGCCCCTGCCAAGGCCTGACCACCCTTTTCATGAGGAAATTCCTCCTGATGTCCATCCTGCCCCTCCCCTGGCCCAGCCTGAGGCCGTTCCCTCTCCTCCTGTCCCTGTTCCCTGGCAGCAGAGCCCGACCCCCCCGGCTGCCCCCTCCTGTCAGGGACTTGTGCAGAGCCACAAGGTCCCCCCTGAGCCTCCTTTGCTCCAGGCTGAGCCCCTTTCCCAGCTCCCTCAGCTGCTGCTGGGGTTCCAGCCCCTTCCCCAGCTCCGTTCCCTGCCCTGGACATGCTCCAGCCCCTCCACATCCCTTCTTGCCACGAGGGTCCCAGGACTGGAGGTGCCCCAGCCCAGAGGACAGGCACTGCTCTGGCCTGTGCCCATACCAGGCTGGTACAAGGAGCACAGCAAGGAGCAGCTAAAATATTCCCCAAGTTCCAGCCCCAGCAGCTGATGGATCCATGGGGATCTCTCCAGAACACGAGGCTTCCTCCACACCTAGAAATCTTGGCAGAATAACATAAACCAGCCATTCACACCAAACACAGGTGGATCCCTCCGACCCCAGCCAAACAACTGGTAGTCCTGCAGAACCCATGGAATTCCTGGTGCTGCTGAAGGGATTCCAGCTGCCTCCAGATATCCACTGAACTTTTGGGTAGGAAAAAATCTCCCTTCATGTTTAAATACAGTCAAAAGCAGCTCCCTGCCTCACACACCTCTTGGCATGACAGAAATTCTGTTTTCTTTTAAACACAGGAACTGACTCCACATATTCCAGGAAGCTCAGCGTTCATTACTAGGATGTTTGGAATTGTAGGAATGGAGCATTTGAACACCACGTGCAGAGACAGCCCCAGCCGTGAGAAGCCCCACAGCTCGTGACAGGGATCACTGCACCAATTTAAAAGCAGAATCACCTTGGCACTGCTCACTTTTAATTAAAATCAAATCCCTGCCGCTGCTCCACACGGATCCATCCGTCTGCTGATGTCACTCCCGCTGCACTGCTGTGTCACGTTGTCACCGTGTGGGTAACGAGATAAAATTAGGAACTGACTCGGAGGGCGAGTGCCAAAGGCACTACAAGCACCAAAGGCATGAGCTGTCTGGAGAGGCAGCTGGATTTGGCATCCGAGGACCTGGACAGGTCACTCTGGACAAACCCCAGGTCTCCATCACCTGAGGGGCCCTCCCAAACTCCCACTTCCCCGACAAACTTAGCCGAAAACCAAGCCTGGTTCACATCCCTGTGCAAAACCCCCTCCCCACAGATTAGTAAGGAATCTCACCCACCTATTTTTAGGGCTATTATTTGTGGACGCCAAACAGGACCCAAACAAACAGCCTGAAGGAGACTCTGTTCTCTGACATTTAGGCTGCATTTGTGGACAAGGACGTCATGGAAACTGAGCTCCTGCCCCATCACAGCCATCCTTCCTACCCCACCCCTGAGGAGAACAGCAGAGGATCCATAACCCCCCTTGGAATGCAGACACTGACCCCAGGACACAAAGCTGCTGCTCAGATCCCACATTCCCATGGCCTGGCATCCTAAAGAGCCACCCCAGCCATAAAGCTGATACCTTGGTGATGTTCCTGGTGAGCTGGAGATCGAATGTGTCCTTCAGGAAGGGCCAGCCCTGTGGAGGTCGGCTCCATGATTCCTATGGATCATGGTTTCCCACGGGATGGAGGCACATTCCCAAGCAAAACCAGCTCTCCAGAATATTGCAAAGCAAAGGGGGCCCGAGTCAGCCCATGCTGTTGTCCAAAGAACCTTCTGGGAATAACTGCAGTGCACTGGACACAAACAAAGCGTTATCCCCCCCATCCCTGCCAGCAAGGACTCTCCAAACACAACAAATACCGGCAGCTCTGAGCCCGGCTGATCCGGGGAAGGAATAACAAGATAACCCCTGGCTGGTGTTTATCCCAAGTTTAGTGAGTGACCGTGACTGAAGGTGTGAGGAAGGCAGAGACTTCGTATAAATCACTTACACTGGGTGGGTATCTCCCCCTCTTCCTCCAAAATTCCGCTGCAGAAATCCAGGGGAGATGCCTACTGGAGCACAGGGCAGTCCCGGTGCTCTCCTGGATCCCTGGTAACATTCCAAAGCTCTGGAAAACCATTAACCAGGTTCTCTGCTGTATTTACTCCCAGCACAACCTTCTACCCCTTCTCACTCCAGTAACATGGAATGTCAAATCCCAGAACAAGGGAATTTAGGCTGGAGCTGGACCCTCCCAAAACCATGGCTTTGTCTGCTCATTAAAGCACCACTGGATACTCTGGCAATTCCAGGAGAAGACAAACTCCAAAGCCTGGTTCATGTTCTTTTCTTTAGGAAATAAGAACAAGTTTTAAGATCTGAGGTCACCAGAGCTGTTGATGGGGACCTGAAGCTGGAACTGCTTCCCCAAAACACCATCAGGAAAGAGCAGACGTGGACAGTCCCTGATCTCCTCATCATCCACCTATTTCCCTCCTCCAAAGAGAAATTAATCAATTAATTACTGCAACATTCCAGTTCCTGAGGCTACTGGGACTCAGCCTGCCCCATTAAATAGCTCTCCCAGTCACTCTGCCATGCTCAGGCCTGGCAGTGGCCTGCCCCAGAAAGCCCCAGGTGTTTAGGTCTCCGCAGGTAGATCCTGCTCCCCGGCACCAGGAGACTGAGAACCAGGACACGGGGGTATTTTTGGGAACAAGCCTGGCAGTGCCACACGGTATTCCCAGCATGGACATGTTATGGGTGGGGGAAGCACTTGGGAGGGCAGCAGCTCCTTCTCCCTTGCTGCAATATCCCAAACCAACCCTCACTTCCCACTGTTCATTCCCAACCTCCAAACTTCCCATCTCTTACCAAGAAACCTCCCTCTGCCCAAGCAACACCGAGCAGCAGAAACAGAAACTCACATTTCCCAGTTTCAAGATTTTTTTGGACAGCACCTAAAGCAAACATTCGGTGAAAGCTTGCCCAAAATCTTTTTGGTGTGGGAAATCTAAACCCATCCTGGGCTCATCCCAGCACAATAGCAGCAGGAGAGGGGGGATTCTGCCCCTCTGCCCTGCTCAGGTGGGACCCCACCTGCAGAGCTGCCCCAGCCCTGTCCCAGCAC
The DNA here is from genome assembly GCA_026167965.1 of Cyanocitta stelleri. Taxonomy (NCBI): domain Eukaryota; kingdom Metazoa; phylum Chordata; class Aves; order Passeriformes; family Corvidae; genus Cyanocitta; species Cyanocitta stelleri. Next base: position 742,983 of record JANXIP010000030.1, on the reverse strand, counting down.
AGGAAGGGCCTGGAGCTGCTGGAGAAAGTCCAGAGGAGGCTCCAGGATGAGCAGAGGGATGGAGCAGCTCTGCTGGGAGGAAAGGCTGCGAGAGCTGGGGGTGCTCACCTGGAGAGGAGAAGGCTCCAGGGAGACCTCAGGGCCCCTTCCAGGGCATAAAGGGGCTCCAGGAGAGCTGGAGAGGGACTGGAGTGCCAGGACAAGGGGGAACAGCTCCCAGTGCCAGAGGGCAGGGTTAGGTGGGATATTGGGAAGGAATTCCTCCCTGGGAGGGTGGGCAGGCCCTGGCACAGGGTGCCCAGAGCAGCTGGGGCTGCCCCTGGATCCCTGGCAGTGCCCAAGGCCAGGCTGGACACTGGGGCTGGGAGCAGCCCGGGACAGTGGGAGGTGTCCCTGCCCGTGGCAGGGGCGGCACTGGATGGGCTTTAAGGTCCCTTCCCACCCAAACCATCCTGGGATTCCACGACCCTCACAGCCCTGACACCAAAACACGGTTTTCCTCATGGCTACAGCTCCTGTACACCCAAACCTCGTTACTGTGGCCTCTGACCGCAGCAGTCATGAGCAGCGGGAGGTCAGAGTGTCCAAAACATTTCCCTTCTGACTCTGCTGGACTTCAATCCCACTCAGCAGCTCCAAGTGACAGGAGCTGAAACCTTCAGACCCAGTGACCTGGAGCCTTTGCTGGCAGGTGACACCCACCCCACCCTCACAGACTCATTCAGGTGACAGACAGGAGGCATTCTGCCACCTCAGCTGACCTGTCCTCCCCCAGCACTGCGACACAAACAGGGGACAATCCCCGGCCCCCAGGCCAGGGCAAAGTTCATTCCTAGGCCTTTGGCTGCTCCCATCCTCCTGAACAGCTGGGAAATGGGGCAGGTTTTCCCTTCCTAGGGGGACTGGCGAGGCACGGCTGGCATCGGTGGGTGCCAATGGGGAGGCTGGAAGCAGCAGCTGGGAGCTCAGTCTGCAAACTCCAGGGGGAAAAAGACACACAAAGAGATCAATTCCATGATTTTTTTAACCTGTTTTGGATTGCCAGAGTAATGTTTGACCTGCAGAGAACCACACAATATCCTGAGCTGGAACACAAGGATCATCCAGTCCAGCCCCCAGCCCTGCCCAGACCCCCCAACAGCCCCACCCTGGGCACCCCTGGCAGCGCTGTCCAAACGCTCCTGGAGCTCTGGCAGCCTCGGGGCCGGGACCATTCCCTGGGGAGCCTGGGCAGTGCCCAGCACCCTCTGGGGGAAGAACCTTTCCTGAGATCCAACCTAAACCCTCCCCTGGCACAGCTCCAGCTGTTCCCTGGGTCCTGTTCCTGGGCATACAGAGCAGGGATCAGAGCTGTCCAACCCCTTGGGATGAAGCTGAAAGAGATTCTGACCTGAAATCAATTATTAAGACTCTGATACACTCGAACTGTAGTTGGCAAAGGAATAACCAATGAATCCATCTGTAAAGCACCAGCTCCAGGCTGAGGATCACCCATGACCATGGATACACTCCAGTTTTGGAGCCCAGCTTCCCACCTAACATTTAATTATCGGTTTACTCAGGCCTGAGTGTCACCAACTGACCTCACATTTGTGTTTTCCAGCAGGGCCACACAAAACAACAGAAAAACAAACCAGGAATTAAGCCCCATTAGTGTTTTCTGACCCCGACCAGCCTTTGAAGCCCTTTCCATCCTTACTCCTAACTCGGATAACTCACTCGTTACTCACGCCCTGGTTTTCCACCTGTAACTCCCAGACAAGCAAAACCTCCCAATTTCATGGACATTTCAGGGCTCTAATTAGACACCAGGGAGGTGACAGGGACCCAGAGGCCCCACGGATTTCTGCTGCACCCTGTGCCCCCAGGATTCCTGGGACAGGTGACACTGCCGCAGCAGAGGGCACGTGCCTGGCACCGTCACTCAGGGGTGGCACATTCCCAAGGAGCTGCTCCGTTTTTGGGGCAATTCTGATGGCACAAGACCAAAAGACAAACAGAAGCCATATTAAAAACCTAAACAACTGCTTGAGGATTTGTTTTACAGCTCCTTGAGTGAGCAAACCAAAGCAGAAGGGCTGTGTCAGGTTTTTGGGGGTTTTCTTCAACCTAATGAGATTTTCCTGCTGCCTGGTTTGGGAGAGCTGCAAGACAGAAATGAAGTGAATTTTAATTAGGAGGCCACGGGATCTCTGCTCAGCCCAGAGCTGCCTCTTGCTGACAACCCCTTTCTTTTAAGGCCTCGAGCAGAATTCTCAGCCTCACCAAAAACTAGAAACAAAAAAACCCCAGCACTCAAAATCTGATTACGAGGAACCCCCTGTGGATGGAATGTTAAAAGATTACATGCTGGGACGCAGGTAACATATCCCAAAAACCCACCATGGATCTCTACTGTTCCTTCATGTGTTGAAGGGTCTAAAAAATTAAATAACTCAGGCTCTCAGCTGTGTGCAATATCAGAATCCCAGAATGGTTTGGGTTGGAAGGGACCTTAAAGCCCATCCAGTGCCACCCCTGCCATGGGCAGGGACACCTCCCACTGTCCCAGGCTGCTCCAAGCCCCAATGTCCAGCCTGGCCTTGGGCACTGCCAGGGATCCAGGGGCAGCCCCAGCTGCTCTGGGCACCCTGTGCCAGGGCCTGCCCACCCTCCCAGGGAGGAATTCCTTCCCAGTATCCCACCTAACCCTGCCCTCTGGCACTGGGAGCCATTCCCCCTTGTCCTGACACTGTCAGAACAGGATGTGTTTGCAGCTGCTCCTTGATGTCTCTGCTTTGTTGCAGCCTCCTCCTGAGCACCAACCACGACTGCCAAGCCTTGTGCCTTTATGTTGGGATCCATCTTTTGCTGCCTTGGATGGAAGAAAATCACAGAATCATGGAGTGTCCTCAGCTGGAAAGGACCCACAAGGATCAGAGTCCAGCCCCTGTTCCTGCACAGACCCCCCAACAGCCCCACCCTGGGCATCCCTGGCAGCGCTGTCCAAACGCTCCTGGAGCTCTGGCCAAGAGCTCTGGCAGCCTCGGGGCCGGGACCATTCCCTGGGGAGCCTGGGCACTGCCCAGCACCCTCTGGGGGAAGAACCTTTCCCGATATCCAACCTAAACCCTCCCCTGACACAGCTCCAGCTGTTCCCTGGGTCCTGTCCTGGTCACAGAGAGCAGAGCTCAGAGCTGCCCCTCGGGAGGCTCTGCAGTCGCTGCTGGTGCTACAGCAGAGCCTATTCTGGCCCTCATTGCTCTGTCCCCACCTGCTGCCTGCTGTGGCTGTGACCTCTGCAGCAGCAGGGACACCTGAACCTCCCCAGCTGCACCAGCATCCAGCAGGACCACAGGAACCACAGGACAAGGGGAGGCTGGGCTCTCCTCTGCTCCATCCCGCTCAGCTTTCCGCTTCCCACAGCACCACCAGCAGCTCAAGGGCTCCTTCCTGCCAGGCACGGAGTCAAATCCCCTTCCTGACCCCCGGGGATGCCAGAGGGCAGCTCCTGCCCCCTCTCCCACCCTGAACAGGCAGCTCCCTTCCCGTGTCCCTCCAACTGCTTCCACAGGCATCCAGAGCCCCAACAACTGCCACAGCAGCTGCTCCTCCTGCAAGGCCCACAGGGAACGGCTGAGGGAGCTGGGAAAGGGGCTCAGCCTGGAGCAAAGGAGGCTCAGGGGGGCCCTTGTGGCTCTGCACAAGTCCCTGACAGGAGGGGGCAGCTGGAGGGGGATCGGGCTCTGCTCCCAGGGAACAATAGGACAAGAGGAAACGGCCTCAGGCTGGGCCAGAGTTGGACATCAGGAGGAATTCTGTCATGGAAAGGGTGGTCAGGCCTTGGCAGGGGCTGCCCAGGGAGGTCTGGAGTGCCCATCTCTGGAGGTATCGGAGGAAGGCCTGGACGTGGCACTGAGTGTCCTGGGGTGGTGACAAGGTGGGGATCGGGCACAGGGTGCACTCAATGGTCTTGAAGGGCTTTTCCCACCTTAAGGATTGTGTGATTCCCTGGGAAATCTCCCTGCTCAGCAGCACAAGCACCATTGAGGTTATGAGCATGAATTCCCAGCAGCCTGGACTGGAAAAGAGTTTGAGAAAGGACAAGTGATGGGGATTTTTCCTTCTAAGGAAAAGCACCTGTGAGATACCAGCAGGAAGGACAAACTGGGAAGACGCTCTGTGGCAGGATTGGAGCAGCTGGACCATTTTAAACCATTACTCAAGGCCACAGTCATCGGCTCCCACGGCTCCAGCCGTGTCCCTTCATGGAGCGGTTTCGGAGCGCTGGAATTAACTCCAGGCACGAGGCTCCCGCTGGGCACAGCCCCCCGGCTTTGGCAGGAGGGGCGGGCGAGTGGCTCCGCTGCCAGCCTGGCACTGGCCCCTCTCGGGCGTTGAGTTACAGGCTCTATTTTGCTCCCCTGGCTCTGGCCAGGCGTAACCCAATCCCCTGCCCACAGCCCCGTTCAGGCTCCTCACCGAGGCCCTGTCAGGAGGTCCTTCTGCCCTCCGATCCTCAACGACCCCGAGGAACTCATTAAAAGCAGAGTTTGCCTGCCGGAGTTTCCTCTCCCTGTGAACACCCCGCAGAGCACCCGCCCACGCTCCTGCTAAAACAGTCACTTTATTTGCAAGCACAGCACACACAAATCCTCGGGGTCTCTCAGCGTGACAGACACGATGCCAACTCCAGCTCCTGAGCCGCTCTCAAAGGGGGGGGGGGGGGGGGACGGGGACTTCAGCCCCACTGGGCCACGCTGGGACTCCCCCCGTTCTGCCCGAGTGAAGGAGCACGTTGCGATCAAGAGGGAAGAAGGCCTTTGAGTGCGCACCCGCAGCCCCCGCGCTGTCCCCAGAGCCCTGCCAGGGTCACTGCCATGCTGGGCACGCACATTTTGGCTCTGCTCGCCGCCCTCCCCCCTCATCCTCCCCGGCGCCGGAGCTTCGTGCGGGGCTGAGCTGCGACCCCACCGAGCTGCCGCTGCCGCCCCAGCCCCCGCCGGGCCGATGGGGGGTTCGGACACCGAGGAGTACACGGGGAGAAGGAGGACGGGCAGGGAGCTGCTCCAAGGACGGACCTGAAAGGGGACTGAAGAACCGGCGAGGAGCGGGGCTGGGGGCGGTCCGCAGCCCCCCCTCGCCGAGCGGGGCCGCGGTCCCTTTAAGAGGCCTAGCAGCGCCGCGGAGCCGCCGCGCTGCCGGACGCGCCCCGCCGCCTCCCCAGGCACTGTCGCGCCGCCCGCCCGCATTCCCCCGCCGTCCCGGGCCCGCCGTGCCGCCCCGTGCCGCCGGCCTCACCCCGCTGTCGGCCGCCTCCTCCCAGCTCTCCGCGACCTCCTCATCTTCCATTTTAATTCCCGTCCGCCGCCGGGCCCGCGTCCCGCGCATGCGCGCGCCACCCGCCGGCCCGCGCCCGGCAACGCACGCGCACCGCGCGGAAAGGGCGGGAAGCCGCGGCGGGAGCGCTGCGCCACAGCGCCACCTGGCGGCCTGGAGGACCGGGCTCAGGGCAGGTGTTGGAATGCTGAGGCGTTCGCCCGTAATTTTTGTGTTTTCCTTAAATTTTGAGGTGTTTTCCCTTAGTTTGGGCGTTTTTTCCCCTTTGAGGTATTTTCCCTTAATTTTGGTATGTTTTACAAGAATTTTGAGGAGTTTTCCCTTAATTTTGGGTGGGTTTTTCCCCTTAATTTTGGGATGTTTTTTCTTGATTTTGGGGTGTTTTTCCCTTGAATTTGGGGTCCTTTTTTGTGTTTGTTTTTCAACAGTTTTGTTTCCCCTTAATTTTTGGGTGTTTCCCCTTAGTTTTAGGGTGTTTTCTCTTAATTTTGAAGCATCTTCCCTTAAGTTTGAGACGTTTTCCCTTAATTTTGGGTTGTTGGACAAATCAGCCCCCAAATTTAGGCTATTTCAGCCACCAATCCTACGTCTTGTCCCTTCTGCAGGCATCCAGGTGTTTGTGTGTCCTTCCATCCTCCAATTTGTGCCTCTTCATTTAAGTCCAAAGCTGCTCTTTTGGAGCACGAGGATCAGCTCCAGCTTTTAAAAACAGAAAAAAAATCCCCAAAACCCCGTAATTTCTTAAACTTCTCTTATTTATACCTGAGATATTCACTACACAAACGTTTTCCTTTGCGCTCCGAGCCACACGAAGTCTTTTGGGGTGGGATTTGCATTTCCTTTTCCTCACTCCAAAATTAACTGCCCGTTCAGCACCCTAAAAACCCCCAGTTTTCGCACAGGGAATCGCAGAAAGTCCCCCTTACATCCTTAAATTTCCCCCCCAATTCCCACCCAACAGCCAGAGTTTGCCGACAGATGGCGACTGGATTCCTAAAAAGGTCACAATAAACCTCCGGCTAAAATAAATCCTGATCCCTGTGGTTTGCCCTGAGCACCCACCCTGTGCCTCCCTCTCCTCTGCCAAGCCCAACATTTGGGCAGGGAACCTCCGAACACCCCCACAGGTGGATTTTGGGGGGGCTGTTTATCCAAGGTGGAACTGTTGGAGGGGGTTTGGGGGCGTTAAATCCTTGGATTTCAACTCTTCTGGCAGCTCAGAGGGGTGGGATGCGGCGTTTCCCCTCCTTGGGAATGCTGGCCCCGGAGGAAAAGTTGCAGCAGCCCGGGGCTGCTCCTACCCATCCTCTAGGATTTTTCCAGAGGGCAGCAGGAGCCGAGTTTTCCGGCAGCCAGTGCCTGGCATGCTTGGCTCGATCCCACACAGCGGCGTTCCCTTGGACGTTTCCCTGCCTTAAACAAAATCCCCTTCCCAGCCCTGTTTGACGCCGCGCATCCCACAAAACCCGTCGGGATCCTTTGGGAATGTGGCACTGACGGCTGGCTGGGTACTCACCTGGTGGAGGACAAACTCCACGGCTCCCCCCACGTTATCCCAGCCCTCCTCCACAAGGCATCTGGGACACATCCCATGGCTCCTCCCCGGCGATCCCAGCTCTCCGCGAGGCTCCTGGAGCATCCCCTCGGGCACGGTGTGTGCCCGGGATGCCGAGCAGGCTCCTCCGTGTGGGATGCGGGTCTGTGGGAGACAGAGAGGGTGGCAGTGATTCCCTTTTCCCTGGAGAATAATGTCCCCACACAACGACCCAGCGGGACCTGGTGACAAAGCACAGCCTCCCACAGGGATGTTCCCCCATGGAATGGGCTCCACTCTCTCCTTTCCTCACCTCCATGGAAAGAGGGGCACCCCAGTCCTCCACGGACAGGTCACATCCCGCCTCCCTGTCGAGCCCTCAGAGGCTCCAGATCTGTGAGGGATACGCAGGGACACGGCGGGGCTGCAGCAGGCGCTGAGGGGCACCCCTGCGGGCAGGGAGGGTCTTCCTGATGCAACTCCCGGGGCTGTGGATGAGGATGGGAAACCGGGACGGTGCGGGAAGGGAGCGGGACTGGGAACGGGATCCGCCCTGGCACCTCCGCCTCAGCGCCGACCTCCCCAACATGGCGGCCTCGCCCGCCCGCCTCTCCCAACATGGTGGCAGCACCGTCTCAACATGGCGGCGGGACCACCCAAACATGGCGGCCCCCGCGCTGCGCCCCGCAGCGGAGTCTTGACCTTCCCATCATGGCTCCACCATCACGTCACCCCCACATTCCCGCCCCATTATCACGTGACGCGGGGGGGCGGTCCCGCGCCTGCGCAGTGCGCGGCCGGCGCGGCCGGGGCGGCGGCGGGAGGGCGGGGAGGGAAGATGGCGGCGCCGGTCGGAGCCGTCACCGGGGCGACGCGGCGGCCCCGCCGCCCGCAGCCCTGAGGGCCCGGCCCGGCTCGGCCCGGCCCGGCGGCAGGTGAGAGCGGCCCCGCGGTGCGGCTTCCCGGGGTGGGGCCCTTCCCCGGGGAGCGGGTCGGCGGGACGGGCCCCTCGGGGCGGGACAGGCCTGGTGTGGAGGGGGCCACATTTGAGGGTGGAGGGTGGGGGGAGCCCCTCTCCCAGCCCCTCACGGCGTTTTGGGGGGGTCGCTGCGGAGGGCAGAGCCCACGGGGGATGTAGCCCCTCCTCGGAGGGGGGAAGCCCCTTCCCAGCTCCGGGGTGCGAGGGGAAGGCGGCCCCGGGGGCTCCCTCAGGGCTGGGAGAAAGCAAAGCCTGCCCCCCTGAAAGCCGTGTTTCCCCTCTGAAAGCCTCGTTTTCTTCCCAAAAAGCCAAGCTCCCCCTCCTGAAACCAATGTTTCTTCCCCAAAATGCCATGTTTCCTCCCCTAAAATCCATGTTTCCCCCCAAAAAAGGCATTTCTCCAAAAAACCTCTTGTTTCCCCAAAAAAGCCATACGTTGCCCCTAAAAGCCATGTTTCCCCAACAAACCTCGTGTTTCCCCCTGAAAGCCACGTTTTTTCCCTAAGATCTCTGTTTCCCCCCCTAAAAGCCATGTTTTCCCCAAAATAGCCATGTTTCCCCCCTAAAAGCCGTGTTTGCCCCTCAAACTCCATCCTTCCCCCAAAAAAGACGTATACCCCCCTCGACCCCCCCCAGAAAAGCCCCATTTCCGCCTGTTTCCCCAAAATTCAGTGCTGGCGTCGGGCAGTGCCATGACACAGGCTGGCAGTGCCGGCGGTGGGGGGTAAACGGCTTTTTTGGGGGGAAAATGCGGCTTTTAGGGGGAGAACGTGGCTCTTTGGGAGGAAACAGCTTTGGAGGGGTGCACACATGGCCTTTGGGGGGAAAATACGCGGTTTTGGGGGGGGAGACATGGCTGGGGGGCGCTGGGGGTGCCCCCAAAACCTCAGCTCGCGCTGGGTACGTGTGAAAACAAAGGTGAGGCTCAGTCTCCGCTTGTTCTCCACGTAACTCCGTGTGAATCCGCATCTCCCCTCGATCCGCCTGCCGGGTGTGTGTCCATCCATTGATTTCGGTCCTGGAATTGCGGTGTTGGAGCAGCCGAGGTGCCCGGCTCGGTGCCCGGCTCGGTGCCCGGGGCTTTGGGGTGTTGCTCCCCATTGTCTCCGCTGCCGATCTCCGCTCGGAGCTTTGGGAATGGCTTTATTTGGGCTCGCGTTCTTGTCGCGGCGGGGCTGGGCTGAGCAGCCGCTGCAGGGGCTCGGCAGGAGCATTATCTCATCTGCCCAAACCTCTTGGCTTTTCCAGCCGCGTTTTCCAGTCGGGTTTTCCCGTGGGGCAGGGCATTTCTCTGGAGGAGTGGGAGCAGAGCCGGGGTGTCTCGCTGTTAATGACCCGAACTCTGAGGAATGCTCGGAGCAGGAACAAAAGGGGAGCCGGGATGCTTGTCTGCGGAACGGGGATGGGAGATAACCCCGGCATCGCCGGGAATGCCGTTTGTGTTCGAGTGGCTTTAGCCATCCCTGGGAGCCGGCTCGGGTCAGCAGCTGGAGCGCTTCCCCTTGGCTGAAAGGGACGGGAATTACAGCGAGCTCCCGTGGAGGTGCTGCTGACCCAGATCCGTGCCCTGGCTGGGAAGGGGCCGTTTCCCACCTGTCCTTCAGGAGCGGAGCCTCCCGGGCGGGCTCGGGAGGCCCCGGCTCGAGGGCGATGCTGCCGTGTCCTGACAGAGTGCTTTATATCGCGACACAGGGACCGCAGCCGGGGCTTGGCCCTTCTGGAGATCAAGTGCCAGAGTGGGAGGTTTCCCCATTCCCACAGCCCTGCGTGTTCCCACCACCATCCCCCCTTCCTTTTCCTTATGCTGATGCCAGAGGAAGGCTGAAAACAGGGATTGTTCCCTTGGATTGTGTCCCCCTGGGCTTGGTCTTTCCTTGGTGTCACAGCTGGGAGAGAAGAGAGCAGAACTGCAGCTATTTCGTGGAATCCAGAAGGGTTTGGGTTGGAAAAGGGCTTTACAGACCATCCCTTCCGCTAGTCCAGGTCTCTCCAAGCCCCATCCAACCTGGACACTTCCTTCCAAGGCAGGATGGTGCCAGCCTTGCCCACGGTGTTGTTCCATCGTGTTGGATTCAGTCCTGTTCTCCAGGGCCTGCTGTGTCTCCGTGCTCAGGCAGCGGCAGAGCCACATCCCGTGGTTGTTTTGGCACAGCAGGGATGTTTGTGCGTGTTTTTCCTGCTGTGTTCCCTGGAGTTTTCCCTGACAGGTGACTCCACCCAGGCAGCGTTTCTTTTCCGGGGTGGCAGGTGAAGCTCTTGGATTCGGAAGGGCTTTGGACGGTTTTATAATTTTCTCTCGTGGACTTTTACAGGCAGCGTGTGTGATTTTCAATTTTAATTTGAGTTTACTTCAGCCTTTATTCCCCGGGACTCCGGTTTTCCCTGCGTTCGAGCCCCTGAAGGAATCTCACCTGCAGGACACGTGTTCCTGCCCTGCCTGGGCTTGGAATGAAGGTGGGGTTGGTTTATTCCCACTGCTGAGCGTGTGTGACCTGTGATTTGGGGATTTCAGCCACTGCGCCGGGCACCTTCTGGAGAGGTGTTTGCTCCCAAGGAGAGCCGGGATGTGCTCCTTATCCCGTCCTTAATCCCAGGGAATTTAATGTGTACAGCAGTCTTCACGTTTGCCAGGAGCGACAGCAGCAGCAGGTTTGGAGTGGGAGGATGGGGACGGTCTGGTTGTGCATTCCCAGCACTCGGCTACTCCGTGAAGTTCTGTTTCCAGGGCTTCCAAGAGGCGTTGGGTTTGGGCACAGCCCGCTTCCATCCCAGCCACTTCCACAGGATGTGAGCGAGGGCTGCTGGAAAAGGCTTCCCACTCTCTGTGTAAACAGAGCTGCGCCTCCGAGGGAAGTGATTTTTCCCTGTGTATTCCGTCAGGGCAGGCTTTGTTGGAAAACATCCATTCAGGCTTTGCCCTGATGGATTCTCCTAAGGCTGGAGGTGGGTAAGCTTCGGGCTTTGACTTTGGAAAGGCAGCATCACCTGGAGATGGCTGCGAGGGCTTAGGAAAGGTGTTGGAGCCAGGGCCAGGCTCAGGTTTGGCCCAAATCCTGATAAAAGCTGGAAGGAGGACTCAGGGAAGCGCTGGTGCGCTCCAGGGGCGTTTCTCCACGTCGGGGCTCCTTCCAGAGCGCGTTCTCCGCCCTGAGTGGCGCTGCCGGCGTCTCTCCGGGCTGTCTCCAGCAGCATCAGGGCTCTGCTGCCCGGAGCAGCCAGCGCAGCTTGTGATGGAGTTGGGAAATCCAGGTCAGAATTCCTTTTGAACTCGCTCGCGTCGCCGGATCAAAGCAGAGCGGGGGTGACACGTCCACGTGAAAATCGTGGCTCGTGTGGAGCAACCTGCAGGAATCAGGGCTCTTCCCTTCAGGAATCTGCTGTTTCAGGAGCTGCTCTGGACTGTGTTCTCTCCCCCATTTCTATGGCAATCTTTAAATATTTGTCTTTGCTTGCTGAACTCCCACTGCAACATCTGTGACTGAGAATCCTCGTTTTCCCCCCATGGATGCAGTTCAGGCACCAGCAATTGGCAATTCCAGCACACTGCATCTCTCCCTGGGTTCCAGACTCCTTTGGAAGCACTTCCCTGGCTCATTTTGTCTTGTGCTTGTGCAAGTTTTGTCATAATTTGGGGTTTTGGAGGCTTAAGGTAAGTTGGCAGAGCTGCTTTTATTGATATGGAGCTTCTCATTCAGGCCAGGTTGGACGGGGCTTGGAGCAACCTGGATGTGTCCCTGTCCGTGGCAGGGAACAGGATGAGCTTTGAGGTCCTTTCCAACCCAAACCATTCCATAATTTTGACTCTCATTAGGTTGCAGTGGGCAGAAGATCATCTCTGGTCTGAGGAATGATTCAGGGTTTTCTGGGTAAAAAGCAGCTCAGAAATGTCAGAATCTCTCTGTGAAGTGTGGGAAGAACTGTCCATCCCCAAACTTCTCATGTCAGGGAATCTGGGACACAGATTAATCATTCCAGCTGGGCTTTTTGTCACTCTGGAGAGCCTGCAGTGATCCAAGAGATTTCTTTGTGCTTTAAAAGAGACTCGTGAACCCTTTGGGTGCCGTTACCCTCGTGCTGAGCTTCCAGGGAAGGGGCTGGCCCTGGGAGTCGCTGGTTTTTCTTGTCCCCGGTGCTGGGTGCACATCAGAGCCTTTTGCCACCTGCCCAGAACACCTGGAGAGAGGAGAGAACCAAGTGCAGCTCCCTCTGGAGCAGCATCACTGCGTCCATTCTGGAATTACTGAGTTCAGTTCCTCCGAGCAGCCGCCTTTAATCCGTCCTGCTCTTCCCAGAGCTGGTTTTGGGCCGGGTGTTTTCTTTCCCAGTCCCAACAGCTGCTGGGAATTCCTGAAACCTCCCAGACCTTCAGGTTTCTGTGGATGCTGACTCGTTGTGGCTCGGGAGGCGTACAGGGGATGCTCTAGCCTGCTCTGAACAGGACTCCTGGATGCTTTGAGATCCCAGGGTTCCATAAGATGGGATGATCTGGGATTTGCCCGGTTCTCCTGCTCGGAACAGAGCTGGTTAAAGGTGATTATTGGGGTGACAGGATGGTAACAAAGGGACTTCTTGGGGAGCTCATTTTGTCATTAAATGGTAGAGATGAATTTGAAATTAGCACGATTTCCCTGAATTTTTATTTGCTAATTAACATAATAAGGATTTGCTGCTTTTTTTTTTTTTTTTTGTCTCTTTCTTAGTATTTAATATTTAAGCCTCCCTAAACAAGCAGGCTTGAGGCATAGCACAAAGGATGGAAGGATAGCTCCTGCTTTCCTCATCCCCAATATCCAGTGCTTCTGCTTCTCCATGCATAGTGTTTCCCATTAGCTGAGGAATAAGAAAATCCTGTACAAAATAAGAGCAAATGCTCTTATTTATTCTGCTCAAACGAGTGGAAACTGCAGCAAATCCTCGTCCAGCCCACTGGGTGGGTCAAACTCATGAAATCTGTTTCAAATGGAATCCCTGGGCTGTATTTTCCTGTCCCGGCTCAGTTGTGTTTGGGGTTTGCTGGTGGTTTGTGGGTGCTGTTCCCAGCCCCTCACACCTCTCTGTGCTGAGATTCCCTGGGGATTTAGTCCCAGTTTCTCCCTCCTTCCAAGCCTGGGCTCAGAGAGCTCGCAGAGCAGTCCTTCCAGTTCTGTAATAACAGGGTTGCACTGCTGCCACCCCGGGGCTGTTCTGCACCTCGTATCCATCCCTTCCCATCTGCTTTACCCCCTCAAAGATTCCAAGCAGTTCTCTGTTGCTCACTTCCTGCTGTTTGCTGGGAACTCATTGGGATTTCCCCCCGCCAAGGGGCTGGTTTGTGGGAGAAGTGTGCAGGGGCAGCTGCAATCCCTGCTCTGTGACCAGGACAGGACTGAGGGAGCGGCTGGAGCTGTGTCAGGGGAGGGTTTAGGTTGGATATCGGGAAAGGTTCTTCCCCCAGAGGGTGCTGGGCAGTGCCCAGGCTCCCCAGGGAATGGGCACGGCCCCGAGGCTGCCAGAGCTCCAGGAGCGTTTGGACAGCGCTGCCAGGGGTGCCCAGGGTGGGGCTGTTGGGGGGTCTGGGCAGGAACAGGGGCTGGACTGGATGATCCTGGTGGGTCCCTCCTGGCTGAGGATGTTCCGTGGCTCTGTGCAATGTGTTCAGCAGGAGCTGGAGCTCCGGGAGAACAGCTCCCAGCCCCACTGACAGGGAATCAAAGGGATGCTGTCTGGCTGCAAGTCACGGAGCTCACATCACCCCCCTGGGATTCTGAGCAAGGAGCTGTGATGCCTCTAAGTCAGTCCCATCTTGAAGCCAGTATTTCCCTCTTTCCCAAACTCTGGCACTGCCCTTTGCCCACACCAGCATCTCAGCCATGGACCTTTAGGCTCGTAGGTTCTTCTCTCCATCCCCATTGCACAGCACAGTGAGGCCTCCATAGCCTGAAATCTCCAGAGGCTGGTGGGTGTCTGCCCTCCCTAATTCATGTTTTCTGCTAAAAAAGCCCAGCCATGAATTCCAGCACGTTTGGAGTTTGCACACTCCAGCACCTCCTTGGGGGTCATGGAAGCTCTGAACACTGTGTTTGCTTTTCAGGAATACCACCCTTCCCATCACCTTTTTAGGTTTTGATTAGGGCATCAAAGAATCGTGGAATGGTTTGGGTTGGAGGGACCTTAAAGCCCATCCAGTGCCGCCCCTGCCATGGCAGGGACACCTCCCACTGTCCCAGGCTGCTCCAAGCCCCAATGTCCAGCCTGGCCTTGGGCACTGCCAGGGATCCAGGGGCAGCCCCAGCTGCTCTGGGCACCCTGTGCCAGGCCCCTCACAGGGAACAATTCCTTCCCAGTATCCCATCTAAACCTCCTCTCTCTGGGAAGCCGTTCCCCCTTGGCCTGGCACTCCAGGCTTTGGTAAAAAGTCCCTTCCCGTGTTTCTTGTCAGCTCCCTTCAGGTTCTGTTTCCCAGCTGTCTGCACATCCATCTGAACTCTGGAGGAGCAGCAGCACAGCTCAGGGAGCTGGAAACCTCTGCTCTCGGAATGCCAGTGCTGGTCAGGGTTTGCTTGACCCCAGCTCCTCGTGGCTTTTGTTCCTTTACCTGCAAAATGGGGTTAACTGCTGGAATGTGGAAGTCTGGAATGTGTTTCAGGTTGTGTCTCTGTGGCCAGACCAGGTGTCTGTCTGTCTGTGATGGAAACTCCTTTTGTTCCACCTGAGAGACGGAAAATACCTTCCATATGGTTGGAGTGTGTTTAGCAAACAGATCTGCCTTTAAACTCTCTCCATGTGATCCAGCCCTGCTCCTGGGCAGTGCTTGGGGTGGTTAATCCTGGCCGGGAGCTTCCATCAAAGGCTCCACCTCGGGAATGGCGGGGATGGGTGTGAAGGTGGCACCCAGATGGATTTGATGTGAGACACAGCCAGTGGGCATCACAAAAGCACTGTTTGGGTGTGTCTGACACGCTCCTCCGTCACAGCCCAGGAGCTGAGATCAGTTTGTGGTGCTCATCCCTGATGATGTCCATGTGGAGATGGTATTGGATATCCTGGTGTCCTGCTTGCTAACAAAAACATTGCATCAGCGCTGCTGCCAAGTCAGCAGTGCGTCTGAAAGCTCTGGGTATCGATTCAAATCAAAACTTGGCCACCCAGGCTACAATAAAACGGGGTTTTTTCCAGTATATCCTTCTCTTTTTATGGCTTGAAAGTCAATAGCCTTGAGCTCATCTTTGCTTCAGGTGAAAGGGCTGGAGGCTGTTCGTGACTTGTGTGTTTTAATGGAGAGAGAGGAAGGTCATGGTTGGTGAAGCTGGGCTGAAGAATAACTTCGTTTATGGCAAAAATAAAATTGTTACTCCCCCCACTCCTCCTCTGCCGGTGCCAGCGGCTGGACATGAGCCAGGAGTGCTCAGGTGGGCAAGGGGCTGATGGCCCCTGGGCGGTCCCAGCCCAGTGTGGGCACAGGCCCAGGGCAGTGCCCGTCCCCTGTGCTGGCCCTGCTGGGGCACCTGCAGTCCTGGGGCAGTGCTGGGGCCCTCAGGACAAGAAGGACAGGGAGGGGCTGGAGCGAGTCCAGGGCAGGGAATGGAGCTGGGGAAGGGGCTGGAGCCCCAGGAGAGGCTGAGGGAGCTGGGAAAGGGGCTGAGCCTGGAGCAAAGGAGGCTCAGGGGGGACCTTGTGGCTCTGCACAAGTCCCTGACAGGAGGGGGCAGCCGGGGGGGTCGGGCTCTGCTGCCAGGGAACAGGGACAGGAGGAGAGGGAACGGCCTCAGGCTGGGCCAGGGGAGGCTCAGGGTGGAGGCCAGGAGGAATTTCCTCATGGAAGGGGCTGCCCAGGGAGGTTTGGAGTGCCCATCCCTGGAGGTGCCCAAGGAAGGCCTGGCGGTGGCACTCAGTGCTCTGGGCTGGGGACAAGGTGGGCATCAGGCACAGGGTGCACTCGATGGTCTGGGAGGGCTTTTCCAGCCTTGGGGATTCTGTGTGGTCCTTGATGAGGAAAGGGCACTCAGGCACGGGCACAGGCTGCCCAGGGCAGTGCTGGAGTCACCGTCCTGCAAAGTGTTCCAAAAACAAGTGGATGTGGCACTTGGAGATGTGGGTTAGTGGGGGCATGGCAGTGCTGGGGGAACGTGATGGACTCGATGATTGTGTAGGGTTTTTCCAGCCCCACCAATTCCATGATTCTGGATGTGATGGATGTGTGAGTGCTGCCAAAGACCACGTTGTGATGGAGAACCAGAGTTTGGAGCGTGAGCACCCACAGCGGGAAAACCCTGACCTTGACCTGGCTGGGCTTGACTTCATTTTCCTGAAACCCCATCCTTCATTCCCACAGTGAGACCTTAAACCTGAATTTTGCAGCAGTGTTGGACACCAGAATCTTGCCTGGTTGTCCCACCAGAGATTGCCTGGGTTACGTGGACAGTGCTGCAGTGAGGGTGTGAATGATGATTGTTCCCAGCCTCTGGAAGTGCTGGTGGTTTCTGAAGGGAGTCGTGTGTCCGTCCCCGTGAAGGATTTTTGGGAACAAGGCTTACACCATTTGCTTTCCCTCTCACTAATTCCTGATCCTGCTGCCCCTCTCTGCCTGGTTCAGCAGGAGCAGCAAGGTCTCAGAGATCCTGCTCTGGGATCCAGTAGGTTCAGATGGGATTTTGGGAAGAAATCCTTCCCTGTGAGGGTTGCCCAGAGCAGCTGTGGCTGCCCCATCCCTGGCAGTGTCCAAGGCCAGGTTGGACGGGGCTTGGAGCCACCTGGGATAGTGGAAGGTGTCCCTGCCCGTGGAACAAGATGAGCTTTAAGGTCCCTCCCAACTCAAATCATTCCAAGCTCCATAAGCTTGGAGAGGGGCTGGGAGTGTCCTCAGCAAAGGCAAGAGAGCTCAAAATCCTGGAGACAGAGGAGGAAGAGGTCTGACCCTCCCATCCCGAGCGGTGCAGGGGTAGGAAATGCCATTTTCCTGCTGGCCCAGCTGCCTGTTGGGCTGGAGGAGCTGCAGGGGTGGATGTGATCCAGGGCTCTCCCGGCCAAGGAAGCTCCGGCACTCGCCTTTCCTGTGGCGCTGCTCGCGGGACGCGTGGGCACCGCGGCTTCCGCCGGGGCCAGCGCCTCGCGGGGAGCTGTGCTGGGAGACGCCCTCGGCACCCCTGTTCTGCTGTGCACAGAACAGATTGTGACCAAATCATCCCCCGGGTGCCTAATGCAGCCTGTCAGAAAATGGGGAATGAAGTCGTTCAGTATGTTGGGATGTTTCGTTAACAAGCCCTTTCCTAAGATACATCCATGTTTCTCATTTAATTATTCCGCCCGGGCAGCTGGAACGTGGACGTGGGCATTGGGCTGGGTGGAAATGGAAATCCAGAAGCTACAGCAGCTATGTTTTCAGGCTGATGTCTCACATGAGCAGAAGTGGGCTGGGTTTTAGGTCAGCAGCCGTGTTTTCCTCGCGGTTCCGTCATAAATTCCCTTCGTTTGCGCAGATGAACCAATTTGGGTGACTTTGGGAGGTTTTGGGTGTCTGTAGAACTCGGGGAATGCTGTGACATTCTCACAGGCTGTCCTCCAGAGAATCATCCACAGCTTTCCAAGAGCTTTTCCGGGAGCTCCTGTGCTCTCTTAATGAAGGGAGAGGTGACAGGAATTCCCAGGATCTCCCAGTGTGTGTTTGCTCAGGATTTCTTGCCAGGAAGTCATCCTGAGCAGGTTTGGATAAATCCCATCGGATGTTTTTATCCCATAAAGTTCATCCTCCCACAGCGGATGTTACACCAGGAGGAGCAGCTGCCCTTTTCCTTGGAAAAACCTCCGTTTTCCAGCCTCAAAGCCTTTTATTTGCTTGATGAGGCGTTACTCCGGGTTTTGGGGCTCACAAGGAGTTCAGTTTGCAAATGGAACAGGATTTGTTTGCTGGGAGAAGTTGAGGTGAGGATAATTGGAATTAAGGGCTTGGCGGGAGCCGGCAGAGGGAGCGTGTGAGCCCGAAATCCTCCTCATTTCCTACAAAATTTAGGGGATTTCAGGAGCACGGGAAGAGGGAACAGCCGAGCAGCTCCTCTTGTGCTGCCAGGGCTTGGCAGGCCAGGTTTTGGCAGGTTTGAAACAAGTTAAGGTGTTTTGAGGGTAACAATATTGTCCAAAAACCTGGGAATTCTCCAAATCCCAAACACATCTGTAACAAGTGGAGGGGTTGGTGGGTGGTGGAGATTTGGGCTTTTTCCATGGCATTCTGCAGGGATATTTAAGGATTGTCTTTTTTGGTGTGGGAAGGGAAATACAGAACTCACAGGAATTGTGTTTTCAGACTGGTTTTCCATGTGAGCAAAACTGGGCTGGATTTTGGGTCAGCTGAAGGGTTTTCCTCATGGTCCCATTATAAATTCCCTGCATATTCATTAATATTTTATTAAGCTTTGGAGCCATTTCTGAGGAATAATAATAATAATAATAATAATGATAATAATAATAGTTTCCCTACATACACCTCAAGTGTGGTGTCATTAAACTCTGCTGCCTCCCCTTTTCCTGTGAACCCCACACCAAAAACTCCCTCAAACGCCAGCTCCCTGATCTGTACTCCAAGAATAAATCCAGAATAAACCCCCACACTTTGGTTCCGGTTTTCAGTGCACTCATTTTGTGGGCAAACAGATTCAGCAGGATTTATTGGTAGGTTGCTGTGCTGTTTGTGCAGTACATCCTGCTCTGTAATGTTACATTGCTGCTCGTTTTTTAGCTGAAAGCGTGGAAAAAACCGAGCAGGAATCTGGAATAGCAGAGTGTCAGCACATCACTGGGCTGGGAGGAATTCCTGGGATCTTTACACCTTTTGATTGCAGAAATACCCGCCAAAATTCAGCTGCAGTGATGCTGTTCCAGGACAACGGGCATCAGTAAAAATGATGTAATTTGGAATTTTTTCCCAAAGTCCCTAAACCCTCTGTTCTAGCAGGCAAAACCAGCACAGGGAGCTTGTGCTGACAGAGAAATGTTGGGATTTTCAACCTTGCGGATAGAATTTAGGAATCCTTTCTTTTCCTGGGTGACTTGTATGAAGGAAAAACAAATTCCTGTTGGAAAAAAAAAAAAGTGGGAAAGCTGATCTTCAAAGAACTTTTGGAATTGCCTGTTTTGCAGGGATAAGGAGCATCCATGGTGCTGGTATTCCCGAGGTCTCGCTCAGCACAGACAGGATGCTGCTCATCCCACAGCTTCCCAAAGGCTTTCTTTTCTTCTTTATGACTAAAATCTGCTTTTTTTCCCCCATCGCTGAGCTTGCCCAGCAGTTGATTTCCAAAAGGATCAGCTCCAGCTGCTGCAGGTTTGGGAGGACCGGGAACATGGTTTTATTTAATGGTGTTTATCCCTACAGACCTCTCCTCCCTGTGCAGCTGCTTTTATGAAATAATGTGCTTCTCCTCAGAAACAGTGCTGCATTTTCCTCTTTTCACCCCAGAAAAGGCCTCAGGGCTTCTTTTAGGGCCAAACTGGGAGCAGGGAAAGCCGCAGGTGAAGTCCTTGATGGCACAGCTGGGGAGACAAACGCTGAAATACTGAAAAATGTAGAAAGAATCCTTCTTACACAGATAGGACTTTTTTCAAGGAAAAATGAACCATTTCTGTCTGATGGAAGAGGATTTTTGTTTGAAGTGGGGAAGGGAATCAGCCAGAAGTGTGAGTGTCTCCCCAGGTGCCCTCCTGGAGCCGCTGGCACGCGGAAGAGGCAATTCCAGAGTATGGGGAAGAGTCTGGAGCAGGCTGGAGACAGTCACTGCCTTCCACCCCTAAATTACCCCCAGAGCTCCTGATTGCCAAGCGCAATTAAATGCCTCTCTCCTTCAGCCCAAGCCCTCTGCCAGCCAGGGCTGGGTCCTTTCACACACCTGGAATGTTTTGTTCCCCGTGGGAACAGCGCAGCTCCTCCACTTCTCGTGGCCTGTGAAGATGAGCATTCCTGTGTGTGTGTGAAGGGCTCTGACTCAGGACCGCTGCTCAGCCTCTCATTGCCATTCAACAGCTTTGTCCTGGAGGCTTTTTTCCCTTAAAATCCGTAAAAAAAGGGGGAGAAAAAAGGCAGGTCAAAACCCCTGCGGGTTCAAGCGCTTCTTAAAGCAGCTGGAAGTTGTGGAGAAGAGGAGGCAGCCCGAGATGGGGACCACCAGTGCCACCCACGGCTGGGATTTGGGGTCCATGGGACGGGGAGAGGTGTCTGCAGGTAGGAAAACCTCCTTGGATCAAGAGGGGATTTGCAGGAGCAGGTTTTGAGCAGTGCTCCAACCCGGTGGGGTTATTTTTGCCTGCATTTTATATTCCTCAGCTGTTTGTTCCAGATAATTACTTTAGGAATAAATAGCAGGTTCTTAACTAATTTCAGGAGGGGAGAGAGGGAAAATTGAAGTGCTCTGAAAGGAGGAAAAGGATTATGAAATGTTTTGCCAGCTGGCAGAGATGCAGCTTTTAGGAAAGGGCAGGCAAATTCCATCGGCGCCGGCAGAGCTCCGCTCCCAGCGCCCTTCCAGCGTTTCCTTTCGGGTTCTGGGAAGCAGCTGCAATTCCTCCTTGTTCCGGCTCCAGGCTGATTCCTGAACACCCCAAAAGCTTCCTAGTGCTGGAATATAGAGGCATTTCTCTGGGATCAGGAGGGCTCTGGGGTGCAGAATATAAGGGAGTGTTTGGGGGACTGTGTTGGTATTTTCAGGGATCGAGCCAATCCCGGAGTTAACTGGACTGCAGCTACCTTGGGATGAGACACAACTGCTTAAATCTCTTTGTTGCAGCTTTTTGAGTGCTCAGAGATTCATTTTAGCCCAGGTACAAAGTGGAGCCCAGCATGGTGCAAGCAGGGAGCACCTGGAGAGCCAGGATGAAGCAGAAAGCACCTCTTGCATCCCCAGAAAACGCAGGAATGCTTGGTTCTGCTCTTGGAATAACCAGCAAAACCCCAGGTGTGGGATTTTCTCCCAGGTTCTGCAGAATAACTGGCAACAGGAGCGGCTGGGATGCTTTATCTCGTTCTTGCCAGCTGCCCAGGTTCTTTTTCATTTTTCTGTGTTGCAGCAGGGTTTTAGGTCAGCACTTTGCTTATTCCCTGCCCATCATTGCAAACAAAATTCACATCTGTGGCAGGTCAAGCTTGGAGGGTTATTTTGACAGCCTTTTGGGAGCTGAGTTTATTGCTGGCCTTGCTTTCCTTCCGAAAAAGAACACGGAGTGGGTGTGAAAACTCCGAGGATGGTTATCCTTATGCTCAAACGTTTAGGAAACACGGATTTAGCAAAGGAAATGCTTTGGAATATTTATAATATTATCAAGTGGCTTGGGAAGGGCAGACAAAACTCAGTGGAGCTTCTCCATCCTCAGATCTGCTGTTTGGGGCTCCTCCTGCTGTTTTAAAACCAGCCTTAGAGACGATTTTTGTGGTTCTGTGCCTGGGATCAGCCTGCTGTGTGGGGTTATTCCTGAGCCCACTCCAGAGGATCCAAATAGAGATTTACTAGCTGGAAAACCCCTCTTTCTAGTGGATGTGCATTCCCGCACTTCCCATGACTCCCTCCAGCAGGATTTGGACATTATTTAAAGGACAAAGGACAAATAAAAGCTGCTGGGATCACACGTGGTGCTGACAACCCCCCAGCCCTGGCATCGCCATCCGCAGGGTCCCACTGTCCCCGGGCCAGAGGCAAAGCCCTCCTGCTCACGATTCTGGCATGTTTTGGGGTGTGAAACAGCTCCTGGGGAGCTGCTCCGTGTTCCCAGGCCGTGAGGGAGGGACAGACCCTCCAAGCATCCCAAGGCTGCAGCACAGCCCCGTCTGAGGCTGGAGCACTGGCAGCGCTGGCTCAGGACGGAATCCAGGACAGGCACTTCCCAGCCATGGATGCCTTTGCTTGGGAAAGGCCCAGCCCTGCATTCTTTCATTATTTTTTTTGCACAATTCCACTTTCCCCCCGCCCCGTTTTCCATCCCTCAGTCCCTGGGAGTTCGTGCCTTTTCTGCTGCGTAAGGCGGGTTCCCGGCAGCGGCAGCAGCGCCTGTGTCACAGCGCTTGGGTTCCAGCCTCCCCTGTCACAACACCGACTCCAGCAGGGATTTCTGACACGGGAAACGCGCGGAGCGTCTGCTGGGATGCGAGCTCTGCGCCGAGTTCCGCCGTGCTTCCTCCCAAAGATTGACAGCCCCGTGGATATTCCCAACTGCTTCATCAGGGAGCGTGACAGAAGTGGGGACTGATGCTGCCGCCTGTCATTTTCCTGGCCCTCAACTGGTTGCCATGGAAAGCTTTTCCTCTCCTTGTCTCCACCACCTGCTATTCCCACGGCTCTGCTGGGATGGGAAAACTCTGGATTTGTATCCAACAGCTCAGGTTATTCCCGATAAATAAACTGTGTTTATAAATCAGGTCGATGACCCACGTCGATGTGGTTTAACAGGGTTTGTTTATCAGGATATTTCTGTATCAGGATATTTCTATATCAGGGTATTTCTAGATCGGGATTTTTATCATGCTGAGTAGCCCACGTTAAACCTTGACACCGATAACTTAAATTCCTTCCAGCTGGATTTTCTGGGATAGTAAGGGTTTGGAAAAAATAATAATATTCTTATATTGGAGGATGTTGGGGAAAAGCTGTGTCTTGTCTTCCCTCTCAAGGAGCTGGTTTGCTTCCTGGGCTTGCTGCAGGTTGGATTTATCCTACTGGACTGTGTGGATCTGCATTCAGTAATCCTGGTCAGTTCAGGACCAGGGGATGGCTGGGCAGCCTCTGCCTCGTGGACTTGGGAGAAGCTCATGCTGAGCAATGCAAGGGCTGGGAGCTCGCCCTGGTTTGGGTCCTTTCCTCATGCTCGGAAAGGATAAAAAGGGAAAAGAAAGCCCCGTGTCATCCTCGGGGGCTGTTCCTGTGGTTTGGGCTGTTGATCCAGGAGCACTCAGGGAGCAGTTGCCTCCCTTGGTGTTTGCTCAGCCACCTTGGAAGGGGAAGCTGTTGCTGCTCTCCTCAAGACAGGCTGGCTGCTTCCCAGGAAATAGAGTCCAGGGATTTGTCCTGCAGCAACAGGCCTGGATTTAACCTCACAGGGTGCCAGCTGCCCAAATTGGACACAGCCCCTCGTTAAGGTGGATTTATTTCACGATACGTTTCTGTCATCGAGGCGTCGCCTTACACTGGGATGTTGGGGATAGCTGGAGATACAACCTCTGATATCCCAGCCTTCCATCAGCAGTAAATCCCCAGGGACTGGCTTTCCTCACCTTCTGCCAGCCAGGGCTGTGTGCAGGTATTTCACAAATGAAAGGGGAAGGGGGGTGGCAATGAGGCAGGGAGTTTTTCCCCCACAGGGAGTTGTTTGGGGTAAAACAGCCTCGCTGGCAGAACAGGTCCCACAGGGGTGGAGGAACTGTGAATGTCACCGTGCTCCTGTCTCACCCTGGGTAGGATTCCACAGGGAGCCCTTTTCCCATCCCATCTGGGCCCCACGGTGCAGGGCAGGGCAGGGCGATGTCTCCTCGTGCCCAGCGAGGGAGCAGCAGCTCCAGGGCTTTGCTTTGGCTCTCTGCTTGCGACTGGAGGCAGCAGCAGGGTGGGGAGAGATGGAGTGACCTGCGAAAAAGCCGTTCCTAAACCTCCCTCAGCTGCTGCAAAGCTGCAGACCCCACGTCCTCCGCTCGGTGTTGGCTGTGCCAGAGCCCTCTGGTGTGGCACACACCTCTCAGTGTGCTTCTGGTGCTCCTGATTCTCTCTGTGACCTGCCCCTTGTCCCTTTTCCCAGCGGTGACGTGGAATGCCATGGCCAGCTCCTCGGACAGTGACGATGATGGGTTCATGGCCGTGGATCCAGAGGACGCCGTGCTGGAAGGGACGATGGAGCAGGAGGACGAGCCCCACGCCAAGCTGGAGCCGGAGGAGCCCAGGCACAACAGATCGATGCTGGAGCTCCCAGAAGAGGTTTTGGAATATATCCTGTCCTTCCTCTCTCCCTACCAGGAGCACAAAACCGCCGCCCTCGTCTGCAAACAGTGGTATCGACTGATCAAAGGTACCGTGCTGGCAGCGCCTTTCTTTAACTGTGGGAACAGGGATCTGGAGCCCAGCTCTCTTTTACCTTTGCCTCTTGTTTTCCCCTCAAATGAAATCTGACTTGTGTGAAGTCCCAGAGACATCCCTGGGGTCACTGGCTTTGCTTAAGGCGGGGCTGTAGCGGTGCAGAATTGAACCCCTCAGCCTCTCTTGGGGTGGAAAACCCAGGGAGGCTGTGGATTCCCCTCCCTGGCCTGTCCATGGCCAGGCTGGACGTGGCTTGCAGTGACCTGGGATAGTGGAAGGTTCCACCCACAGCAGGGGTTTGGAGCTGGATGAGCTTTGAGGTCCCTTCCAGCCCAAACTGAAACACAGCCCGAGGCCCAGGAGAGAGCAGCTCCTTTGCTGCCTCTGGATGCTCCCAGTGCTGCACTTGGATCGCAGCTTCCTCCCCGGAGCCCCTGCCAGTGTCCCATGGCTAATGTGGCTTTAATTGTGCTTCGTTTGCGTCTTGCTCGGTAATTAACATTCCCAAAGCTGGAAACAGCCCCGGCTCTGGTTCTTAGGGCTCTGCTGGAGATGGGTGGAATATAAAATCTGCATGAGTAGAGATGTGCATATTCCAGCTTCCTGAAAGAGTAGCCCTGAGACACGGATCCTCCCTTTGCCTCCGCACAGCATTCACTCCAGAGCCTCGTGGGGGTATTTTTGTGCTGGAGAAGTATGACACAGCAAATAAGGAGGGAGAATTTGGACAAGGATACGAGCAGAACCTTCTGCTTCATTTTATTTTAATACACGGGGTGGTTTCTGGTACGGTTCTGTTGGGTGCACGCTTTAATCACGAGCTTCATTTAAAAAACGAGGCGTTCCAGAGGAGAGCACAGTTAGATCCTAGGAAATGGGACACGTTGCTGCACGAGGGGAATGTGTTCCTTCTGGAATGCCCGTGGCTGTTTGTGGGGTGATGGCTCATTTATGGACTTCTCCTCACCTGAAAGCGTTGCTCAGATTCCAGGCTGATTTCCCGCTTTGCCCAGAGGTGAGCAGGAGGTTAAAGAAACACAGCTACCCAGCAGGGAGCATGGCCCAAAATGACACTTTCTGTGCATAATTTTGGGGCAGCAGCTTCCCACAGCCCTGGGGAAAGGCCTTTTCTGAGTGCTGCAGCCCCAGAGTGGCTGCTTGGCTGTTTCCTGGAGTGGCCTGCAAGGGATGCAGCTGGAATGGACAAACACCTGGGATTCAGCCCAGAGGGATGTGGGAAACACCCCTGGAGTGCAGGGATGAGCAGCCCGAGGCACAGCGTGGCCTTGGGCTGTGTCACCTCTCAGGGGGCAAGTGGTGCTGGGCAGCTGGGCCCTTCTGGGGCAATTCCAGCCAAAAAAGGGTCTGTAAGCACCACCTGTGAGCTGTGCCCAGCGAGGTCACTCGAGGTAAACAATTGATTTGTGTTCTCCTGGTTAATTTTTCCTGTTTGCCAGGATACATCTGCTGTGCAGTCCTGGAGCTCGCGTTCCGTTTCCCGTGTGACTCTCAGGCATCAGCTCCTTGAGGACCCCAGGCTTTATTTTCTTATTAAAAAAAACCCTTCCTGCTTTATATCCCGGAGTGGGATCTCTTGCTGAGGGTGTTCCTGGCACAGGGCTCGGGGAAGAACTCTTGGCAGGTTGTGGCATCCTCAGTGCAGGTGCCACCAAGTGTCTGCTGAGCTGCTGCTGCTGCCAAAAACCTTCTCCAGACCCTTCTGTCTCCTCAGGCAGCAGCCTCTGGCCCCTCCCAGCACCCTCACACAGAATTAGTGGCAGCCTTGGAGCATCCCTGCTGATTTTTATCACTGATATCTCCTCTCCTACTTTCCTCAGGTCCCTGGGCAGTAGCTGCATCCACACTCTTAAAAATTTATTATTGTGCATTTTTTGTCCTCTGAGGTCCCTTGAGGGAAGGGATGCTGCTCCTCGGGGTGTGGTGAGGGGAGCAGGGGCTGTGGTGCAGCACAGAGAGCTGAACGCCAGCTCTCCAAACATCCCAGTGCTTCCTTCCTTTCCCAAAGGCTCTGCTTCCCGAGCCGGAGCTGCCGGGGACGGCGTGACCCGGGTCAGTGCTCGTTGCTCCTCCCCACATCGGCAGAGTTCCCTCGTCTTCGCTCTCTTTGATGCCCGAATTCCCAGCGTGTTCACCCCCCAGGCGCGGGCTCTGTGGAGCTGCTGTCGCCGTGCGGGCACGGTCTGCTCCGGGTGTTCCGGTTTCGCTGACGGTGCTGTTCTCTCCCCAGGTGTGGCCCATCAGTGCTACCACGGCTTCATCAAGGCAGTGCAGGAAGGGAACATCCAGTGGGAGAGCCGCACTTACCCCTACCCCGGCACCCCCATCACCCAGCGCTTCTCCCACAGTGAGTATCCTCTGGGAATCCTGGTGGGAGCTGCCTCCCTCGGGGTCTGGCAGTGCCCCACGTGCCCGTCGCCGCCGGTGTTCACCCCACGGCTCTGCCAGCACTTGGCACAAGAGCAGGGATTTGGGAGCTGCTGGTCCTGGTGGGCTCGTTGATCCTAGGAAATGCTGATGGAGTGGAAGTGGGGTGGGATTGGTGCAGGGGTCTTTCTGCAGCTCTCCATCTTGGAACTAAGGATGGAAAACTCTCCCAGATCATGGAGTCAACCCTAAATGTGTCCCCAAGTGCCACAGCCACGTGCCATGGGACACTTCCACCCTTTCCATGACGGATTTTTCCCAGTATCCAATCTAAACCTCCCCTGGCCCAGCCTGAGGCTGTTCCCTCTCCTCCTGTCCCTGTTCCCTGCGAGCAGAGCCCGACCCCCCCGGCTGCCCCCTCCTGTCAGGGACTTGTGCAGAGCCACAAGGTCCCCCCTGAGCCTCCTTTGCTGCAGCCTGAGCCTCTTCCCAGCTCCCTCAGCCTCTCCTGAGGCTCCAGACCCTTCCCCAGCTCTGTTCCCTGCCCTGGACTCTCTCCAGCCCCTCAGGGTCTGTCTTGTCCTGAGGGCCCCAGCACTCCCCCAGGACCCGGGCCTGAGCTTTGTGTCCCTCCCTCAGCCACTGGACTGGAGTCATTCCCATCAAAGCTGGTGAGTTCTGGGAAGTGCAGCACTCAGGGATGTGCACCAGCTGCTTGCACATGTCCTCTACGTCTGTGAGGAAAACTGGGGCTTTTCCAGCCTGCTGGGTTCAGAACCAAGCAGAGCTGCAGGTGGATTTCATAATGGGAGTGATTCAGTCAACAGCACCACTCAGTGTTTGGGTGAATTTTCCCCTCCTTCTAAGATTCCGGAAGAGAACAGAAAGGGAAAAGAAAAAAAAGTGCCTTTGAGGGAAAGATAGTGAAATAAACCCTGCTTTTTGCAGTGCAGTAACATTGAGCTGCCCCAGCCCCGCCAAAAAAAACACGACAAAAATTCCATCCTGTGGCTCCAGCGCGGGGTCTGAGCCCTCTGGGAGACGGCTCTTCCAGGGAGCAAATTGCGTTTTTCTAAGGCAAAATAAACACGGTGCAAGCCCTGCCATTCCAAGAGCAGCAGGCATCACATTTTCATCTTCCCAAGTAATAATTTATGAGGCAGCCGCTGCGCTGCCTCCTGCCAAGACAAGTCCGGGAGACGCTGCAGGGAGCTCTGGTGAAGTCACCGTGCTCTTCTGAGATATCCTCATCTTCCTGAAGGATGAAAAGGCACCACAGTTCACAGCTCACAGCTCATTTTCAGCAGCCGCGTTAGGGAAGTGCTTATGAACGACTTCTCATTTGCATGCGTTTCCCCTCAATTTTAGCTGCGTTTTTGCGACTGCTGAGCACTCAGGCCAGCTAGAAATTCCCTGGAAAAGGCTCAGAGTTGCCCCAAAGAGCACTGTGTGCTCTTTCCTTTATCCTGCTGCCTGCCAGGGGCTTCCTGGCTCCAGAATGAGTTGTCTCCCTAAATCCACTGCCCTCGGAGCGTGTAATCCGTGTTAGCCTCGCTCGGTGACAGTGCCCCGGCTCTGCCCGGCCCCGGTGGCCACGGCAGCATTATTAATGCACTTTGTGGGCACAAAGCTAATCTGGATTAACTTGTTTGCTGACTTAAATGGATTGGTTTGTGAGCAGCTGCCCGGATCTGCAGCCTCTGCTTTCCCTGCAGCAGCATTCCGTGCCTGCGGGCGAGATTCCAGCGTTAAAGCGAAGCTGCGAATCATCAGTTCCGGAAATTCAAACTGAAACCTCTGAACTGTCACCTAAAATCCCAAGGGATGACGGTGAGCTGAGGTGGAGGAAACAGGAGGTGTGGGGAGGGATGCAGGGAGGACTCACAGAGCCCTTTTTTGGGATGAGTGATTGGCCAGTTTTTGTGGGAAGACGTCACTGCCCAGGCACGAGTCACTGCCACCATCAGAGCTCTGTCTGGGGCTCGCTCTCTCTTCCAAGAATTGTCAGAACTATCCCAGAAGTGCTCACAGGGAGCACAAACAGGCAAGGAGAGGGGAATTTTAAGCAGTTGGAGGTCAACCTGTCTGCTCTGAGTCCTGAAGGGAGGAATGGCAAAAGTGCTGGATAAGGAATAATGAATGGAGGGTGCCGCTGTGGGGAGGGAGCGCTCGGCAGGGATCACACAGCTCAGAAAGAGCTGCAGATGAGCCATCACTTTTCCAGAGGGTTTGACTGAAGCTGCAGAACTGCAGGGCATGAAATATCCATAATGCTGGGTGTTCCGGGGCAGAAATCCTCTGTATCTGGGGCTTTTTGGGTGATGTTTGGAGGAGTCACAGAGTTCTTCTATGCATGAACCTGCGAGGTCATAGCAGGGCGATGACTCACGGGGTGAAATCACTGCCCGCAGTGGAAAACGATGTCAGGAGGAGGCTCAGGAATGCAGAAACGGAAAGGCAGCAAAGGAATGCCGACCTTTGTGCCAGGGATATTGATCCTTTGCTGGAGGAGTGACTAATTTTAAGCACTGAATTTATTGTTTTTGTTTCCACGGAGCCTGGGGTTGGTGACACCACCAGGATGAGTAATGACAGCAATCTTTGGGTTTGACAAAGGCAGGGAGCGGTGAAGGCTGGAATGTTTGTTTTACAGGATGGGCTGCTCCTGGAGCAGAGCTGCAGCTCCTCCCAGCACCCAGCCTTGCTCAATATCCCCTGGATTTTGGCTGCAGCCAGGCCCTGCACTGCAAGGAGCAGGACAATGGCATTTTAGGGAATGAGGAGATAGAGGTGTAGATGGATATAGAGGGAGGTGGGAGAGCTGGGGGTGCTCACCTGGAGAAGAGAAGCTCCAGGGAGAGCTCAGAGCCCCTTGCAGGGCCTAAAGGGGCTCCAGGAGAGCTGCAGAGGGACTGGGGACAAGGCATGGAAGGACAGGACACAGGGAATGGCTTCCCAGTGCCAGAGGGCAGGGATGGATGGAATACTGGGAAGGAATTGTTCCCTGTGAGGGTGGGCAGGCCCTGGCACAGGGTGCCCAGAGCAGCTGTGGCTGCCCCTGGATCCCTGGCAGTGCCCAAGGCGAGGTTGGAGCAGCCTGGGACAGCAGAAGGTGTCCCTGCCCGTGCTTCCAGATGGGCACTGAGGTCCCTTGCAGCCCAGCCCGTTCCTGAGGGATGTTTCCCTGGGGGAGTGCAGGGCTGGCCGTGTTTCCTGTGCCAGCAGCAGCTCCAGACACTTCCATCTCCAGCCCCTCCTCCCCAGCGCCACCATCCCAAGGGATCCCAGCCCCACCCCGGCAAGCGGTGCCAGCAGCTCAGGGTGCAGCTTGGCAGCTCCTGCTGGGAATGCCATCACCGGGGGCTGTCACCCTCCAACCCAAAGCCCCTGTGGGGATGGGATTTACAGCCCAGCTGGCTCCTTCCCGTCTCCCCAGTGAACAGCCCTTGAACTTGGATGGGTTAATTTATCTCATGTTCTCCGAGTTTCAGAAGTCAATGTCCTTTGGTTGTGCTGAAGGGAATGTGCTCTCCATTCGGTTTTCCCTTCCCAGTCACCTTTGCTTTGGTTATCAGCTGCTCTGGGTGAAAATCTCCGGTGATTCCTTACTCAGGGCAGAGGGAGTCAGGAATGTGGTGAGAGCCAGCTGCCTCTGCTCTCTTGGAGCATCAGTGTCTTCAGACATCAGAATTACTGAGTCATTTCCAAAGATAAGCCACTTCTGCAGTACTGAAACTCTGGGGGTCACTGAATTTTGTTGGGACATAAAAAAACCCCAACTAAATCCATTCAGTGTTTTCCACATGAAAAATCCCTAAACCCACCAGGGATGTGCACAATTTCCCCCGATTTACTCCACGCCTGGTATAAACTATATGTAAACATACAGTGGAATCACAGAATATCCTGAGCTGGATCCACAAGGATCATCAAAGTCCAGCTCCCAGCCTTGCACAGAACAGCCCCAACAACCCCACTGTGAAATTCCTACAGCCTGGAATAAACTCCAGCTTTCATTGGGCTTTCTTTTTCCCTATATTTTTCCCCCCCTCAAGCTGCTCTGCCTTCCTTATCTTCAGCAGCTTAAAATGACTCTAAAAAGAAGCAGGAAAGCACAGTTTCAATGATTTTGCTGTGGGATTATTCCACGTGGAATTTTACAGGAAACCCAGAATTCTGCCCATCCTCCAAGGCAGATAACCTGAGTTTATCTTGAAGTTCCTTCTTGTCGGAGGTACCTGGATGCTGCAGACACTTCCATGGATTTTCTGTTGCTGCAGAGCTTGTTTTGGGGCCAAAAGCTCTTGATTTCCCTGGGTATCTTTGAGGGGTTGTCAGACGTGGTGTTCCCTCCCTGTTTCCCATCCTGCTGCCTGATCCTTTCCCACAGGGAGCAGAGGGAATGCTAATGGGAGATCCTGGGTTTTAATGGGGCTTTTTAAGGTGAGATGGGGTGAAATCCTGAAAAGAGAACGACCCCCCAGCCCTGGGTGCACAGAGCAGGGTCTGTGAGCTGCATGAGCCAGCTCAGGGAAGGTCAGCGGGCTGAGCGCCTTAATCACAGCTAAGCTAATTAATTACAGCCTTCTAAGGCAGTTTCTCTGCCCTTTGAGGAGCAGCTCTGCTTGAGGGGATAATCCTCTTGGGAAGGTTCTTGCTGGAGCTTCATCCTGCTCAGGGATACCCCGTGGTTCCAGGGAGCTGGAGCAGCCTGGCTGCTTTTTTCCAGGGAGGAAAGGGCCTGATCTTGGTGTGTCCCCCTTAGGCACAGGGCAGTGTCAGAGCTGTGTCCCCCCAAAGCAGGGCAGTGACAGAGCTGTGTCCCCCCAAAGCACAGGGCAGTGACAGAGCTGTGTCCCCCCAAAGCAGGGCAGTGTCAGAGCTGTGTCCCCACAAAGCACAGGGCAGTGTCAGAGCTGTGTCCCCCCAAAGCACAGGGCAGTGACAGAGCTGTGTCCCCCCAAAGCACAGGGCAGTGTCAGAGCTGTGTCCCCCGAGGCTCAGGGCAGTGACAGAGCTGTGTCCCCACAAAGCACAGGGCAGTGTCAGAGCTGTGTCCCCCCAAAGCAGAGCAGTGACAGAGCTGTGTCCCCCCAAAGCAGAGCAGTGTCAGAGCTGTGTCCCCTGAGGCTCAGGGCAGTGACAGAGCTGTGTCCCCCCAAAGCAGAGCAGTGTCAGAGCTGTGTCCCCCGAGGCTCAGGGCAGTGACAGAGCTGTGTCCCCCCAAAGCAGAGCAGTGACAGAGCTGTGTCCCCCCAAAGCACAGGGCAGTGTCAGAGCTGTGTCCCCCCAAAGCAGGGCAGTGTCAGAGCTGTGTCCCCCCAAAGCACAGAGCAGTGACAGAACTGTGTCCCCCCAAAGCAGAGCAGTGACAGAGCTGTGTCCCCCCAAAGCACAGGGCAGTGACAGAGCTGTGTCCCCCCAAAGCACAGGGCAGTGTCAGAGCTGTGTCCCCCCAAAGCACAGGGCAGTGACAGAACTGTGTCCCCCCAAAGCAGAGCAGTGACAGAGCTGTGTCCCCCCAAAGCAGAGCAGTGACAGAGCTGTGTCCCCACAAAGCAGAGCAGTGTCAGAGCTGTGTCCCCCCAAAGCACAGGGCAGTGTCAGAGCTGTGTCCCCCCCAAAGCACAGGGCAGTGTCAGAGCTGTGTCCCCCCAAAGCACAGGGCAGTGACAGAGCTGTGTCCCCCCAAAGCACAGGGCAGTGTCAGAGCTGTGTCCCCCCAAAGCAGAGCAGTGACAGAGCTGTGTCCCCCCAAAGCACAGAGCAGTGACAGAGCTGTGTCCCCCCAAAGCAGAGCAGTGACAGAGCTGTGTCCCCCCAAAGCACAGGGCAGTGACAGAGCTGTGTCCCCCAAAGCAGGGCAGTGTCAGAGCTGTGTCCCCCAAAGCAGGGCAGTGTCAGAGCTGTGTCCCCCCAAAGCACAGAGCAGTGACAGAGCTGTGTCCCCCGAGGCTCAGGGCAGTGACAGAGCTGTGTCCCCCCAAAGCAGAGCAGTGTCAGAGCTGTGTCCCCCGAGGCTCAGGGCAGTGACAGAGCTGTGTTGCTGTTCCAGGTGCGTGCTACTACGATGCCAACCAGTCCATGTACGTGTTCGGGGGCTGCACCCAGAGCAGCTGCAACGCCGCCTTCAACGACCTCTGGAGACTGGACCTCAACAGCAAGGAGTGGATCCGGCCCCTGGCCTCAGGTGAGCCCTGGCAGCTGCCCCCACCCCTCATCCCTCATGCCCACGGCTGCCCGCCCGCATTCAGTGTGCCCGGGTGTGTTTGAGCGTTATCCCACCGGGGTTCGGGTTGTGTGAGTGCTTTGTGGCAGTCTCTGTGTCCTCAGCACCACCTTGGGCGGGTTTTCTCGGGAGCAGCTGCTCCCTGCTGGTTCCTGCCAGGCAGGGTGAGGGACACTTCCCTGCAGCCACCAGAGCCTGCGTTGATGAGGCGGTGAAAATCAGGATTGTTCAGCCTGGAGAAGGCTGAGAGAGTTGGGATTGTTCAGTCTGGGGAAGGCTGAGAAAGATGTGATGATTGTTCAGCCTGGAGAGGAGAAGCTCCAGGGAGAGCTCCGAGCCCCTTGCAGGGCCTAAAGGGGCTCCAGGAGAGCTGCAGAGGGACTGGGGACAAGGCATGGAGGGACAGGACCCAGGGAATGGCTTCCACTGTCAGAGGGCAGGGATGGATGGGATACTGGGAAGGAATTGTTCCCTGTGAGGGTGGAGAGGCCCTGGCACAGGGTGCCCAGAGCAGCTGTGGCTGCCCCTGGATCCCTGGCAGTGCCCAAGGCTGGGTTGGAGCAGCCTGGGGCACTGGAAGGTGTCCCTGCCCATGGCAGGGGTGGCACTGGGCAGTGTTTAAGGTCCGATTCCGTGATTCCGTGGTGAGAGTCATTGTCCCAAAGCTGAGATTTTCTGTGCTCATTCCAGTGGCTCCCACTCCAGGTATTTTGGGGAGTGGAGCAGACAAGCCCGTGCAGGTGGGAGAGCGTGGGAAAGCAGGTTCATTCCTGCTGTCCAGGCACCCTTGGCCGTGCAGGAAAACACCACAAATTATTTCCCACAGTGTTTTTTGTGCTGGAAATGTCACCCATGACAGTTTGAGTTTTTCCTTTTAATTTCTGAATTCCACTAAAATAACTTTGAGGAAAGCAGAAGAATTGGGGGAAGCTCTTGGGGCAGGGGGTGGAAATCGGTGTTAAAGCAGCTGTTTTGGCAGAAGGAGGAAGGAGAAAAGGAGCTCAGCATTCCTTGTTGGGCACAGAATTCCCTGTCATGTGCTCCAGGTATTGTGGACTGCTCAGATACTGTTTAAAGTATTCTCTTGTCTAGCACTTGAAGTCCTCCAAAATCCCAGCTGTGAACACCTCACTTGGTGCTTGGGTATCCATCCACACTTCCCTGTGTTCTGCTTTTTGTGTCATGCAGCCCCTGAGGGATTCCCGCAGGGGGAGTTCAGGAGTTGGCGATTTAACCGGGGGAAGGCGAACCCCACCCCTCCAAACCGACTCCTGCCATCCCTCCTTCCCTGCCCGAGCGCTCTCCCTGTGCAGAGGGCTGGAGAGGAGCAGCATAAACAGGATACTGGGCTCTGCAGCCCTCTGCTGCGCCCCAGGCCGGCGATTCCTGCGGCCCAGGGAGCTCTTCCGCCGCGCTGAATGCGGGGCACGACTCGGAGCCGGCGCTGCTGCGGCCCCGCGGTTCCCGCTGCCACCCAGCGCTCCCAAAGAACGAGTCCTGTGGGAATGCGTGTCGGGGTGAGGTCCCACGGGAAGATCCCCCGAGGAGATATTCCTGTATGCTGTCATGAGCGAGATGGGATCGCAACTGAAACTGGAGGCAGGGAACAGGGAGCGCTCTTGTTCCTGGTTTTCCGAAGGGATGAGTCACCCCACGGTGGGATCCGAACAGCTCCTGCTTTTCCTTTGGGCGCCCTGAACCAGAGGGTTGGCACCAGGGAAGAAGAGTGGCTGGAGGGGACAAAAGTGGAGAGCTTTGAAATCCTGGGATGTAAATAAGGCAGGAGGGTGTTTTTAAAAAAAAAACCCGAAGAGTTGACATTGATTGATTACCACTCATTGTGAGGGCAGGCTAATTGCTGTGGAGGAGTTCCCACACCTGCTCCACAGACTCCAGAGCTCTGGAATAAGACCCTGGCTCTTTCCCAAGACCAAGTCTTGCTCGGAGAGGTTCCCTCACACTCCACGTGTGCCCTCGTTAAGCATCTTTTTCTAAGGAGCAGGGAATGGGAGCACAATGTTCTGGACACAACTTCATCCCTTTCTGAGAGGCTTTTCCAGGAGAAAACACCCTGTTGTTGTTGTTGTTTGTTCCTGCCTGTTTTCATCCGGGTTTTCTGGCTCCCAGGCATGAGATGACATCAGAGCTGGATAATTCCCCTCCAGCCTGAGCTGCTTCACCTGGGAGTAAATATTTAGCCTTCAAAGAAATAATTGGCCTGGGTTTCTTTTGTCTCAGAGACGGAGGAGGGAGATAATTACTTCAAAAAACCCTAATTTTTGAGGTCTCAAACTATTTTTTTGCTTAGATCTGGAACAATGGCTTTGACGTGTGACTGATGAGGCTGGAGCAGCACGGGAGAGTTGGTGCATGGCTCTCGTGGAGAGCTTTTGGTGGGGTTTGCAGCTCTGGACAGGAGGGTGGCAGGCAGCAGGATCTCTGTTTTAGGAAGGTGCCTCCCAGCTCCTCTCCCTCGAGCTCTCCTGGCCATTGTGGAGCTGCTCCCACCCCTTCCACTCCCACTCAGGACCTGCTGGAGCAGGAGCGGGATAATTTCCAGCGCCATGCGTGGGACGCTGCGGTGCTGTCCCAGGGGACGTGGTCCCTGCAAGGTGGGTGCTTTCCTCGCCCTCAGTTGCTCAGTTAACCTGGCAGCTGCTGGAATTTGAGCCCATCTCTGCACAGGGGACCCCGGTGTGGAGGACTGGGGCTGGTTTATGCTGGAATCTGTTTATCCAGCTGGAGGCCAGGGTGAGGCCCCACTGCTGTGAGTCCAGCTGGAGCATGCTGGTTTCAGTGGTGATAGTCCCTGGTGCTCCCCAAAAATGGGCTGAACAGCCAGGAAAGAAACCGAACCCCATTGGAAACAGAGAGTTCCAGGACTTTCAGTACCTGGAGGGGCTCCAAGAATGCTGGAGATGGACTTTGGACAAGGGCCTGGAATGCCAGAGGGCAGGGTGAGATGGGATTTTGGGAAGGAATTGTTCCCTGTGAGGGGAGGAGGCCCTAGCACAGGTTGGAAGTGTCCCAGGCCAGGCTGAACGTGGCTTGGAGCAGCCTGGGACAGTGGGAGGTGTCCCTGCCCATGGCAGGGGTGGCACTGGATGGGCTTTAAGGTCCCTTCCATCTCAAACCATTCCATGATTCCATGACTCAGTGCAGTGGGAGCTGCAGGGGTTTGTGGTGAGGCCTTTGCTGATGCCTGGACTTGGCTGAGCCGGGATTCCTCCCCGGATCCGCTGCCCTGCTGGCAGGGAGGGTTTGTCCTGTGTCCGTGGTGAGATCCCATCCATCCCGGTGCACGGGAAGCTGCTGGAAGGCTCTGGGAGAAGCCCCAGGCCCCGTTCCACCATCGGAGCCTCCTGTCCGTGTCCCCCTGCAGGGATCATCCCCAGGCGGAGCCGGGAGCGTGTCCGTCCCCAGGCAGTGTCCGGCTGTCCTGCCCAGGCCGTTTCAGGCTCTCTTCTCTCTGCAGGCTCTGTCCCTGCCTGGATTTGTTGGTTCCAGTTCCTCAGAGTCCTGCACCCAGCCTCTCTCAGCCAGAACCACACCAGGAAATGCCTTTTTGAATTAGAGAGACAAAAGGCCAGGAGCTTTGCTCTCCCAGGGGCTCATGGCACAGAGCTGAACAGCTTTTCCCTTTAAAACTGAGCCTGTTGTGCTTATGAAGTCGGGAGTGGTGCTGGAAAGACCAGGGAGAGGAATTCCTGCTGAAGTCCTGCAGGATCTGCACATCCTCCTCCTCTTGTGTCTGTGTTGTCATCCCCCCTTTGCTGCCCTGCAGCTGCCTGGCCAGGCAGGAGGCTGGAAGGAGCCCCGTCCCTCCCGTGTCCTGGCTGGAAGGAGCCCCGTCCCTCCCGTGTCCCGGTGTGTTTCCCACTGCCAGGCCGGGATATCCCTCTCTGATCTCAGAGGAGTTCAGGAGCCTCGGGGCTCCGCTTTTCCTGCTGCTGGGAGGAGGCTCCTGGTGCTGCTGCCCGGGGCCACCCTTCCCCCGGCAGGGACACCTCCCCAGGCCTTCTCTCCAGGCCTTCTCTCCCTTCAGTCACGCTGGGGAGATGGGAAAGCTTCTCATCTTCCTCAGGATTTTCAGGATTTTGGGATCAGGCTCGGAGGCAAAACTCCTTGGTGTGATGCTTTGCTCCTCTCTGTCCCCACGGTATCGGGACGTGGCTGTTCCTCCCTCCTGCTCCCGCCTGGGAATGAGCAGAGCCCTCCAGCCTGAGGTTTGTACCTGAACCTCCTGGGTGGCCTTAGCCCGGCGCGCTGAAACCCCTCTGCCAGGGTTCCTCTTGGCTCAGCTCCTCCCCAGCCCCTTGCTGCTGTGAGTGGGCGCTGCCGCAGTTGCAGGATCAGGTTTCCCTTCGGGAGCTGAGGGGAAGGTGCCTTTGATGGTGTTGTGTCAACAAAAGCAACAGCCCGAAGGAGGCAGGAGAGGCTCGGGAGAGACTCCTGGTGTCAGATGTGGTGCTGGTGGAGAAACCACCCCGTCGCTCGTGGAGCAGAGAGGTTTGGCCTTGACAGAGCTGTGCAAAAACCTTGCCCCGAGCTAAAAAGCTCAGCCTTGTTTTCATCTGTCCCTTCTAGAAAAGAGTGGTGAGTTTTCAAAACAATTCTCCAAACAGTCAGTGGAGTTTCACGGTGCTGCTCCCGTTCTGGAGTGAATTCCTTGGCTGGGATCTCTGTGGAGCTGAAGGAGACACGGGGAAGGACTGAGTGGGCTTCCCAAGGAGGAGAGATGGTGCTGGATCCCACAGGACCCCACAGGATCCCACAGGATCCAGCCCTCCACGGCCGCAGAGCGGCACCAGCACTCAGGGAGTGAATCCCACTGGGACAGGAGCAGGGCTGTGCAAGGGCTAGGTGGGAATCCGAGGAGTAAACAGAGGTGTGGGAATAGTGGGAAGCTCCTCGTGTGTGGATTTAAACCCTCTGTGACTGAAGATTGTGCACCTCGTTCAGTTCATGGTTGTGTTTTGCATCAGCTCTGTTCAGTCCTGGGACCCTCAACTCGGGAGGGCCCTGGAGCAGCTGGAGCGAGTCCAGGGCAGGGAACAGAGCTGGGGAAAGGGCCTGGAGCCCCAGGAGCAGCTGAGGGAGCTGGGAAAGGGGCTGAGCCTGGAGCAAAGGAGGCTCAGGGGGACCTTGTGGCTCTGCACAAGTCCCTGACAGGAGGGGGCAGCCGGGGGGGTCGGGCTCTGCTGGCAGGGAACAGGGACAGGAGGAGAGGGAACGGCCTCAGGCTGGGCCAGGGGAGGCTCAGGGTAGAGGCCAGGAGGAATTTCCTCATGGAAGGGGCTGCCCAGGGAGGTTTGGAGTGCCCATCCCTGGAGGTGCCCAAGGAAGGCCTGGCGGTGGCACTCAGTGCTCTGGGCTGGGAACAAGGTGGGCATCGGGCACAGGGTGCACTCGGTGGTCTGGGAGGGCTTTTCCAGCCTCAGTGATTCTGGGATTTTTTTTCCTGAAGAGCAGTCACTGAGACACTGCCCTGACCCCAAACTGCAGCTCTGTTCCCCTTGCAGTCACTTCCCTCACAGGGATCCTGGGCATAGCCTTGCTTTGGGCATTAAAACGCCCCAGAATCCTGACCTGACCAAAATTCTGGCTGCAGAATTCCCTTGGTGTCCCCCTGTGCCTCTGGCCTCGCCGTGGTGCCCGACAGCCCCGTGATTGAAAGCAAACCTCAGTGTTACTAAAAACTCGGGATCACCTTGAGCCCACTGAGGCCGTGTGGTCGCTGTTGGCCTCCCGGGAGCCCAGAGGAGCCAAAAGCTGATTCCTGGCACGGAAGAACGTCTCTAATTATGACTGAGTGCCTGAGCCTCCAAAGTGGAGCAGGTTAATGGGATAGATGGAAATCCCTCGTGCTGTGAGCGGTAAGCCTGGAAGAGGGGAAGGCTTTTTCCAGCTCTGTTCCTGATCTGGGTGGTTTTTTCCTCATTGCTCTTTGAGTTTGGTAGCAGCAGGGCCTGTTCCTGCCTCTGCAGAGCTGAAACATTCCACTTTACCCTCAAAAAATCTGTGGCTTTCCCACCACCATCCAAAGGCTCTTTGCGTCCTCCAGCTCGGAGTGACTTGACCCCGTTGGAAGCTCAGCTTTGATCCTGTGAGTCCCCTGCCTGGAGCTTCCTTATCCTGCACCTGATTTCTTCCTTATCACACACCCAGTTTCCTCCTTATCACACCCCTCATTTCTTCCTTACCCACCCCTCATTTCTGCCCTTCTGGAAGAAGGACTTTCCGGGCTTTGTCCCATGCCACCCTCTGGGACAGAGGCTGTCCCAGCACAGGTTGCTTGGAATTGCTTTCTCCAGTATCAATATATTGATTTTTGATAAATTTATTGATTCCTCCATTTTGGGCTCCCAGCTTTACGAGGAGGTGAGTGACCACTCCTGCCAAGCCTTTGACAGACCAACCCTCCAGCAATATCCCTGGATACAGAGTTTGGACTTCATTGCTGCCCTTGCAGAGGGTGGATTGGCAGCTCCGAGGTGGGAGCAGGGCGGTTCCCAGCCCCTGGATCCATCTGAGCGAGGCAGCCCCGGCATTCATTTGTTCCTCTCTTTGCCTGGGTGGTTTTGCAGACGTCTCTAATGGAATTTGTGGTGTTCAGTAGGAAATATCTCAAGGGCAAGAGATGAAAAATCAACCCAAATCGAGTGAAAGCTTATTTTAATTTTTCTTTTTTTACGTCAGCTGCCGCCTGGTTGGGAAGGCACTGCTGGTCTCCAGGAGATTAATCCATGGGTTTAGGTTTACAGCACATACCTCCCCTCCCTTGGATTTGCCAGGCTCTGTCCTCCTCCAGCAGCTCGTGGCCTTTCTGGCCGTGTTTAACCTCGGGAAGCTTTTTGTTGTCTGGATCCAAAGCACATTCCATTGGCGCCCTTGGATGGCCACCCTGCCGTGCCTGACCCTGGCACGGATCAGTGCAGGGACACACAGGCGTGAAATCCCCCTGCAAACTGAGCGAATCTGCCGGGTGCAGGCATTTATCCCACAAGTGCCTTCACTGAACCAGGCAGCAAAAGATCCCTCTCTTCTTCCCGGGGCTCTGTGTGGCTCCTGGACACTTCCTGCCTGGGAATCTGCTCCCTACAAATAAAGGCACCTGCCTGGAGAGCCTGGTGGGGTGAAGGGCTTTACTCCCGACGCATGGACTGGTCAGTGGGGTGGGAAACAGGTGTGGATTGCCACTACTGGGGGAAAATGTTCCTGTGCCGCCCATTCCTGAATGCCACAGCTGAAATGGCATCGCTTCCCACATTCCTCCTTCCCCCTGACCCTACCTGGCTGCATCCTGCCCCTCCCTCCCGCTGGCAGCGGCTTATCCTTATCAGTGCTGTGTTCCCACAGCTTTTCCAGGGGCTCCCAATATCCAACAAGGTCACAAAGTCACAGAGTCACTTCTTTCCACTGGAGCTGGAGGGTGGGGGGCAGAGTCAGTTCAGCAAGTAGAGTAAGGTGTGCCTGATCCTCGGGGTGCGCTGCATCCCAGGAATGCGGTGCCGGAGGCAGCCAGGAGTGGCTTTGAAGAAGCCATGGATTACCCGCCCAGGGAGGTGGGAATGTGCCCAGGACCTGGGGCTGGCTCAGGCTGGCAAAGGGGTTTTACCCCAGCAGGCCAAAGCACTTCCCCCTCTCCTATTCCCTGCTCCCTGCAGGACTTGGAAGTTCAGCGAATTTTTATCCGTGGGCAAAACGTGGGGGAAGAAGCTTCCCTGCAGTGGGAAAGGGGCTCAGCTGCCTCCGTCAGCAGGGCAGCGAGGCAGCGTCCATCCGGCTGTGACACTCCCCCGGGCAATGATCCCTGACCCTTCGCGTGCCCTCCTGTCCTGCCTCGTGATGTGGTAGGAGTCATGTGGGAAGGGAGTAGAGAGGGAAAAGCTGAGGAGGCTGGGAGAAGAGCGGCTCGAAGGGAAGTGGGAGTTTCAGTGGTGATCTGGCTTCCCTCTTCCCTCAGTACAGGCTTGGGGACTCGCCTTCTTCTACGGGCAGGGACACCTTCCACTATCCCAGGTTGCTCCAAGCCCTGTCCAACCTGGCCTTGGACACTGCCAGGGTTGAGTGGAAATCCCTCCTAGTAGTACCAGTAGGTACCAGTAGTAGTAGTAGTAGTAGTGGTAGTAGTAGTGGTAGTAGTAGTACCTGGTACTCCCGCCTCCACCTTGGAGAACAATTTGCATTTCAATGATCCCAGAGTGGAGCTCTGTCATCCCTTTAACCCCGGCAGAAGTTAGGCTGCATTTTCCAAGAGGATTTTTTTTTTTCTGTCAGGATTTTTTTCCCCTTTTTCCTGACGTTTGATTTCCCAGCCCTGCAGACAGTTTAATTTCTCGCTCATCCGAGTTTGGTTGGAGCCGAGGAATTTGCAAACTGTGGCTCAGACAAAGCATGTCCAATTTATTTCCTTTTCAGGAAAAAGGCTCAAAACCTCGGAGCCACACACAGGGTTGTTGACACTGGTGGTGTCTCACATCTCATGAATGCGTTGCACCCCAGAGGGAGCTGATCCCTCCTTCCCGGGGCCGGTGCTGTCGTCCCGAGGCGTGGGAGGCACC
Source organism: Cyanocitta stelleri (assembly GCA_026167965.1). NCBI lineage: Eukaryota > Metazoa > Chordata > Aves > Passeriformes > Corvidae > Cyanocitta > Cyanocitta stelleri. The sequence continues at coordinate 701,957 of JANXIP010000030.1, read as the reverse complement.
CAGGGGTGATGGTTTCCCTGGACACAAACTCCCTGATCATTTCATATCCAATTATTCCCTTTTCCTGGGTCTCTGACAGCACCCTCGCTCCTGAGCAGGTACCTCCCTGTCCGCTGTGGGGTCCATGGGATAAAACCCCGCTATCCCTTGGCTACACTGTCAGCTGGGAAGGAAAGGACAGGTCCTGCTTTTCCTTCGCAAAGGTCCTGCTGGGAGTTTCGGGCAGGCTGTGCTGACATCTATCGGCAAGAGCTCCTTCCAAGACAGCCCAGCCTTTGCCTTGAGGACTCAATCCAGCAGGATTGTGTGTGTAATACTCGGGATTGAGCAGGCAGCATTCCCTGGGCAGTGTAATCCATACCCAGCACGATGTGCCTTCCAAGCCTCTCCAAACCCTGGCACTCCGTAGCCCGATTTTAATCTTTTCCCCAAGCATCTGCTGTAAAGCTCTCGCAGAACAGGGCAGGCACGCGGAATGACGGAGCACTGGCTCGTGCTTGTCTGCACTCCAAAGGTGGATTTGGATTCCTGACATGAAATATTCAGTGAGCTTGGCATTCAGGGCTGGAATTACCGGAATGAGGGAGAAAAGTGCTTCCCTGGCGAGGAGGGAGCGAAGTTCAGGAACCGATGGATTGAAAATGGGAATAAAGGGGGAGACAGTGAGGGAGGGGAGTGCGAAGAGCTGGACTGAATATCCCTCCCTGCACTGGGAATTTCAGCGGGAAGATGCTGGGGTTCCAGTAAATAACTCCTGTCCTTGCAGCAAACATTGGGAGGAGCGAAAGCCCTGGCTCTTCCCAGACTTCCTCCCTCTGACTGCATCCAGGAGTTGTTGTGGATTCCTCATCCCTGGAACTGTCCGAGGCCAGGGTTAGGGTTGGCTAACAGGGGCTTGGAGCAACCTGGGACAGTGAAAGGTGTCCCTGCCATGGCAGGGGTGGAATGGGATGAGCTTTCAGGTCCCTTCCATCCCAAACCATTCTGGGATTCTCTGGCTGTGCCTGCAGGGTGCTCTGTAGTGGATAGTTGAGGTTTGGAGCCCCGTGGTAGCTGTAACCTCACCGAATTACACAGCAGCCATTTCCTGGAACACCACTCATTTTGGGATTCTCCGACGTCGGGGCGGCCGCCGCCGCCTCCCTCGCGCTGCGGGAAGCGATCCGGGAGCAAAAAGTGCGGAGCTCAGCAGGGCTGGGACGCATCCCCGCTATCCCACATCGACCTCATCCCTGCCCTGCAATTACCCGCTCCTCAGGGCGCTGGGGAGCCTGATCCAGCAATTCCCATCCCTTCCCTCGCCTCCTGGAGGGAAGACAAGCGTCAGGAGCTGCTCATCCCTTTGTCTGGGAGCGCTGAGCTCTTTAATTGCGCCGGGGCTGATTTGGGGAGGTGCCAAACTCGAATCACTGGAGAAGTCTGTGGGGCAGTGTCACTGCAGGGGGAATAGAAACACGAGCGTGGAAGCAGGGAGAGGTGGATCATTGGGATTCCGCCCACGGAGAGAGGGAACGGAGGCTTGTGCAAGAGCAGCACCTCGGTGCATGGCCAAATCCGCCTTTCCCAAAGGATGATTGCGAAGCGTGACCTCACCCCACGGAGCACCCGGCACCTCGGGGCGATGCTGCCGGGGAGGAGGGCGCAGGGTGTATCCCAACAAAGCCTCTCCTGCAGCGTGGAGGTGCAGGAATTGCGGCGGGAATCGCGGCGATCCCCGTTCGCGGCTGTTGGGAGATAAGAGGCCGAGCCCGGAGCGTTCTGGCGCGGTTATCTCGGGACTGTTTGCTCAATTGCTGCATAAGGACATTTTTGCCAGGCATTAGCACAGAGTGACTCAGTAAATCCAGTTGCGCGGGGTTCAGAGGGCACTGCCTCTCCTTTTCCACGGCTTTATCGGAGCGGCAGCACCTCAGAAACGCCGGGGTTAAAAAAATACCCACGGGGACCTTGCAAAAGCACAGAGGTGACTGAGCCTCCCCGGGGTTCTGCTCCACCGCCCAGAGATTGCGAGAAACCAAAGCTTCGCTTCCACACCGGGGTTTGACTGGGCTTGTACCACAATCCCGAGTCACTGCAGGGTGGAAATCCCACACTGGGAGCGCGGTGGGAATTCTGTCTGCGTGTCACCATCGGGGGCTCGCTGACGTGCCCCCCAAAATAAACTCGGGATATTCCCTCCCTGCCTTCCCAAGAGGTTATTTGTGCCTGCAGAGGAGACAAATCGGATCTTGTTCAGTTTTTCCTTAAAACTCCTGCAAGGCTGAATTCCTGTCTGCTTCCCAGCCTGGAATTTGGGGTTTTTCTGGAAGGGAACACTAAATTGCCTGTGGTTTTGGTAAGGGAAGATGATACTTCTGTGGCTTTGAAAGGCTCTAAGGTTTAGGCAGGCCCGGTCAGAACTGGTCTAGAACATGTTTGTAATCCCAGTGCTCTGTTTTAGACGTTTTGGGAATAAAAACAGGTGAATGTCAGATGCTGGATCCGAGGCAGCTGAGCCTCAGTGTTGGGTTTGACTTCGGCGTGCAGCAGGCCGAGGGGACGTCTGCTCTTCCCACGGGAGTTCTCCTTTGGCGTCTCCCAAACCCAGTGTTAGTGCTGGGATTGCTGGGATGCTCGTCCTCCTCCGGCCTCCAGACTGCTGCTCGCCAGCCTGTCCTCTTCCCTTTGGGAAACCTGGCGGGGATTCGGATGAATCTGCTGACTGCCGTGGAAAAATCCCGGCTGGCCTGGGAAGCAGAGGGATTTGTTATTTTTTTCCTTCTGTGGTTTTGCTTCCGGTTGAAGGGGAAAGATTTGGGGATTTCACGCTGTCACACAAGTTTGGGATGGAGCTCTGTGGGGTGGGATGTAGTCAGGGATCCCTCGGCTGGCGTGGATGATGGTGCCGGGGTGGATGAGGGTTCTGGGCTGGAAACTGGGATTTGAAAATCCAGGTCCAGACTAAAAGCTGGACTAAAAACCAGCCCCTGGATGCGGCTCTGCTGCTGCCTGAGCGTGGAAACACAAATCTCCTGCTGGGCAGGGCTGGATTCGATTTGGAACACCTCAGTGTGCAAAAGAGGCACCATCCTGCCTTGGAAAAAAGTGTCCAAGGCCAGGCTGGACGGGGCTTGGAGCACCCTGGGACAGTGGAAGGTGTCCCTGCCCAGGGCAGGGGGTGGAATGGGATAAGCTTTAGGGTCCCTCCAACCCAAACCATTCCAGGATTCCTGTGAAAGGACAGCCCCGAGCCCTTCCCAGGGGTGGTTTCCTGTACCTTTGGAGTGCAGATTGCAGGTGGCTTTTCAACCTGGGAGCCTGAATTCCTTTGCACCTTGAAATCCATGTGGTGCTGGAGCAGCTCCCTTTAATTTCTCAGCTTTGAAATTGGACACGTGGCCTTGGTTATCCGGGTGTTCCGTGGAAATCCAGTCGGCCACGATGGTGGCCATTGGCTCCCTGAGGAATGCACCAGACCCAGCAAAAACAGCTTGTGGTCACAGCTCTCATCTCGTCCATCTCCAGAATTAAAACTCCTCAGTATTTATCCCCTTGACACAACTCTTCCCGTGGCTTCCCTTCCCCCCAGGTCAGTCCCAACCCTTGGCCCCACTCCGGCCCCTCCTACAGACTACTCCCCCAAACCCCATCGACCTGAACCAGTCCTTCCATGGGGCAATCCCCGCAGGTAACCACGGGGGGACCATTTCTGTTCCCCACTCCAGCTTTTTTTTGGAGTCTCTCGAGGCTGCACCTCCCAGAGTAAAAGGCAGGTCTGGCACTCCGTGTCCCACGTGCCCTTCCAGCCAGGCTTTTTCCTTTGTTCCCGTTAATCTCCGCGCGTGCGGCTCCGGTGGCTTTACAGGGCTGGATAACTGGGCCTTAAAAACTGCTTATAAGGGCAGATCCTCCCCAGATAAAGCACCCAGAGCTCGTGTTGGGAGCGATCAGAGGCTGGCATCTCTTTTCCAAACATCCGTGGAAGCCGGAGATCTTTGGTTGGTTGGTTTTTCAGCTTTGCAAGCCAGGAAAATCCATCAGCTGGGAAGAAAATAGCTCAGCCCAGCTCCTCATGCCGGCCAAAAGAACAGTGTCAGCTGTGCAGGAATGGGGCCTGCTGTGCTCAGGAGGAGTTAATTGTGCTACACCCTCAGCCCGCTAGCGCCTTTATCCCTGAGAAAGGATAACCTGGATGTTGGGCTGGATGGTGTTAGCGGGGCGGGGAGCTCGGAAACGCAGCCGGGTGCCCACCGGGACCAGTGGGAACCAGTGCAGTTAATTAACGAGGTTCTGATGGCTCCTCAGCCCGACCCATGCGCGATCCCGGAGAGGATCCCGTGTGTTCCTGGGAGCCTTTGAAGGGCCGCTCCCACCTCCCACATCCTCCAGAGGGCTCGGACTTTGAGCAGGTCCTCCTCGCAGGGCCCCAGCGCATCCCTTTGATGTCCCTCTGTCCCGGGCTCCTCCGCATGCCTGAGTCCTGAAGTCACAAAGCTGCCGGTGCCTTCCCCATTCCGGCGGCTCCCTTGGGATGTTCCTGCCCTTCCCGAGGACCGAAGCACCCAGCAGCTCTCCCCTGCTTTAGGGATAAACAGCATTAATTGCCCAGATTTCCACGTGTTCCTGCTCCAGCACCAGATCCTGGAGATGCTTGTGGTGCATCTCATCCACAGATATCCCAGTTTTGCGGCTGGAAGGGGCTTTGAGAGGCCAGCACTTCTTTGACTTGTAAAATGCAGAGTTGTCCTGCACTGCAGAGTGAAACCCGGCTCATTTACATCCGTACAATGTTCAATAACAGGCAAAGCTTCCTGAAAAACCGGGGCTGGCCTCTGCCCTGGGCTGTTTGCACGGCTCTGACTCACTTGGGAATTGTCTCCGTGGCTGAGGCCGGGGTTGACCTTCAGGTTACAGCAGTGGGAGGGTGCCCTTCCTCACTGCTCCATCCCAGACCTTCCTGAGCAAGGTGCCAACGTTTTTCCATCCTGGAACAAACTCTAGCTACCCCTTTTTGTTTAAAAATAGCCCAATTTAACCCCAGCACCTTGTGGCATCCCTGGCGGGATCACCCAGCTGGGATTCACCAGCTCGGGTACAAGTGTTTCATTGTGATGCCAGGCTCGGGAGAAAAACTTTCTGCACTGCCAGGGAATTATTTAGGCTGGAAACTTGCTGGTGCGGGTTAATGAGTTGCACAGATGGAACGAGCCAGGAAAACTGGAATTCGGGAACAAGGAGTAACCAAATGTGACCCTCGCCGGCATCTCGTCCTCACGGAGACCTTGGTGCAGCTCTGGCCACACGTGACCCTGCATTAAGTGCTTCCTGCAGAGCTGTATTCCCATTTTTCCCTCACCTCCATGTGGCTGAGGGCAGCAGAACGCTCTGTCTCTGGGGAAGGGCTCAGGGACACCGTGGCCATCTCTGCATCAGGCCAGGGGCTGCTTTTTGCTGAGCTCTTCCCTCCCAGCACCTGGAGCCCATTGCGATGGAATTGCTTCCCTCAGCTGCAACGTCTGAAAATAGCTGCTCTGGTTTCTTTTAAAAATAGTCTGTTCTGGGTGTCATTCCCTGCTAAAAATGTGTCTCCGAGTCCTGCTGGGACAGGGGAGGGGACAGAGGCCGGCTCGGAGCATCGGCTGCTTCGGAGAGGTGACGGTGCCACCGTGGGCACGTGTGAGCCGTGCCCTTGAGCTGCCCCGTTCCCAGAGCCGGGCACGGAGCTGTGGGGCTGGGATGGTGATTTCAGGATTGTTTGGAAAGAGTGACTGCCAGGATGGAGGAATGTGCAGGGCGCTGGTGACTGCTGTGGGAAGGAGGATGCTCGGAGTCAGCCGGGCTGGAGAGGCTTTAGCTGTTCCTGGGAAGCAGCTCAACACTTCACACATCAGCAGGGTGGTGACACAGCACCTCTGGCTCCTGGGGCAGGCAGGGATTGGAATTTTGCAGCAGATCATGGCCAATTTCCCGGCATAAATTCACAGGGATCGAATCCTCTGATGGTTGCTCCTGCCAAGGGCTTTCTGGTGTTGGGGCTGCTCCTGCTCCGAGCTGGTTAAGAACCATAAAATCCCAGAATGGTTTGGGCTGGGAGGACCTTAGAGCTCGTCTCATTCCAACCTCCTTCCATGGACAGGGACATCTTCCACAGGAATCACAGAATCCCAGAATGGTTTGGGCTGGGAGGACCTTAAAGACCTTAAAGCTCATCTCATTCCAACCTCCTTCCATGGGCAGGGACACCTCCCACTATCCCTAGGTGCTCCAAGCCCCATCCAGCCTGGCCTTGGACACTGCCAGGGATGGAGCAGCCACAGCTGCTCTGGGATGTGGCGTCCAGGGGGGCCACAGGAGCAGCAGGAGGTTGAGAGGTGAGCTCAGGAAAACCCTTGGGATACACAGAATAGTCTGAGCACAGCAAATCCCAACGGCACCGAGCCCAGGAGGTCACATTGTCCTTGTGCAGGTCCTGCTCAGGAACCCCCTGGCCCCTGCGGAGCCTTTTGAAGCTCAAACAAGCCACACAAAAAGCTTTTCCATGATTTTTAGAGCAGCTCTGCATCCTGCAGACTCGAGGAATGACTTCATTCACACCCAGAGCGCTCAGGGCTTCCTCCTCAAACCCGGGGTTCAGTGTGAGCACCCAATACATCTTCCACGAGCCGCTCCGGGTGCCTTGGGATTGTCTCCCTTCTCCCTCCTTCCTTGGGGAGAGACGTTCCGAGGTCTTTGGAGGTAATTATTGCTTTTATTCGGCGCTAAAGCAGTAATTTGGAGTGATACGCTGGAAAACCAGCAATTTCCTGCCAGTGAGTGACAGATGTTGTGCTGTGTTTGAGATGTGCTTTCAGGCTCCTACTAATTACCATGACACAAATTGGCAGGAGTTTTCTTCCCAGGCTCCCAGCTCGAATTTTGCTCTAATTTTTTTTTCTCTTTTTTTTTTTCCCATTGTTTTCATTTTTTTTGGAAAGGTGGAGTCTCCGCGTTGTGACACTTTGGGAAGAGACGATGCGCAGTTGGGGGCTTGTGTTCAAACATGGTTTTCTTAACTTTTCCTCCCTCCCTGCCAGGTTCCTACCCCTCTCCCAAGGCTGGGGCCACTCTGGTGGTCTACAAGGACTTGCTGGTGCTTTTTGGGGGGTGGACCCGGCCGAGCCCTTACCCCCTGCACCAGCCCGAGAGGTTCTTCGATGAGATCCACACCTACTCCCCCTCCAAAAACTGGTAAGAGCAGGCTTTGATCCTGGAAAAATGGCTCTGGAATGCAGCTGGAGGAATGCCTGGGAAGGCTGTGCGTGGTCCTGGTTTCCCAGGTGTGTCTCTAACGCTCTTTCTGAAACAAAAAAAGGCACGCAAGCACAGCAGGGCTGAGGACAGGGTGCTGCCAAGCACCTCATGGGTGCTGGTTGCTTCCATAACGCTCTGGACTTGTACCTAAATATTCCAGACTGCCTGAGCATCCCCATCCAGGTGGGAAACCTGGGTGTTCTAAATGCCTAATCACTTTGGCTGGGAGCACTGAGGTGTTTCTGAGAGAAGCCTGAAGTGCTGGAGGTTTTGTTTTTAGCGGTGATCCAAAACTCAGCTCCCTCAGGGAGATGTGATAAATTAGATTTCTCTATCATTTCAACCTCTGCCTTTACAGCTCCGGGCCTGGAGCATCCAGCAGTGTCCACGGAGCCGGCAGGAATTTTCCTTTCCCCTTTAAACACAATTTGGCTGATTTTAGACCCAGCTTTCTCACTGATCTTGTGTGTGAGAAGGAGAACGCTGTATCAAAGAGAAGGTTCCGGCTCCTCCTGCACTGAGAACTTTTCATCCTCCCAAGTATCAATTATCCAGTGCACTCTGGGCAGTGTCATTACAACTCTGTAATTAAACCTCCTGGAAAGAATTCGAGGCAAACTTAATTGGAAGGGGAGATGTTCCCAACTTGGCCATGGGACTTGGTCATGCCTTAAAAATGTTTAGCACATTGGGATTTCTAATTAGTTTCGTTGCTATTTGGATATTTGGAGGTTTTCCCTGTGGTTTTCCCCTGTGATGTGTTCTTGAGGACTTTGCAGGCCACTGGGGTATTTTGTTTGGCCTTTCATCCAGTGTTTTCCTTCATTGGGGGATGTCTTCCTGCCTCTTTTCCCAGGTGGAACTGCATCATGACCACCCACGGCCCCCCTCCCATGGCAGGACACTCCTCCTGTGTCATCGAGGACAAAATGATCGTTTTTGGGGGCTCCCTTGGATCTCGGCAGATGTAAGTTTGGGGTGAGGGTGTCTGACAAGTGCCCCTGTGAGCCAGGAGGGGGTTGGGATGGTCTTGGGGCCACCCATGAGGAATTTTCTGCAAGATATTGGGGTCTGCCCGCTGCCTTAGCACACCCTTCACCTCTCGCAGCAAATCCCAAGGTTCCAGCCTGCAAAAATCCCAATTCTGCCATAAAACAGCCCTGAGCCCGAGTTCCACGTCCCTGGTTGTATCCTCAGCCCGTGTTGTCTCATCCCTGCAGGAGCAACGACGTCTGGGTGCTGGATCTGGAGCAGTGGGCTTGGTCCAAGCCCAGCATCTCCGGGCCCAGCCCTCACCCGCGTGGGGGCCAGTCCCAGGTGAGCTCAGCCAGAGAGAAACCAGGCACGGCCTCAGTGCAGCTGCAGGCAGCTCTGCACAGGTTCCTTCCCGAGCTATCTGCGGAGCCCTTCTCGCTGTGGGCACGCTCCCTATCTCCCCAGTGACTCAGAGCTCTAATGAACAAATTGCCCTTTTACCCCACTCATCCCCCGTGGCGTCTCAGATCAATGGAGAGACAGCACAGCCTGGTTTGGCTCCGGGCCCTGCTGATGGCTCCGCTCTCCCGATCCCGGGATCGAGGGACTCGGGATTGCTCCCGCTCCAAGCACGGCTCTGGCGATGCCTGCCCGGGGCAGGGAGCTCGTGGCTGTCACTTGGCCTGATGCAGGTGTCCCCATCTGGGAGGATGGTCAGTGATCCCCGGAGCGTGGCTGGTCCCAGCAGGGCACCCAGCAGGGCTCGGATGGGCCGTGCCGGAACGTGCCTTTCCATGCCCTGGGAAAGGAGCCCGCGGGGATCTCTCGCCCACCAGCAGCACTGATCAGACGCTGCTGCCAGCACCTGCCCTCCCAAACAAACCTTCTCCCTCCCCCCTCCCTGCAGAGGGGCGTGGGGTCCCTGGTGCTTTGGGAAGGGCGATTGCTCTCCCTGGTGAGAGGAACTGGTTTGGGACAAGGAGTGGGATGAGCCCTGCATCCCGCTCTGCCCCGGGCCCGGCAAAACCGGCTCCATCCCAGCTCCACTCCTCGTCCCGGGGCACACGGAGCCCAGCAGAGCCCGTGCAGCTGAGAACCTGCCCCTCTCTGCCCTTGGAGGCCTGGCCAAAAATCCTTCCCGGGCTGAAACTCTCCTTTGTCCCCTCCAGATCGTGATAGACAACGAGACCATTTTAATCCTCGGAGGCTGCGGGGGTCCCAATGCAGTGAGTACCCTGGGGGAGCAGGGACACTGACATCTCCCTGGCACCTGGGGGCTGGATTTGGGATGGGGGGACTCTGCACGTTGGTGGCATTTTATTCCTCAAATCTGGGTGCCCACCCAGTAGGTTTCCCAGAGAAGCTGTTTAGCTGTTGCTGGAGCTGCTTTAATTAATAAAAATCACCTCAGGCGCTCTCTGAGCAGCTCTCTGGGTTCACTGAGGCTCGTCAGGATGAGCCGTGACTTTGCCCTGGGACAGCAGATGGAAACGAAGGGATTTATCCGTGGCCACAGTGGGGTGTGGTCACTCATGGGCCATCAGCTCCTGACCTGGCTCAGCATCCTCTGTCTGCAGCAGCAAAGCACCGCTCCCACCATCACCCTGATGGGATGAGCCCAGCAGGAAACTGGACTCCTAAACCTCAGCCTGGGCTCCTGAACCCCAGACCAGACTCCTGAATCTGTCACCCTTCCCTTCCCAGCTGTTCAAAGACGCCTGGCTGCTGCACATGCAGGCCAACCCCTGGACGTGGCAGCCGCTCAAGGTGGAGAACGAGGACCACGGAGCCCCGGAGCTGTGGTGCCATCCTGCGTGCAGGGTACGGACACTGCGGGATCCCCGCTCCCTCACAGACACCCCTCCATCTTTACTCCCTGCCCAAAACGCTCCATCACCGCTTCTCCCCAGCACAAAGGGTCATCCTGGCGTCTGTTCCCTGCTCTCTCCACAGGTGGGACAGTGCGTCGTGGTCTTCAGCCAAGCTCCCAGCGGGAGAGCCCCGCTGAGCCCCAGCCTGAACTCGCGCCCCTCTCCCATCAGCGCCACGCCGCCCGCCCTGGTGCCCGAGACGCGGGAATACCGCTCCCAGTCTCCCGTCAGGAACACGGACGAGGCTCCCTGCGTCAACGGCCGCTGGGGCACCCTGCGGCCCCGCAGGCAGACGCCGTCGGGCTCCCGGGAGGGCAGCCTGTCCCCGGCCAGAGGGGACAGCTCCCCGGTGCTCAACGGCGGCACCGTGTCACCCGGAGCGGCGCCAGCCGGCGGGGCCTCCCTGGACAGCCCCGTGCAGGTCCTGTCCCCCAGCACCCCCTCGGCCGCCGAGGGATTCGACCTCAAGGTGGGGCTGGCCCTGGCTCCGCGCCGGGGCTCGCTGCCGGAGCAGAGGGACCTGCGCCTGGCCTCCGTCGAGCTGAGCTGGGAGCAGAAGCCCACGTCCCTCCTGTGCCAGCTGGACGGCGCGGAGGGCAGGACAGCGGGCACGCGGAACCCCCCGGAGCACACCAACGGCATCCACACCCCGCCCCACGCCGCCGCCGCCGCCCTGCCCGGGGCCGTGTCCCCCGGCGCGCTGCGCCGCAGCCTCGAGGCCGTCAAAGCCCTCTCCTCCAAGGCCGCCTCGGCCTCGGCCGCGCTGAGCCCTCCCCTGGCGTCATCCCCGGGGTCCCCGGGCGCCGAGCCGGGCTCGGCACGGCCGGGCGCTGCCCAGGGCGAGGGGCACTCCCTGCCCCCCATCGCCCGGCGCCTCGGGCACCACCCGCCGCAGTCGCTGAACGTGGGCAAGCCGCTGTACCAGAGCATGAACTGCAAGCCCATGCAGATGTACGTGCTGGACATTAAGGACACCAAGGAGCAGGGACGAGTCAAGTGGAAAGTGTTCAACAGCAGCTCCGTGGTGGGGCCGCCCGAGACCAGTTTACACACGGTGGTGCAAGGCCGAGGGGAGCTGATCATATTCGGTGGCCTCATGGACAAGAAACAAAACGTCAAATATTACCCCAAAACAAATGCCTTGTACTTTGTGCGAGCAAAGAGATAATGCGGCCCCCGCCCGCCGCCGCCACCCGTCCCCTCCGTCCCGCGGCTCTTCCTCCTTCCCGAGCCCTCTTCCCGACACGCAGGCATTCAAACTGTGAATTTAGGGAGCAGGAAACCAATAAAAGTCCAAGCAAACCCTCCAGCGCTGCCCCGACAGTTGCCAGTGAGACCCCAGTTGAGTGAGTCGTGTTTACAGGCGGGGAAGGACCCGAGGATTTGGGGTGAGCAGCGGCCAGGGAATTCTGCCAGCCAGGATGATCCTCGTGGGTTCATTTCCCAAGCGTTTGCAAGTCTTGGTCTCTCCAAAACTCCTCGTGGGTTGTGAGTTGAAGTGGTTTTATAGGAATAGTCCAAATTCCAGCAGGCAGGAGGCTGTTAGCTTGATTAATTCCATGCTCAAATCCGTCAGGAAAACAGCAGCAATATCCCACTGGGAATCTCCCGGCGCTGCCAACCTTTGCTCGACACAAACACGATGCCTTTTTATTTTGCCTCTCACCTGCCGCTCTCGTCCCTGTCCTCCAGGCAGGACCAAAAGGAGGAGGAAAGGACTTTTTTTTTGTGTCATAATGCCAAAAATCTTGATTGTTAGCATCCCTCCTCTCCCTGCCCTGCTGGATCAGGCTTCAGGATCAGCCCCGATCCCGGCTGACCAGCAAAAGTACCCTGAGAATCCCGTTATTCCCCTAAAACTGAGAGAATTGGCTGCCAATTCCCTTCTAGACTTAAAGGTTTCATTCCACTCGACAGCCCAAACCTGTTCAAGGCTGAACCAGCCCCTCGGAGCCTGGGAACAGGGTGGGTTTTCCAGGGAAAAGGATGGATACTGGTAAACCTGAGGGCAGCCTCGATGCAGTGACTTCACCTCATCTTTGCACGTGCCTCCTTCCGCAAAGATTAAATCCAAATCCGAAGGGATTGAACCTGTGCGTCCTTCTGGGACAACCCCCCTCCTTCCCTGTCCCCTCCAAAGGGGGGGAAAACGGGGCGGATTCTGCCAGGTTTTGGTCAACAACCTCCAGCACCCTAAAAACAGGGAACCCTCCCCACGCCGGCAGCGCCATGACGTGGTCCCTTCTTCCCGAATTTTTTTTGTCCTCCATTCCCACTGAGCTTTTTGCCGGTCGGAGCCTTAAATCCCATCCCAGCCGCGTGGGGATGGGGAGGGGTTTGCTTCACCCGCGGCGTTTCCACCTCTGTAAATAAATCCCTCGTCGAATCCCACCTCTGCCGTTCATCCCAAAACGATTCGATTTGTCCTAAGGGAAAGCAAAACGCAATTTTTTTTCCCCCCAAAAAACCCAAACCCAAACCTCAGGAGCACCTTGAGTGAGCTGTGGAATATTCCTTCTCCAAGCGCGGCCGCGGGGAAGGCGGTCGAGGCTTCGGCGTCGATTCCCACGTCCCCTTTGCATGTTTTTTGTCATCCATCCCCAAAAAATGAGTCCAGACCGGGGATGGATGGCGCCTTGATGTCCTTCTCCCTCCGGAGCATCCCCCAGGGGTGTTCTCCCGACGTTTACATCCTCCCCCGCTCCCGGGGTCCCAGCGAGCGGCCGATCCCTCCCTGCGGTCGGGTAAACGCATGTTCTGTGCCGTTAACGAGAGATTCACCCCAAATTCCGATCCCTGCCCCCCAAACCCCGCGGGAGCCGCTGGTGCTGTGAGCGAGGTGTCCCCCCCGCCACTCAGGTGTCCCCCGCCGGCATTCCCGGGCCGAGCGCAGGAGTGGGAAGCGATTCCGGTGAAACTTAAAATCTTGTGTACATTTGGGGGGGCTCATGGGGGTCCCTCCCCCCCATCCCGACGAATTTTTAGTGGTTTAACAAATAAAAAGGAAAAGAAGCGGATGGTTGGTGCTTTTGGGGAGGGGCGGGGTGGGAATGACGTGGAGGGGAATTTCCTGCTGCGCTTCCCACAGGTTTGGGGGTGGAAGGGGGGGTTTGGGGTCTTTTTGGGTAAGAAAAGGAAAATATTTGTCCCAGGGGATGTTGGAACTGTGGAGGGGAGACACAGGGAATTTGGGACTCTAAAGCCTCCTGGAGCCAGAAATTGGGGATGGGGACCCCAAAGCTTGTTCGGGTTGGAAACTGAGGAGCCTAAATCCTGTTGGAGCTGGGAATTCAGGGATCCCAAACCCTCTTTGGGGTGGAAATTGGGGATTGGAACTCCAAAGCCTGCCAGGGCTGGGAACTGGGCATGGGGAGCCCAGGTCCTGGCAGGGTTGGGAATTAGGGATGGGGACCCCAAAGCCTGTCAGCACTGGGAACTGTGGACACCAAACCTTGTTAGGGATGGAAATTCACAACGGGGATCCCAAGGACTGCTGGAGATGGTAACTGGGGATGCCGAAGCCTCCCAGCAGTGGGAATTGGGAACCCCAAAACCTTTTGGAGCTGAAAACTGGGGATAGGGACCCCACATCCAGCTGGGGCTGGAAATTGGTGGTGAGAACCCCAAATCGTGCCAGTGCTGGGAACTGGGGATCCCACAGCCTGTTGGAGATGGGGATCCTAGAGCCTGCTGGGGCTGGAAATTGCGACCCCCTGTCCTGTCAGTGTGGGGGAGATGCTGGACCCCAAAGCATTCCAGTGTCAGGAATTAGGGATGAGGGCTCCAAAGCCCGGGAAAACTGGCAGATGGGGACCCCACATCCCGCCAGTGCTGGTGATGGGGGACCCCAAACCATCCGAGTGCCAGTAATTTGGGATGGGGGCCCCGGAGCCGGGGGGGCTGGAACTCGGGACCCCCCAAAACCCGCCGGGTCGGGGTCGCGCTGCGCGTCCCCCGGGCCACCCGCGCACGCGCAGTTATTGGGGCGTGGCTTCCGTGGTGCTCCGCCCCTTCTCGTGACGTCACGGCGAGGCGGAAGCGGCCTCAGGTGAGCGGCGGGGCCGCGTCTTAAAGGGCCCGCGCGGGAAAATCGGTGTGGGGGGCAACACATGGGAGGGATCTGGGGGGGGCAGGGGGTCCGGGGAGGGAGACACGGGGCCGAAATCTTCCCCTCTTAAATGTTGTGGGGGCATGGAGTCACCTGGGTGGGCACAGAGCCCGTGGAGGTGTCAGGGTCCCCATGAAGGAGTGCAGGGACTCCGTGTGGGGCTGTCAGGGACCCCCTGTGAGGACGGTGGGACACTGAGGGGGGTCAGGGACCCCGAAGTGGGGCACAGGGGTCCGAGAGGGGCAGGGGACCCATGGGAAGGTGGTGGGACCCGGTAGGGGATGCAGGGACCCTGGGGGTGGGGGCAGGATCCTACTGGGGGGGTCAGGGACCTTGTGATGGGGTGCAGGGGTCGCAGGGGGCACAGAGACCCCCATGGTGGCGTCAGGAAACCCATGGGAGGGTAGTGGGACCCCACAGAGGGACACAGGGACCCCAGAGAGGGCTTTGGGACCCCAGAGGCGAGTGAGGGATCCCGTGGGAGGATGCAGGGACTCCATGGGGAGGGCACGGACCCCATGGAAGGGGGTCAGACACCCCCAAAGACGGGAGTCAGGGACCCCATCGGTGGTTCTGGGGACCCCGTGGGAGGATGCTGGGCCTCAGGGGGATGTTTCAGGGACCCCATGGAGGGGTGGGGTCAGAAGGGGACCCCACAGCTGCGGGGTGCAGTGGTCCCATGGGGGAAGGGGGGGCTCTTCCCGTCCCCAGGTCTGGGGGCCATGGCAGAGCAGGACCGGGAGCTGGAGCCGGGCTGGCTCCTGTCCCCCGCCGGCCGCCCCTACCTGGACTCCATCCTCCACAAGAACCAGCGGAGAGCGTTCGGTGAGTGCCCCCCGCGCCCCCCAGCACGGGCTGCCAGCCCCCCAGAGTCACCCTGAGCCCCCTCCCCAGGTCTGCTGGAGCGCCCGGCGCTGCCGCCCGCCCTGGCCGTGCCCACGGTCACCTACAAGCTCTTCCTGGCGGGACGCAGCGGCGTGGGGAAGACGGCGCTGGTGGCCTGGCTGGGGGGGACCCCCGCGCCCCCCGCCCACCACGAGACCCTGGGTACGTCCTGGGGGGACCCCCGCGCCCCCTGCCCACCACGAGACCGCGGGTACGTCCTGGGGGGACCCCCGCGCCCCCCGCCCACCACGAGACCCTGGGTATGTCCTGGGGGGACCCCCGCGCCCCCCGCCCACCACGACACCCTGGGGGGGATTCCCGCGCCCCCCGTCCACCACGAGACCCTGCGGGGGATCCCCGCGCCCCCCGCCCACCACGATGCCCTGGGTAACCCCTGGGGGGATCCCCACGCCCCCCGCCCACCACAATGCCCTGGGTAACCTCTGGGGGGGATTCCCCACGCCCCCCGCCCACCACGAGACCCTGGGTAACCCCTGGGGGGATCCCCACGCCCCCCGCCCACCACGATGCCCTGGGTAACCCCTGGGGGGATCCCCACGCCCCCCGCCCACCACGAGACCCTGGGTAACCCCTGGGGGGGACGCGGGGTCCCCGGGGGTGACGGTGCCGCCTGTCCCCGCAGGGATCGAGGCCACCACGCTGTTCTGGCCGGCCAAGCCCCGCGCCAGCGGCCGCCCCGTCCTGTTCCAGCTGCACCTCTGGGACTGCGGCGACGGAGCGCTCAGGAAGTTCGAGCATCTGCTGCCCGTGAGAGGGGGACACGTTTTGGGGTGGGGGACACATCCAGGACCCCGCGGTGAGGGGGTGTCCCCGTCCCCAGGCCTGCAAGGAGGAGGCTGACGCCGCCCTGTTCCTGTTCTCCTTCACGGACCGCGCGTCCTTCGAGGAGCTGCCGGCGCTCATGGGCCGCGTGCTGGGCCCCGGGGACCGCGGCCTCGTCAGGGTGGTCGTGGGCACCAAGTATCCTTTTGGGGTGTCTCCCTGGGGGGGTCACGGTACCCCACGGAGCGGGATTGCGCCCCCGGGGTTCTCAGCGCTTGGCATCACGGGGGCTGAGAACGGGCACACTTCGTTACACCGATGGATCCCCGACTCCTGGTGATTTTGTCAGGGTTTTGGGGGTTTTCTTTAGGTGTTCCCTGCCCCTGTGTCCTCTCCCCCCGCCCCCCCGAATGGGTTCGCACCCCCAGATTTCTCAGCGCTTGGTATCTCGGCGGGCTGAGAATGTGCACGACTCGCTACACCGATGGGTTCACAGCTCCTGCTTTTAGGGGGTTTTGTCACCCTAGAGGAGATTTTTGGGGTGTTGGTGCCTCCCTTGACCCTGTGCCCCCCACCCCCCAAGCAGGTTTGCACCCCCAGATTTCAAACCACTCAATGCCTCGTTCGGCTGAGAATGTTCAACACTCATTGCATCGACGGGTCCTCAACTCCCATTGACTTTTTAGGGGGTTTTGGGGTTTTTTTTTGGGTCACAACTCCCGCTTATTTTCAGGGGGTTTGGGGGGGAGTTTTTGGGTCTCCCTTGACCCCCAGGCAGCTTTGCACCCCCAGATTTCTCAGCGCTTGTTATCTGAGCAGGCTGAGAACGTGCAACACTTCATTACACCAATGGATTCACGATTCCCATTTCTTTTTAGGTGGTTTCCGGGGGGATTTTTCGGGGTGTTGGTGTCTCCCTTGACCCCGCGTCCCCGCACAATCAGGTTTGCACCCCCAGATTTCAAATCCCTCAATCCCTGGGCAGGCAGAGAACACTCACACCTCATTACACCGATGGGTTTACAACTCCCATTGAATCTTAGGTGTTTTTCGGGGGATTTTTCAGGGTGTTGCTGTTTCCCTTGACCCCGTGTCCCCTCCCCACCCCAGATTCGACCTGGCCCCACACGCGGCCGTGACAGAGGGGGACGTGAGGGCCTTCGAGGGGACGTGGGGGCTGCGGGTGCTGCGGGCGGGGGGAGCCCCGGGGGCCGGCGGGGCCCGGGCGGGGCTGGCCCGGGTCGCCCCTGTCCTGGACGCGCTGGTCGAGGGGCTCTGGCGGCGCGACCAAGTGACCGCCGGCATCACCCCGGGGGACGAGGGGGACCCCCCGATCTGAGCCCCCTCTTGGGGTGGGTTTGGGGGGCTGGGAGGGGTAAAGGTGCTCCTTTGCTAAAATCTACGTTTTTCTATGAAAAAGATCCCTGGCTGGCTTGAGTCGTCCTATTCGGGGTTGGGATGGGGGCGTGGGGGGACTGGGGGGGAATGGGGTGCTGGGGATTTGGGGTGCGGGGGGTAATAAAGATTTGGGGGTGCTGGGGGATTTGGGGTGCAGTGGGATCCTGGGGATGGGATGGGGGTGCTGCAGGATTTGGGGTGCTGCAGATGCCAGGGGATTGGGGGTTCATTGGGATCATGGAATGGGGGTGCTGGGCCTGTTGTGGATCCTGGGGGGTTTGGCTGCAGAGGGATTACGGGGACAGGGGTGCTGTGGGTGCTGCAGAGGTTGGGGGTGCTGTGGGATTTGGGGTGCTATGGGAGATGCCGGATTTGGGGTGCTGCGTGATCATGGGGACAGGGTTGCTGCGGGATTTGAGGTGCTGGAATTCATGGGATTAGGGCGCTATGGGATTTGGGGTGCAACGGATGGTGCAGGATTTGGGGTGCTGTGGGTGATGGGATTGGGGGCACTGCGGGATTTGGGGTGCTGTTGATGGTGCAGCAGTTGGGGTACTGCGGGATTTGGGGTGCTGGGGTGATGGGATTGGGGGCACTGCGGGATTTGGGGTGCTGGGGTGGTGGGATTTGGGGTGCTGTGGGATTTGGGGTGCTGTGGGATTTGGGGTGCTGCGGGATCATGAGGACGATGGTGCTGAGGATTTGGGGCGCTGGGGCCCGAGGGGGCCGGGCAGCCCCCCCAAACCGGTCCCCCCCCCAAAACCCCCCAGTATCGAACTGGTGGGCGGGGGGCGTGGCCGGTAGTAGCCGCGTGGCCCCGCCCCCTGCAGCCATTGGCTGCCGCCCCCCCGCCCTTCCCACGCCGATTCATGAATGAAAGGGGAGGGGGCGGGGGGGGGGGGGCGCGTTCACCCCTTCGGGGCCGGGCCCAGGGGGTCCCCGCGGGGCTGCGGGACCCCCAAACCCCCTCCAGGGCCGTGCCCCACCTTGGTGGGGGGCTCCCACACCCCCCCCTCTCCTCCACCCGGCCGCGTCCCACCCTCGGGCGCGCGCCCTCCCAGTGCCGTGCTGGTGCGTACTGGGAGCGGCTCCTGCGCCTTTAAGAGCGGGCGTGGCCGGTGACGTCAGCGGGGCATGAATGAACAGGAGCGGGCGCGCGGCCCCGCGCCCCACACCCCCCGCACACCCCGCGGGGCCGCCGCTCGTGGGGCGCGCCCGGGACCCCCCAAATCCGCCCCGCCATGGCGGGCACCCCGCCGGGCCTCACCCTCCTCCTCCTCCTCGCCGCCCTCAGCCCCCTGGCCGCCGAGGAAGGTGAGTCCCCCACTCTTTTTTGGGGGGGTGGGAACACCCCGAAACTCCTTTATTGTGGGCACCCCCAAGGGTAGGGTGGTTTTGGGGTAAATTCGGGTGGTTTGGGGCGAGCTGAGGGGTTGGGGAGCGCTCAGAGGGTAAAGGGTGATGGGGGTTCCTCCTTCCCCCTCACAGTTTGGGGCGCGGTGCGGAATCGGCAGGTGCCGGAGCGCGTTTTGAGGGGGAAAAGGTTAAAATTAGGGGAAAAGTTGAAATCAAGGGTGGAGAAGTTTAAGTTAAAAGGGGGAAAGTTAATTTAAGGGGCGAAAGTTAAAGTAAGAAGGGGGGGGAGTTAAAAAGGTGGTGGGGGGTTAAAGATACGGGTGGGGGAAGCTAAAATAGGGGGAGAACTAAAACAGAGGAGAAAAAAAAATGTAAATGGGGAGGAAAAAAAGCTCAAATAAGGGGAAACCCAAGAGTTTGGGGCAACTTTTCCCATGCCGAGCGTCCGACTGACGCTCCGGCGCCGGATCCTGCCGGGAGCCCCCCCAACAGATGCTGGCAGAGGGGTGAGGGTGGGGGGGATTAAAAAATAAACCCCCAAGAAGGAGAAAATCACCTTAAAATGCAGCGTTTCCCATGGGTGGTGCAGGGCCGGGTAGGATCCGGCCAGAGAGCTGGAAAACAATGTCAGGAAAATCCCAAAAAATTGCTGGGAGAAAACAAGCAGCGTCTCGGCCTCCACCTCGCAACCCTTCCCGCAGTGATTTTGGGGCTTAGTTTGGGAGGGCTGGGCAAAAAAAGGGGGGGAAATTCACTTTTTAAAATTTCTTAAAGATTAAATTTCTTTAAGTTCTGTCTGCCGGCTTTAATCCGTCCTTTTTCGAGGGTAAGGGGGAAGAATCCAGCCCCAAATGCAAATAAATCGGAGGCTGGGATGGAAAACTCTCCCTACAAACTAAAAATGGGGTAAAAAAACCTAAAATGAGGATTTTGGAAGTGCTGGGGGTACAGCAGAGGGGGTCACCCCGTGGCAGTTGTGGGATTTGGGGTGTGTTCCCAAAGTGCTGCTTCCCAGGAGGGAATATTGGGATTTGGGGTTTAGAAAGTGCGTGGGGGGAAAGGGAGAGTGGTGGGATTTTGGGATTTATGGGGGATTGGTTCCACCCTTAGAAAGGGCGAGATCCAGTGGGATTTGGGGTGAGCTGAGGTTAATGGGGTTAAAGAGGAGGGAATGGAGTGGGATTGGGATGGGATCCATTTTGGGATTATGATTGGGATTCAGAGTGAGATTGAGGAAGGGACGAGGTTGGGATGGGGAGGGGATGGGATTCATTTTCGGATTGGGATGCCGATTAAGGTGGAGACGGGGATGGGATTGGAATGGGGACAGGAATGGGAGCGGAGCGGGTCGGATTGGGGTTCACTTTGGGAATGGGATGGGATTCGGATTCAGACCGAGACTGGGATCGGGACAGGATTGGGGCGGGATGGAGTTAGGGCAGGGAATGGGACAGGGAATGGGACGGGGATGCCGCTGCGGAGCGCGGGGGTGGCGGGGAGGACGGTGATGGAGTTGGTGGCCGCATTCATGGTGGCTCTGGAGGTGGTGGCGGCCGTGGCCGGGGTGACGAAGGCGACGGAGAATTTGATGATGATGATGGTGGTGGTGGTGGTGGTGGTGGCGGGGGGTACAGGTGACTCCGGGGACGCGGCCCCGGCGCTGCCCCGGGAGCGCCCGCGGGTGCTGCGCCCCTGGAGCAGCCCCAGCCCCGGGAGTGTCCCCAGAGCCACCCCCGGGGGCACCCGCAGGGAACCCCCCGCCCGCTCCGGCTCCGGCTCCCGCCGCTTTCCGCTCTCCGGAGGCTCGCGGGGGGGATTTCCAGCCTCAGGAAAACCGGGATATCCGCCCCGGCATCCTTCCTGACTCCGGCCACGGCGCGGGGGGGACGGTGCAGCCACCCGTGTCCCCCCCAGGCACTTTTTGGGGTTCCCCCCAGGGAGGTTTTGGGGTCCCCCCCCCAGGCTTGACGCTCTCGGGACCCGCCACGAGCCCGTCCGTGCTCAGCCGTGGGAGCCGGAGGGGCCCATCCGTCCCGAAATTCCCCCGTCCCGCCGGACCCATCCCGCCTCTGAACCCGGGCGTCCGGGCACATTCCTGGGGGGTGATTCACCGGGGGGGCCCCACTCCCTCCCCGGCCTCCTCTTCCTCCTCTTCCTCTCCCGGCGCTGGATCCGGCCGCCGCCCTCGGCGTGCCAGGGCAGGTCCCGCCGGGCCCCGCGGCTTCCCCGCCTCTGGGGGCGGCCCCGGGGGGCTTCTTCCAGCGGAATCTCCCGGGAATGGGGGGTTCCGTGGACCCAAGGGACATCTGTGGGGCCTGGGAATGTTTGGAGGTCCTGGGGACATCTGTGGCTCTTGGGGATGTCTGTGGGGATGGGGTGGATCTGAGGGTGCCAGGGGCATCCAGGGGTCTTGAGGACATCCATGGAACCTCCTGGTATCCTTGGGTTCCAGGGATATCCGTGGGTCCTGATGGCATCCCTGGGTCCCGGGGATATCTTTGGGTGCCCAGGACATCCATGAATTTCAGAGACATCTGTGGATCCCAGGAGTGTTTGCACATCCCAGGGTTGTCTGTGGGTCCTGGGGGACATCCACGGGTCCTGGAAACATCTGTGGGTCCCAGGGTTTACCCACAGGTCCTGGTGGACATCCACGGGCCGAAGGGGTGTATTGGTGGCACCTGCAGGTCCTGGGGCCGTCCATGGGTGCTGGTGGCATCTCCTGACGTGCCTCTCCTCTCTGCTCTCCCACAGTGGTGCTGCTGGACTTCGCTAAGGCACACGGGGAGCTGGGCTGGCTCACCCATCCCTACGGAAAAGGGGTGAGCACCCCCGGATCCAGCGTCCGGCCCCACTGACCAGCACCGGGATGGGGACCTCTCCGTGGGGAACGGGGACCTCTCCATGGGAATAGAGACATCCCTGGGGATGGGCCTGGAGGCATCCGTGGGAATGGGGACAGGACACCCATGGGGACAGGAGCATCTGCAGGGAGGGACCACCACAGGAACATCCCATGGGCATGAGGACAGGGACACCCATGGGGTTGGAGACCTCCACTGGAATTGGGTTGGGACCAGGAACATCCATGGGGATGGACATGGGGACGTCCATGGGGTTGGAGACCTCCGGGATGTGTCTGGGGACCTCGGTGGGGATGGGGACAGGGGGAAGGAGATGAGGACAAGCCCATCCCTGGGGACCATGCCTCAGTTCCCCCCCATAGCCCTGTTTCTGTCTCTGGGGCACAGTGGGACCAGCTGCAGAACGTCCTCAACGACTCCCTGATCTACATGTACTCGGTGTGCAACGTCCTGGAGGGCGAGCAGGAGAACTGGCTCCGCACCAACTGGATCTACCGCGGCGTGGCCCAGCGCATCTTCATCGAGCTGCAGTTCACCGTGCGCGACTGCAACAGCTTCCCCACGGCCGGCAGCGGCTCCTGCAAGGAGACCTTCAACCTCTACTACGCCGAGTCCGACGTGGATTACGGCACCAACTTCCAGAAGCGGCAGTTCAGGAAGATCGACACCATCGCTCCGGACGAGATCACCGTCCAGGAGGACTTCGCCACCCGCAACGTGAAGCTCAACGTGGAGGTGCGGTCGGTGGGGCCGCTCCGGAGGAAGGGTTTCTACCTGGCCTTCCAGGACCTGGGCGCCTGCGTGGCGCTGCTCTCCGTGCGCGTCTACTACAAGCGGTGCCCGGCCGTGGTCCGGGGAATGGCGCAGTTCCCGGAGACCGTGGCCGGGGCGGACTCGCAGACCTTGGCCGAGGTGCGGGGCTTGTGCGTGGCCGAGGCGGTGGCCGAGCAGGCGCCGGCCCTGCACTGCAACGCCGACGGCGAGTGGCTCGTGCCCATCGGGGAGTGCCTGTGCCGGGCCGGCTTCCAGAGCCTGGGAGACTCCTGCCAAGGTGTGGATTGGGGGTGAACTGAGCGGGGTCTGAGGATGGGCCAGCTTGGTGTGTGCCGAGGGATGGGGTGGGAGGGAAGAGGAACGGGGGTTTGGCCCCAGAATTCCCAGTTTGGGATCCTCAGCCTTGAGTGCAGTGAGTGTGGAAGAAGGGTGGGGCAGCGGCTGCAGAAGTGAGGTGAAATGCCCTAAAAATTCCTGATTTGGAGTTGGAGCAATGAGGTGTTGGCTCCAAAATTCCCAGCCCTGGATCCTCATCTTTCAGCATCACCAGTGTAGTGAGTGTGGGAGAGCTCAGCCAGGTGAAGGGTGGGCTGGGAGGGTCCCAATAAAGTAAAAGCTGCAAAATAAGATTAAATACCCTAAAATTCCCCATTTGAGTTGGAGAAATGAGATGTTGGACCCAAAAATGAGGTGAACCCCCCTAAACTCCTCCCTGGGTGCTTGTGGGGTGTTTCCCCCCCCCACCACCTGCTGGGTGCTGATCCCGCAGATGGGGAGCGGGATTCGGGATCTCACCGGTGTCACTTTGTGTGTCCCCCCCCAGCTTGTCCCCCTGGCACCTTCAAGGCTGCGGTGTCCTCAGGGGACTGCCAGCCCTGTCCCCCCCACACTCTGCCCGCCCCAGCCGCCGCCGCCACCTGCCCATGTGAGGACGGATTTTTCCGGGCCCCCGAAGACCCCCCGGAGCATCCCTGCACCCGTAAGTCACCTTTGGATGGGGGACACTGAGGCACGGCAGCGCCCTGTCCCCTGACCCCGCCCTGTGTCCCCTGCAGGTCCCCCCTCGCCCCCCCAGGCCGTCACGGCCGTGGGGTTGGGGGCCGCGGTGCAGCTGCGCTGGGCCCCCCCCGCCGACCCTGGTGGCCGCGAGGACGTCACCTACAGCGTCACCTGCGAGCAGTGCTGGCCCGAGAGCGGCGAGTGCCGGCCCTGCGACGGGGGGGTCCGGTTCTCGCAGCCCCCCCGGGGGCTCACGGGGACGGGGGTCACTGTCACCGACCTGGAGCCGCACGTCAACTACACCTTCACCGTGGAGGCCCGGAACGGGGTGTCCCCCTACAGCCAGCAGCGCAGCGTGGCCAGCGCCACCATCAGCGTCAACCAGACGGGTGAGGGGACACCGGCGGCTCCCACACCTTCCCTCCGTGCTGGGGACACATCTGTGGTGTCCCCGTCCCCCATGGGAGCACCTTTGTGATGTTCCTATCCCCCATGGGGACACCTCCCCGATGTCCCTGACCCCCCTGGGGACACCTCAGTGACGTCCCTATGTGTCCCCACGGCAGAGCCCCCCCGGGTGACATCGGTGAGCCTGGACGGACGGACGGCCACCAGCCTGGTCCTGTCCTGGACGGTGCCACTGCGGCAGCAGAGTCGGGTCTGGAAGTACGAGGTCACCTACAGCAAGAAGGTGACACAGCCTGACACCCCCAAACCCACCCCTCCATCCGTGTCATCTCCATCCTTGCCCTCAGCTGTGTCACCTCTATCGATGCAATCTCCATCCATGTCGCCATCCACATCATCCCTTTGTCCTTGTCCTTTCCATCTGTGTTTACCCTCCATCCTTGCCCTGATCCACATCATCCTCCCATCCATGCCACCTCCATCCCTGTCCCCATCCCTGTCCCATCCCTGTCACCTCCCCGTCCCCGTCCCCTCCCCGTCCCCGTCCCCTCCCCATCCCCGTCCCCTCCCCGTCCCCGTCCCCTCCCCATCCCCATCCCCTCCCCATCCCTGTCACCTCCATCTTTGCCCCACCCGTGCCACCCCTCCCTGCGTGTCACCCCAGCGTCACGCTGCCGTGTCCCCAGGTGGATGAGAACAGCTACTCGGTGCTGCGCTGCGAGGGCACCTCTGTCACCCTGCCCAAGCTGTCCCCAGGCACTGCCTACGTGGTTCGGGTCCAGGCTCTCACCGCCGACGGCCAGGGGGCCTTCAGCCCCCAGCACGAGTTCGAGACCCTGCCCGAGGGTGAGGAGGGGCCAGGGGGTGTTGGGGGTGCGGGGTGGGGGCTCCAGGGGCTGCAGGGCTCACCCGGCCGGGTCCCCGCAGGTTCGGAGGCCGCGGCATCGGCCGCCGTCATCACCGGCAGCGTCGCCGGCGTCGTCTTTGTCGTCCTGCTCTTGGCCGCTCTCCTCTACATCCTCCGGCGGTAAGGAGACAAACCCCCCAGAGAACCCCCAGAAAACCAAAATGTCATTGTCCCACCACCAAATATGGGCGAGGGATGATCTTTTGGGACAAAATGCTGCTTTTCCGCAGGAGGAGGAGGTCACGGCCACGCCAATCCGCCGAGGACGTCTACTTCTCCAAGTCAGGTGAGCCCTGGGACAGTGGGGACAACGGGGATGGGCGGGGGTTGACAGGGGTGCTGACCCCCTCCTTGACACCCCCAGACCAGCTGAAGCCCCTCAAGACCTACGTTGACCCCCACACGTACGAAGACCCCAACCAAGCCATGCTCAAGTTCACCACTGAGATCCCTCCATCCTTCATCACCCGCCAGAAGGTCATCGGCGCCGGTGCGTGGCTTTGTCCCCCCAGAGACACCCCGAAATCGGGGCGGGGCAGGGGGGTTAAGGTGCCCCATGTTTTTCGGAGCAGGTGAATTTGGGGAGGTGTACAAGGGCACCCTGAAGCGCGGCAGGAAGGAGGTGCCGGTGGCCATCAAGACGTTGAAGGTGGGGTACACGGAGAAGCAGCGTGTGGACTTCCTGAGCGAGGCCACCATCATGGGACAGTTCTGCCACCACAACATCATCCGCCTCGAGGGCGTCGTCTCCAAGTGTGAGTGGCCTCTATGTCCTGTCCTCCCCCCCAAAAAATCCCACATCAATTTCCCAGCAAAACGCCCCCAAAAAAGCGATATAAAAATAGGGGGTTTTGAGCAACAGGGCAAAGGGGAATTTGGGTCATTTTGGGGGATGAGGTTGGGGGGTTTTTGGGGGGGAATTCAGGTTTATTTGGGAGGTTTTAGGGTGAGCTTAGGGGATTTTTGTAGGAGTTCGGGGAGCTATTTTGGGGCTTTGGCAGTTGGGGGTTATTGGGGTCTGTAAGAGGGTCGAGGCTTTTTGTTATTTTGGGAATGTTTATTGGAGGTGATCTTTTGGCGAGTTGGGGGTCTGGGGTTTTTGGGGGGATTTGGGCTTTTGGGGGTGGTTGGAATTTTTTTATTCTTTTTACAGGGTTGGGGTTGGTTTTGGTGGTTGGGTTTTTTTGAGGGGCATCAGGCATTTTGGGGTTTTGAGGATCTTGAGAGGGCTTGTGGGAGGTTCAGAGATTTTAGGGGGGTGACTTTTTTGGGGGGGTTGGAGGGATATTTTTGGGGCCTTTTACCTATTTTGGGGTCTTTTTTTTGCACAGACAAGCCCTTCATGATCATCACGGAGTACATGGAGAACGGGGCGCTGGATAAATTCCTGCGGGTAGGTGACACATGGTGGCAACAACCACGGGGTGGTGGAACCTCCAACACCCACCATGGGAGGTGGGACAACAGGTGGATTCCAGGCTGGATTCTCCCCTTTTCCCAGGAAAAAGAGGGCGAATTTGGCATCATCCAGCTGGTGGGGATGTTGAGGGGCATCGCCGCCGGCATGAAGTACTTGGCCAACATGAATTATGTCCATCGGGACCTGGCCGCCAGGAACATCCTGGTGAACAGCAACCTGGTGTGCAAAGTGTCCGATTTTGGGCTCTCGAGGGTACTGGAAGATGACCCCGAAGCCACCTACACCACCAGCGTGAGTGTCACTGCGGCGGGGCGGTGGCCATGGAAGGGTGGCTGGTTGGCCATGGAAGGGTGGCTGGCCAAGGTGAGGGGGTGGTTGGTCATGCTGGGGTGGTTGCCCAAGGTGGGTGATTGTCCATCACGGTTGGCCATGTTGGGGTGGTTGAACAAGGCGAGGTGGTTGGCCATGGTGGAGGTGGCCCTTTTGGGGGTGCAGGGTTGAGCCCGGTGTTGCCGTAGGGTGGGAAGATCCCGATCCGTTGGACAGCACCCGAAGCCATCTCCTACCGCAAGTTCACCTCCGCCAGCGACGTCTGGAGCTACGGCATCGTCATGTGGGAGGTGATGTCCTACGGCGAGCGGCCCTACTGGGAGCTCTCCAACCACGAGGTGAGAGCCCACCCTCCACCATCACCAGTTTTTTGGGAGACGCTCAAGGGCAGGTGGGACAAGGCTGGGATCAACCTGGTCTAGTGGCAGGTGTCCCTGCCCATGGCAGGGGCTGCAATGAGAAGAGCTCTAAGGTCCTTCCAACCCCAACCGTTCTGGAATTCTGTGAATGAGCAGCTTGTCTGGGGAGACCATCACTGAGCCTCCTCCTCCTCCTTGTAGGTGATGAAGGCCATCAACGAGGGCTTCCGCCTTCCGGCGCCACTGGACTGTCCCTCGGCCATCTACCAGCTGATGATGCAGTGCTGGCAGCAGGAGCGCTGCCGGCGCCCCAAATTCGCCGACATAGTCAGCATCCTCGACAAACTCATCCGCGCCCCCGACTCCCTCAAGGCGCTGGCGGATTTCGACCCCCGGTGAGTGCAGGGAGCGCCGGGATGGGGTGGGGGCAAGAAGGGAGGGGAGCAGTTGTCCAGAGAAGCTGTGGATGCTCCGTCTCTGGAAGTGTCCAGGGCCAGGCTGGACGGGGCTTGGAGCAGCCTGGGACAGTGGAAGGTGTCCCTGCCCATGGCAGGGGTGGCACTGGATGGGCTTTAAAATCCCTTCCCACCAAACCAGTCTGGGATTCTCTGATCCTTGCCCATCTTTCCATCATTTTGTTTTCATCTTCACATTTTTTGCACTCTTGTAGCACTGGTTTGGGTTGGGTTTTGCATCTCTGCACTCTCACATTGCTTTTGGCACCTCCATTCCATTTGGCATCGTTTTTTGGTACTTCCCCATTTTCACACTTCCACTTTTTGCATCGTCATTTCACCATCTCATTTTTGCATTTATTTTTTGGCATCTCCCCATTTCTGCATCATTTTCCTATCCTTTCTTTTCTGCACCTTTTTTTGCATCTTCCAATTTCTGTGTTTCTCCAGCCTTCCTTTTTCACATAATTTTTTGCATCCCTCCATTTCTTCATCATTTTTTAGCCTTCCACTTTCGCATCATTTTTTGCATCATTTAATTTCTGCGCTATTTTTGCAACCTCCCAAATTTGCATTATTTTTTTCACCTTTCCACTTCTGCAGAATTTCTCATCTTTCCATTTTCATGTTATATTTTGCTGTGGTATTTTTCCATCCTTCCATTTTCACATCTTTTTATTCCACCCTTTCATTCCTGCCCCATTTTTGCACCTTTCCATTCCTGCACCATTTTTTTTTGCATTGCTTCATTTCTGCATCATTTTTTGCAGCCTCTCACTTTCACTTTTTTTTGCACCTCCCCATTTTTGCATTATTTTTTCACATCCCTCCATTTGGACACCGTTTTTTGCTTCGTTTCCTTTCTGCATCATTTTCACACCCTTCTGTTTTCACGTCACTTTTCCAGTCTCGCGTTTCTGCGCCCTTTTTTTGCATCTTTCTGTTTTTGCATCATTTTTCCGTCCGCCTCCCCAGGGTGTCCATCCGCCTGCCCAGCACCAGCGGCTCCGAGGGCGTCCCGTTCCGCTCCGTCCCGGAGTGGCTGGAGTCCATCCGGATGCCCCAGTACACCGAGACCTTCATGGCCTCGGGCTACAGCACCATCGAGAAGGTCCTGCAGATGACCAGCGAGTGAGTCCCTGTCCCTGGGCTGTCCCTGGGCTGTCCCCTTGATATTCCCATACTGTCCCACACCATTCCCGTGCTGTCCCTGTGATGTGTCCCCACACCCCCCTCCAGCTCCCGTGGGACAGGGATGTGCTGGGAACGGAAACCACTTCCGTGGCCTTGGCAGCCCAGGGGATGGGATAAAATTAGATGTTCCTTGGCCGGAGAGGCCGGGATGAGCTGTGTCCATCTGTCTATCCCTTGGGATGAGCTGTGGCCATCTGTCCCTTGGGATGAGCCATGTCCGTCCATGCTTTGGGATGAGCCATGTCCATCTGTCCATCCCTCGGGAGGAGCCATGTCCGTCCATCCGTCCCTCGGGATGAGCCACGTCCATCTGTCCATCCCTCCCTCGGGATGAGCCATGTCCGTCCATCCCTCGGGATGAGCCATGTCCATCCCCTCCCTTGGGATGAGCCATGTCCGTCCATCCATGCCTTGGGATGAGCCGTGTCCATCCATCCATCCCTCGGGATGAGCCATGTCCATCTGTCCATCCCTCCCTCGGGATGAGCCATGTCCGTCCATCCCTCGGGATGAGCCATGTCCATCCCCTCCCTTGGGATGAGCCATGTCCGTCCATCCATGCCTTGGGATGAGCCGTGTCCATCCATCCATCCCTCGGGATGAGCCATGTTCATCCCTCCATCCCTCGGGATGATCCCTGTCCTTTCATCCCTCAGGATGAGCCCTGTCCATCCGTCCCTCCCTCGGGATGAGCCATGTCCATCCCTCCCTCGGGATGAGCCCTGTCCGTCCCTCCCTCCCTCAGAACGAGCCATGTCTGTCCGTCCATCCCTCCCTCGGGATGAGCCCTGTCCATCCGTCCCTCCCTCGGGATGAGCCATGTCCGTCCCTCCCTCGGGATGAGCCATGTCCGTCCCTTGGGATGAGCCATGTCCATCCCTCCCTTGGGATGAGCCCTGTCCATCCGTCCCACCCTCGGGATGAGCCATGTCCATCCCTCCCTCGGGATGAGCCATGTCTGTCTGTCCCTCCCTCCCTCAGGATGAGCCATGTCCATCCACCCACCCATCCACGCGCCGGGAGCGCTGCTCCTGGGGATCCCGCAAGCCCGGGCTGGGGGGGCTGTCACTGGACCCATCCCCTCCCAGCCCCGTTCCAGGCTCTTTGCTCCACCGGCCCTGATTTCCTTTCCCCTTTTCCCAGGGACATCAAGCGGATCGGGGTGCGGCTGCCGGGGCACCAGAAGCGCATCGCCTACAGCCTGCTGGGGCTGCAGGAGCAGGCGGGCGCCGGGGGGGCCCCGGGCTGACCCCAAACACCCCAGAACACCACATGAAGACCCCCCCTCCTCCCCGAGGGGTTTATTTATTATTTCTGTAATTATTAAGGGTTTTTTTTATAGTGTTATTATCGATGCTGTCCCCGTGCTTGGGGATGAAACGGGTGCTGCCCCTGCCCTCCCCCCTAAAAAAGTGGAATTTCAAGCTCGTTTGGAGCTGGGGGAGGGATTTTTCTTCTTATTTTTCCCCCACATTTCAAGAAAAAAAGGGCTCAGTCCCAAAACTGATTTATTTTTGCTTTTTTTTCTCCCTATTTATTCCTCTCCCACCGGGTTTTTGGGTGGTTTTGTTCCCTTTTAACGCTGATCTGCCAGTGTTGCCTTGTATTTTTTAACCTAATTTATTCTATTTTTGTATATTTATTGCGAGGAATTAAAGGTCGTTTCAGGTTTGGGAAAGAAGAAAAGGGGGAAATTTAAAAAAAAACCTCGGATGCTTTTTTCCCCCTTTTTTTCAGGGATTTATGGGGATTTTCGTGGGGTTTTTGAATAAAAATATGTGCTTTTTTGTTTTCTAGAATATTGTGTTTTCCCACTGGTTCACAGAGATTGAGGGAATTTGGGGGGCACAGAGAGAGGGTTTCCCCTCTCTTTTAGGAGTTTTAAGGGAATTTAAAGGTTTATAAGAGGATTTTAAAGGGGGTTTTAGGGTGTTTTAAGGGGGAGTTAAGGAGGTTTAAAGATTTTTGATTTTATTTTTCAGTCATTTTAAGGTTTTTTAAGGAGTTATCAGGGTCTGTAAGGGGGTTTAGGGGCTTTAAAGGGGTTTTAAGTTATTTTTAGGGGGGTTTAATGTTTTTTAAGGGTTCTTATTTAGGGATTTTTATGGGGGGTTAAGGGGATTTTAGAAGGGGGGGGGTTAGGGGTTTTAACGGGGTTTAAAATGGGTTAAAGAGGGCTTTTTAAGGGGTTTAAAGTTTTTAGGGCGTTATCAGGGATTTTAAGGGGGTTTCACACGGCTCCAGGAGTGTTTCCCATCCGGGGCCTCTTTCCCCAGCAAAACCCAGGAGGAATTTGGCCTTTTCATCCCCCGCCGCTCCCCCGAAGCCAAAGCCCGGCCGCGCCGGCTGCCCGGAGCCTGCAAATAACTGGGTAGGAAAACGCCGGAAAAAGGGTTTTCACTTTTTTTTTCCTGCCCCAAACCATAATAAGGGACGGGTGGGAGGTGCGAGCGCACCAACATCGGGCTGCAAAAGCCGCCGTCTGGGGGGGTTTCACCCCATTTTGGGGCATTTTGGCCTGTGGGTGTCACGAGTTTGTCGGTCTCAGCCGCGGCGCCGGCCTCGATCCCGGCTCAAAGTCCAGCGGCGCCCGGGAGGAGCCGGATCGGGGGGGACACCCCGGATTTGGGCTCCTTATCGCAGCCCCTTATCGCCTGTGTGCCGAGGGCGGGGCCGGACAAGGAACCCGTGGGGCTGGGGAAGCCATGGGGAAACTGAGGCACGGGGACAGCGCGGCTTTTGGGGTGACGGGCAGGGCTGGGGGTGCCCCCCGTGGGCGCTGCCCCGCTGACCACCCAAGCGCTCGGGGGTCCGAGGACCGCCCCCCTCGGTTCCCCTCGCCCCCCTCGGTTCTCCTCGCCCCTCCGAGCGCCTCCCGTGGGTGCCGCAGCCCAGCCCCGCTCCCAGCGCCCAGCCCGGAGCCCAGCCCAGCTCCTGCCCCACTTTTGGGGTGTCTCCCTGGCGCTGACCCCGCTTCACCCGTCCTGCGCCGGGCCCGGGCATGCCCGCCCTGCCCAACCTGCCCCGCCGCGCCTAATTAACCCCCCGGGCTTAATTACGGCTTCGTTAGTGCCCGATGCGCCGCCCGAACCCGCTGCGCCCCGGTCCGGGGGTCACCAAAGGGCTGGGGAGTCTCAGCCCCCCACTCCCCCCCGGATTTCGGGGTCACTAAACACCCACCCCCTTATTAATTGCAGTAATTAAAATAAGGATAATTAAGTGCTGATCATTTTAGGAGGGGGGGCATAGGGGGGCGTCACAGAGACAGGGCGCTTCAGTGCATGTCCTGGGGCAGTTTTGGGGTGATTTGGGGAGTTTTAAGCGTTGACGTTGGGTTGCCGTGACCCCCCCCCCCCCCAGAAGAAACCGGCAGGGCTGGAGGAGGAGGAAGCATTGACAGGTTGATGAACTTAATGCACGACACGCTCTGCTGGAGAACCGGCGCCCCCAGCCCAGACCCCCCACAACACCTGGGGGGTCCGGACTCCCCCTCTCTCCATGGGGGACATCCCTGGGGAGGGGTCCCCTGTGGTCCCAAAACCTCATCACTTGGGGTTGGCGAGTTCCTCGATCGCTCTCCGCAGCTGGAAGGGGACAGAGAAGGTGGGACAGGGGCTTTCCCCCACTTTTCCTCCTCCTCCTTTCCCCCTCTTTTCCTCCCTGCCCCTTTTCCTCCCATCGCCCCCTTTTTCCTTCCCTTTTTCTCCCCCATTCCCCTCTTTTTCCCCCTTTCCCCTCCCTTTCTTACCTTTTTCCCCCCTTTTCCCCCCTTTTTCCCCCTCACCTCCGCCCTGCTCACGGCTCCCACCAGCTCCCCAGAGCGGGTGACAAAGACTCGCTGCAGCTTCAGCAGCTGGAAGAGGTGATAGGCCTGGGAAAGGGACAACGGGGACATGGGGACAAAGCCACCCTCTCCATGTCCCCTCAGTGACACAGAACTGGGGGGGGTCCCTGGACACGTCTCCCCCTCCCCAAACCTGGTGCAGGGAGGTCCACGGGGAGAACTGGAGCATGATGGGCTCGATGGCACAGTCGTCCCCGAGCGTCCCCACGGTGGCCAGCTTGGGGAAGGTGACATGTTAATTTTGGGGTGGAAAAGCAACTTTTTGGGTGCGGTGGGGTGCCCCCCACCTCGTTTACCTTCTCCCCTTGGGGGGCCTGAGGGTGCTCGTGGCTCTGGAGGAAGGTGACCAGCTGGGACCTGCTGACGGTGCCCACCAGCGTGGGGGACCCTGGAGAGTGGGGGCAGTGTGGGGACAGCATGGGAATACCAGGGGGACACCAAGGGGACAGTATGGGAATAACAGGGGGAGGGACTGGGGACAGCAAGGGGACATCCCATAGGGACAGGCAGGGTGACGGTATGAGGACAGGACGGGAATATCAAGGGGACGCCCCATAGGTGCACCATGGCGACAGAATGGGAATGTTGAGGGAACAGCGTGGGGACACCAAACGGGATGGGGACAGCATAGATACATAGATAGAGGTACAGGGACACCATGGGGACAGTATGGGAATACGGAGGTGGCACCATGGCAATATGGAAGGGACAACACGTGGACAGCAACGGGAACAGGACATCCTGGGAATATCGAAGGACACCATAAGAGCAGAATGAGGACACCGCGGGAACACCCCATAGGGACAGCGTGGGCATGGTATGGACACAGCATGGGAATATCAAGTGGGCACTGTGGGGGCACACTGGGGACACAGAAGGACCACCACAGGGTCAGGGACTCGCTGGCCATCCCCCATGGTGACAGTGACCCCCCAGACCCCACATCCCACCTGTGCTCTCCACCACGGGGTAGTCGGTGTCAGCAGAGGCGTCCAAGGCCACCAGCACCTCCTGGAAACCGTCCCCCTTGGCCAAGGCCACCACCTGGCGCTCCATGAACTCCTCCACCGCCACTCGGTAGGAGCTGGTGAGCACAAAACCCCCCAAATTTCCATCATTTCCTCGAGATTCCCCCCAGACACGGGGTTTTGGGGCAGGGGCTTACGCAATGTGCCGGCTGCGGATGGGGGGCAGGTAGGGCAGCTTCTTGACAATGATGCCAGCGTCGTAGAAGGACGGTTGGTTCTTCTGGCTGATGGCGTTGGCCACCAGCACGGCCAGCACAGTGGGCAGGACGTGGCCCAGGTGCCCGGTGGCCTCGCACACCAGCAGCGCCGTGGACACCGCGTGGGTCACCGAGCCCGCGAAGGCGGCTGCGCCTGGCGGGGGGAGCGGGGGGTCAGGGGATGGGGGTGGGTGTCCCCCCGCCCATGGGGTGTCCCCCAGCCCCAGACTCACCGGCCAGGGCGTAGCCAGCAGGAATGATGGGCCGTGGGGGTCCTTCCGAATGGAGCCCCCGTGGGAAGAGCAGGGCCACCACCTCCCCCATCAAGCGCCCGATGGCTGCTCCTAAAATTGGAGGAGGAGGGAAGGTGGGAAGATCCCAGCAGCCCCCCCAAAAATGGTGGAGGTAGAGGTGAGCATCCTCCTGCAGCCCTCCCAGAGCTGGATGGATCCCCTGTACTCCACACCCCCTGGTACCCCCACTCCAAGGGCTGAATGCACCCCCTGCACTCCTCCCCAGGCCTGGCTGTCTCCATCATGTCCCCCTCAGCCTGGCTGTCCCACCCGTGTCCCCCCAGGCCCCAACTCACCGTAGATGAAGATGGGCATGAAGTACCCGGCTGGCAGGGGCAGGGTGGTGGCCAGGATCAGCATCCAGAACTGGGGGGAGCCAGCAGACACAGGGGGGTCACCCCATGGGGACATTGTGTTGGGGGGCCCAGCCAGAGATTTAGGGGGCCATGGTTACCTTCATGAGCAGGAAGAAGGTCAAGGTGCCGTAGATGGTGGCAGAGGGATGGTCCCACTCCTGCCAGAGCCCCCCAGGCTTGGCCATCCCTGAGGCATTGGGGGCCAGTGTGCCCCACGTGCGGTTGTCGAAGAGGGAGGTGAGATATTCCTTCATGGTGAGCTGGACAGAGGGACAAATGGACACCCTGAGCCCCCAGTGGGAGGTTTTGGGGGTCCCCAGGGAGCCCCCCGTGTCCCCACTCACCCTGGAGGCCATGAACTGCCCCAGGCCGGGCGGGAAGGTGATGGAGGCGAGCAGCAGCACCACCAGAACTGTGTACACGGGTTTGCTGCAGGGGGAACACGGGGGGCTGGGGGCGTGGGGACGGATGGATGGACGGATGGGGGGGACCTAGGGACACCCGGGGCGGATGGGGTTAGTGGTCACGGTGCACAGGGTGGACACATGGACACCCAGGGTGGATGGGGTGGGGTGGGCAGCACACAGGGACGGGATATAGGGGCACTCAGGGTGCAGGGAGGGGATAAAGGGACACTCGGGGTGCATGGGGTTGATGTGGAGGGTGTATGGGGTGACTGTAGGGGTGGCCAGAGTGCACAGGGTGGACATATGGACACTCAGAGGGGATGGGCAGGATGCATGGGGTGAACACATGGACAGCCAGGGTGCGAGGGAGGACATAGGGACACCCAGGGTGTATGGGAAGGACACAGGAACACACAGAGCCTGCAGGGCACGGACACACGGACACAGAGGGTGCAGGGTGCAGACAGACGGATGGATGGATGCCCAGTACGGACTCGGTGGCCAAGAGCTTGGCCGTCAGCCAGTTCTTCTTGACGGCCACCATCGTCCAGCGCTGGCAGAAGAGATAAGCACAGGCCACGATCCCGCAGATGGTCCTGTGAGGAGAGGGCAGGTACAGTACAGGCCGGGCACAGGCCGGGCACAGACAGCACCCCAAAACCAGACCCTCCGTACCCCAAAATCACAAAAAAAAAGGTCTCCAGGAGGTCGAAGGGAAAATCAATCTGGAGGTCACTCTTAAAAACAGCGGCAATGGTTTCTGGGAGGGGGGAGAGGAATGAGGGTGTGGGTTTGGGGGTGAGCACCCCAAAAATGCCACACGGGAAGGGTAAAGGGGAAGGGGAGGCACATCCTGCCCGCACTGCCTTGCCTTGCTCGCTGTTGAACACGGCCAGGAGCCGAAACATGAAGGCACCACAGGTGGCAGCGAAAAAGCCGCGCCAGTAATCCCGCACGGCAAAGTGGGGGGACATCACCTCGATGCTGAAAAGCACTCCTGGAAAAACGGGGAAAGGGGTCAGGGCGAGGTTTAGGGGTGCCCAGGGTGGGAGTGGGGGGGTCCTCACCGCTGATGGGCGCCCCGAAGACTGTGGCCACCCCGACGGCTTGTGCTGCCACCAGCATCTCGTGCTGCTTGAACTTGTTCTGTAGGGTGGGGGGGTTTAGGCCCAACCCCAACTTTTTGGGGTGGTAAAATAAAATCCCTCCATTCATTTTTTGGGCAGTGGCACCCCCACCTCATACTCCCTCGTGACCGTGGTCCTCATCTTCCCCAGATATGCTGCGGCCATGGCGGAGAGGTGGACATAGGGACCCTGAGGCGGACACAGTGTTGAGCATCCCCCCCACCTCAGCACCAACTGAAACCGCCGGGGATTTTGGGGTTCAGAAGGGGATCCCTCACCACTTTCCCAAGGAAAAGGGTGCTGCCGCACACCAGGGTGCAGGTCAGCCCCACCACCTTGGCTCCGAAGTTCTGGATGGCCAGGTAGTCCTCCAGTACCACGCCCATCAGGATGGTCTTCAGCTCTGGGATGCCGGAGCCTGGGGGAGGGGGGGAGGATCCAAATTTTAGACGTCCCCCATTACCGAGGGGGCATTTTAGGTAGCCAGGGAGGTCGGGGTGCAGCTGGCTCACCTCCGGAGTGCGGGGTGATGCTCTGGGAGAAACCGGTGGAGAAGGCGGCCAGGGCCGTGGGGTACAGGGTCCACGAGAGGTACTTGAGCACCCCGATGTCCCCAATCTCTCGGTACAGCCACGTGTGGGCTGGAGGAGAGGTGTCGGGCGGGGAGATGCACCCCCCAAAAGACCCCCCCCATATTCTCGGTGAACCCCAAACGCCAGTGAAGCCCCCCAGGGCACCCCTCGTTTACCCGCGTAGAGCCTGGTGACGATGATGTCCATGGTGAAGCTGATGGTGGCCATGAGGACCCCCAGGATGAAGAGGAAGTACCAATCCTCCCCGACGCGGAAAAGCTGCCGCTTCACCCACTCCAAGCACCCTGCGAGGAGGGGAACAGGGTGCTGACCCCCCCCCAAAACCCTCACCCCCAGAATCCCCCTTTTTGGGTGGGGGTCTCACCTCGGAGCCTTCTCCGGGCGGTGGGGCAGGGTCTCCAGCTGTGCTCCGACACCAGCACCCTCTCCTCCTCCTTCTCTTCCTTCTCCCCCCGCGCCCCTCCGGGGAGGGGTCGCTCCATCCCGGGGACTTTTCTGGGGACTGCACCCGCTTTTTTTTAGCACCCCCTCACCCGTCCTCCCGCCTCGGCCTCCGCTGCCAGAGTGAGTTTGCAAAGGAGCTCATTAAAAACGACCTTGACGAATCCGACGGACCCGCTCGGGCCGGAGCGAGCCGGGTTTCCCCCCCCTCCGCCACCCGCGAGCTCCCAATCCCAGCGCACATCCCGCGGCGGGGAGAATTTAATAAGTATTTTAATTAATTATCATGATTATTCCTTAATAATAGGCATCGCATTCCATGGCGTTGAGTTGGGGGGGGGACGGAGAGGGGAAAAATTTCCACCGTCTCCGTCGCAAGACCTAAATTTAGCCGGTTTTACGAGAGGTCTGGCAGGCGGCCGGGAGCCTTAACGAGGCTTTAAAAAGCTCGTCAAGTCGAAATATCCCGAAATAACCGATCCGGCGTCGCTTTCGCCGGGAGGAGGACGAGGAAGGGGGTTCCGCTCTTTCCCCCGGCGGGAGCTGGGGGTCGCAGGTGGGGACAAGCAGTGGGTGAAGGTGAAATCTTCGCCCGCCGGCACCATGGAGCTTTTCGGGAGCTTTGTCCGGCCCCACGGGGAGACCTTGGGGTTCCCAGGTGAGTTTGGGGGGGCACTCAGGAGGCATTTGGGAGGGGTTCCGCAGCAAGCCGTGGCTGTGACCCCCCCAAACCCTGTCCGGCAGCTCGCCCCGGTAACACGGGCGTGGTGAAGACCCTGGGGAACACCTATCAGTTCACGGTGGACGTCAGCGACTTCGCGCCCGAGGACATCATCGTCACCACCTCCAACAACCAGATCGAGG
Organism: Cyanocitta stelleri; assembly: GCA_026167965.1. Taxonomy (NCBI): domain Eukaryota; kingdom Metazoa; phylum Chordata; class Aves; order Passeriformes; family Corvidae; genus Cyanocitta; species Cyanocitta stelleri. Next base: position 664,452 of record JANXIP010000030.1, on the reverse strand, counting down.
TGCACGCCGAGAAGGTGGGTGCTCCCTCCCTTCCCTGCTCGCCCCCAAAGTGGGGGACCCCAAAATCCTCACCGGGGGATGCGGGGACCATCCAGCTCCCACCCAATTGCCGAACAGCTGCGGCCACAACCCCAGCGGGGTTTAAGTCACCATTAGTTAATGGTGACCGTAGGGAATGATGAGTCCCCATTCCGCTTGCACCCCAAAATCACCCCTTTTCACCCATTGTTTTTCTCCCCAGAGGGCCACGGACGGCACCGTCATGAACACCTTCACCCACAAGTGCCAGCTGCCTGAAGACGTGGACCCCACGTCCGTGTCGTCCTCGCTGGGGGACAACGGGATGTTGACCATCCGGGCTCAGCGCCGGCCGGCCAAGCACTCCGAGCACGTCCAGCAAACCTTCCGGACTGAGATCAAGATCTGAGGGGTCGGGAGGCTCCTTTCCTCCCCTCTCCCCTCCCTCGCTAATTATTTGGGTGATTTGGGAAGGAGGTGGGACGTGGGGTAGGGAATGGGAACGCTCCCTCCACCGTGGGGTCAGACCTGTGCCGAATGCGTCCCGTCACCCACCGGAGAAACTCCGGAGGGGAGTCCCAGCTCCAGCAATTTTTAGCTGGCGCGTGTTGAGGGGGAAGATCCAGCGTGCCAAGAGTCCTGCCGGGAGCCAGGTTCCCTTCCCAGCCCTCCGCCAGAGCTTGTCTTTGTATATAGAGCTTGGGATAAATTATTGAGAACGTCTGACTGCCGCCTTCTCCGTTTTTTGATGTTTCCTTGATGCTTTACACTCAAAAAAGGGGTGTGGGATCAGACCCGAGGGGTGTCTCTGTAAGGGATATTCTGCCATCCCGACAAAAACCCGGACCAGGAGCTGCTCGGGCGCCCGCTGCCCTGTTTATTTCCAGCCCGGGGTGACTCATTTCTTCCCCGAAGCTCTATTTCTGAGCCATTCCCTCAGCTGTTCGGCTGCCGACCCACCTGGAAGGGCACCAAACCCTCCTCTCCTCCCCTCGCCCACCCTCACCCACCACCCTCGGGATGCCCCAAGGCCGGCACGAGCCGGGATGGCGGCCCCAAACCCAAGGGCTTCTTTTGGGGGGGGGGCCCCCCAAAACCTCCCGCAAAGAAGGGCCTGACTCCGTCTCTCCCTGTGTGTACCAACAACACCGAGCCGCCTGCTCGGGGCCAGCGCCTGTTTATGGCTACACACAGCGCCCGGCTCGTGTTGCTGCTGCCGCTCCAGGGCAGCCCGATCCCGTCCATCCCCGAGCCACTCGTGACTGGCATTAACACACCTGGCAGCGTCCCAGGCACGGCCGCCGGCTGCTTTGGCTGTCACTCAGGGGACTCCCGGTTGCAGGGAGAAAAAAAAGAGGTTAAAAGTGATGAATAAAGTTGTTGGTGGCAGTAAAGGCTCGGGGAGCTCCGGGGAGGGGAGCGGCGGTGCGCGGCCGTCGAGCCCCGGCGATGGGACGCGGCTGCTGCGTCCCAAAATGCCACCCCGGCAGCCATCGCCGGTCACTGGTTGCCATCTAGTGGCCCTCGCCCAGGGCGGTGCCGAGACAGGAGGAAGAAAATGGGGAAAAAACGCCCTATTTCTGCCCAAATCGCTTTTGGACAGGGGAGATGTGGAGAGGGTGAAAGGCCGGCTCAGCCCAGCCCCAAACGCACCCCACAGCAGCTCGTTTGTGGAAGGAAAAATGGGGAAAAAACAGTTTTTTTGGGCATGTTTAAAGCCTTTATCAATGATCTGGACGAGGGGATTAAGGGCACCGTTGTAGCCCGATACAAAACTTTTTCACTTATTTATACATTTTCAGCAAACAAATTAATGTTCATGGGTTTTAAGTCACGTCATTCTCTTTATTATTTAGCACTCTGTCTTCTATCGGTCATTGATTTCTGTAGTAATTTTATTATCTTCTCCGATGGGGAATCTCCAGCTTTCCAGGCCTTAATGTCTTCTCTATTTTCTGGTTACTCCAACGTCCTTGAAGGGCCGTACATTTAAGACCCCAGATATCCAATTTTCAAATGTGTTTGGCTTTATTGAAGCTTGTCAGGGTTATTTTAACAAACTTACAGTTTTGGTGATTTAATGATCTGAGCAACGAGTCTGTGGAGAAACTTAACTAGTGCTGGCCAAAAGTGAATGCTGCTTACAATTAATTAAAACAGCTAATTAAAAATTAGTTAGGAAAAGTGTAATATTTCCAATAACCGGGAACATTCTCCCTGACAGAAGGGTGGAGCAAAGGGAACAAGTGACAGGAAAAGAGGAACAGCATCACGTTGTGGCAGGGAGATTTATGTTAAGATATAGGGAAGATTCCTTCATGCGGTGGGTGGTCAGGCACTGGGACAGTGGTGGAATCACCACCTCGGGGGTGCTGAAATAAGGGTGATATGGCGACTGGGGACGTGGTTAGCGATGCACACAGCGGTGGCGGCCGCACCGGGACCTTCGCCCCTCACAGCTCCGCTCTGTCCCTCACGGCCCCTCACGGCCCCTCACGGCCCCTCACGGCCCCTCACGGCCCCTCACGGCCCCTCACGGCCCCTCACGGCCCCTCACGGCCCCTCACGGCCCCTCACGGCCCCTCACGGCCCCTCACGGCCCCTCACGGCCCCTCAGCACCGCCCCCCATCATGGCGGCGCCTCTGAGGCGGGAAGGGGCGGGAAGGTGACCGGCCCCTGCCGCGCATGCGCAGTGACGCTGCCGCCGCTGGGCGGGCCAGGGCGACGCCGCTTCCGCCCGGCGCCAAGATGGCGGCGCCCTTTGTCTGGTCGGTGTCACGGTGAGGGCCGCGGGCTGCGGGTGAGGCCCCGCCGGGCCCGGCATGGCAGGTACGGCATGGGGGGCCCGGGAGAGCGCTGGAGGGGCTGGGGAGAGGGCTGAGTGGAACACGGGCGCTGGGAGGGGAGGGGTCTGCGGCCCGGCTCGCTGGCTGTGGGGTAACGGAGCCGGTTTGGGGGTCACCCCGGTGCGCGGCCCCCGGTTCTTTGAGGACAGGCTGCGAGGGGGGGGCGGTCCTGCTGGCGGGCCCTGGGAAATGGGGGCCGCCGGCTGTCGTGAGGGGAACGGGGGTTGTCGCGACAGGAAGGGGGGGCTGCTAGCTATCGTCAGGGTTTGTTGGCTGCTGTGAGGGGAGCGGGGGTCTCCTGGTTGTCTTGAGGGGAACGGGGGGTTGGTGGGGGAGTGGGGGGCTGTCGTGAGGGGAATGGAGGGGCTTCTGGATATCATGAGGGGAGCAGAGGGCTCGTGGTTGTCGTGAGAGAAGCGAGAGGCTCCTGGCTGTCCTGGGGGGGAGGGGGGGCTTTTGGCTACACCCCCTCCCCAGGTGTCCGCTGTGTGACCCCCCCAGCCGTGAGGTGACTCGGGGCGAGGCCGTGCACGAAGCCCGGTGTCCCCCGGGCGTGGGGCATCACCGTCCCCTCAGGCCACCGAAAGATCCTCCCCAGGGCTGGGATGGGGGTCAGAGCCCTGAGCCAGCGCCAGACACATCCCCGCACCTCAGGGACGGGGAAAGCCGCAAGGAAAACACGGATTTTTCCCTTGTTCTGGCGTTTTTGGCGAGGTGACAGTCCCTCCTGGCTGTCCGTGCCCTCTGCGGGCGGGCGCGGGTGACACAATTCCCGGAGCAGCCTCGTTTCCTTAGTTTCGTTTCTGCATCAGAGGCTTCTCCCGGGATTCCAGCCCTCAGCCAGCATTCCAAAGGTTGTTTTTCCCCGAGGAGACAAGGGTTTGTCATCCCTGGGCGCTGCAGACACAGAAGGGATTTCAGGGCCGATCTCAGGCTCAGGTGATGTCTCGGTGTCCAGAGCAGCACCACCACATCCCTAAGCCTGAAATCCAAATAACCAAGGGGTCTTCAGGATGTCTGTTCCCTGTGCGGCGTCCAGAATGTCCCTCTCCTCGTGTCTTTCTCATTTTATTTCCTTTTCATCCCATTTTTTCCTCTCTGTGATTATTTCCCCTCTCGTAGCTCACCTTCCTCTTCCGACCAGAAGCGCCGCAGCCCTTCCCTATTCCATGGTAGCCATTATTCCGTGGAGCTGCTCCACTCAGATCAGCTCTAAACTTTATTTTTTTTCATGGAAAACGTTGCAGGATCCATCCCTGGAAATGAGGACAGACCCCTCCGGGCAGAGGCAGCGAGGGTTGGGGCCGCGTTGTTCCCCGAGCTGACGCACGAGGAGGGAGATGACGGTGGGTAGGAAACAACCCCCCTCTTCCCTTTCATCTTCCCAGCATGGATGGCTGGGTGGTGACAGCCTTGAAAAGCGATGTTTAAATCACTGGTTTTTTCCCAATTTAGCGAGGTTTGGGGGTTTTTAATAGGTAGATGTTCATGTGGCAGGGAAAGGGAGAGGTGATGTCGCTAATTAGCGAGAGCGCTTAACAGAGCTCGCGTGGGAAGCTCCCTGGGACTGCAGCTGCTGTATTTATCTGTGTGGTGGGCGTGGGTGGGCTCATAATGAACTTTTCCATGCTTAATTGGATAATGAGAGACTCAACAGCCGCGTCGGAGAGAGGTCGGGAGAGGAATCGTCTCTCCCGAGGGGAAATCAGGGGGTGCCCGGTCCTGCATTGGCAATTTTGTACCTTGGTGCCTTCAAAAACTGGAGGTTTAAAATGGAGTTTTTAATCCCATTTTTCCCAGGATGGCAGCGTAGAGACTGATCTGAACGCCTGGAAAGGGGAAACCTCTGGAGGGGAGACACAACCCTCTGGCCCTCAATCCTCTGGATATCTCCGCTCCTCACAGCACAGGGGTGAGCTCAGGCACCAGTCCTGGGGGCTGGGTCCGGGTGTTTGGGATTTTTAAACCTTGGAGTCAGGGATTTTAGTGGATAAAGGTGACATTGGCTGCTGGGTGTGGGTGTAGAGAGCTCCTCCAAGCCTCTCCCTGCTGTGCTTCCGAGGGAGCCGGAACACGACGTTACGGAGGAGACTACAGAAAATAGGAAGTTTTTGGGGAGGAGTTGAGTTTCCTGGATTTTTACTCCCTTCTTAAACCTGGGGAGCAAAGCTGAGACAAGTCCAATCCTGGAACGTTAAAAATCATCGTTCAGATGCAAAGCGCCTCCCACAAATTCCCAAAAATACCCTTTTAGTGGATCAAACTGTCATGATTCCTCAGGTCCTGCTGCGCAGAGCTCTCTGAGCATGGAACACAGCCTTGTTTATCCTGCTGGGAAAATGCTCCCCCTTTTTTCCAGAGCTTTGCAAACCACACCGGGCCGTGCTATGCAGTATTTTTCCTGTCTGTCGGGGATGTATTTTGGGACTGGGGGAGTTTGGAGAGCTGGGGGAAAGCCAGGGCAGGGAGTTCATTGCAACGACAAAATGGAGTAGAACTTCCTCTCTCTGTGCATGATCCGATGCTGTCAGAGAGGTCGTGGTCTCTCATCCGCACTGGGAATGACTTTGGAAGCTGAATGAATCTTTGGGAGGAAGATCTTTCCCCGAGTGTTGCTGGCACCCACAGCTGACAGGAGGAGGCTCCCTCTGACCACTGATGCAGAGGAAGGGACAGGAACTGGAAGTGCCTGGTGTTGTGGATCCAAACCTCTCACTTTTTCCTGACTGGAAACTCCTGATTTAAGAGGTGGTGAAGTGGAAAAACAACTTCCATGGGCTGGAAACTTTCCGAGACACTGAGAATGGAATCCAGGAGTGTTTCCCCAGCCATAACCTTCCTGCTTCAGCGTCCAGAGCTCTGGGGACTTCCTGCTTGAACAATAACTGGATAGTCCGTGCTTCCTTTCTCCTCCCTCCTTGCTGATCCCTTGAAACAATCCCTTCAGCACAGGAATCACTGCTGGGAGACAAAGCCAAGTGAAAACCCTTCATCCACCCTACAGATGCAGCTCAGGAGAAAATCCACAGTGTGGCACTTTGCTGACAAGGACCTGCTGGAAAATTGGGGTTTTGCCATGTTTCCAGTGATTTGCAGCATTCCTCAGGCAAAGCTGTGCTCCAAGCGTGGAGAACCCCCTCCAAACACACAATAAAATACAGAAATTCCTCGGTAGCTGGAACGAGCAGGAGCTGGAAGGTTTGGCTGAACACTTCCATGCTGTGGCCTTGGCAGGAGCCGTGGTACAGAGGAGGGACTTGTGTCTGCAGAGGTGACAAGGCTCCTGCTCGCTGCTTGGACCAGCTGAGGAGCGATAGCTGTGTTCTAAGTGCTGTCAGGGTGACTAAAAACCATCGTGGCTAAAAACCATCGCGGCTGTTCCATCAGCTCCTTCCAGCCCTGTGTTGGAGTCGTGGCTCTTCTGGGAGAGGGTTCAGGGTTGGATTTAGCCAGGAGAGGAGCTGAAATTCACCTTTTTGGGCCATTTTTTTAACCACAAGGACAGTCAGCTCGTGTTTTGTGATCTCTCCTCCTCCACGACCCCTTCAGTGGTTTCACCACCCACCTCACCCCCCACCCCGGGTTTTTTTCCCTCCCCACAGCCATGGATTTCCCGCAGCACAGCCAACAAGTGCTGGAGCAGCTGAACCAGCAGCGGCAGCTGGGGCTGCTCTGCGACTGCACCTTCGTGGTGGATGGCATAGACTTCAAGGCCCACAAGGCCGTGCTGGCCGCCTGCAGCGACTACTTCCGCATGCTCTTCGTGGACCAGAAGGACGTGGTGCACCTGGACATCAGCAACGCCGCAGGTAGGCCTGCAGGTTTTATCCAGGATCCCTCCCAGCTCCTTTAAACAACACAATTCCTTGCCCAGGCTTCAAGGGAGGCTCTTCAGCTTGTTATTTTAAGCGTTTCAGAATGAAAGAGTGAGGGGCGAGGGCTCATTTGTGGTTGTCACCTCCCCTGCAGGCCTGGGCCAGGTTCTGGAGTTCATGTACACGGCTAAACTGAGCTTGAGCCCCGACAACGTGGAGGACGTGCTGGCCGTGGCAGGTTTCCTGCAGATGCAGGAGATCGTCAGTGCTTGCAACGCGCTCAAATCCCTCTCTGTGCCCCCAGAAAATCCCCCTGGGATGAGCCAGCAGCCCCCCGAGATTGGTATGTACCCTCCTGGCTTTCCCTCACCCAGGGAAAGTCAAGATTTACCCACTTATGCTTCATCCAAGATTTATCCACTTATGCTCCTTGGCTACTTTCCAAACCCATTTCCTGGGTACATCTGGTGTGCCTGAATGGGGTTTGATCCCCTTGGGCACCACCAGGAGTTGAAAAACTGCTGCTTCCCTGAATTTTGTGGGATTTGGGAATCCTTCTGGCAGCAGTAGCTGGACAGCTTTGCCTCTTCCCTCGCAGGGGCCGACAAGGTGACGGCCGATGAGAAGACATCAGGGGCAGAGGCTCCAGGGGAGCCTGACAAAGACAAAGCAGCTGTTCCCAATGCCGAGGGGAAGGAGGAGAAGCCGGAGGCCACGGCACAGCCCGAGGCGCCTGCGGAGCGGCCGGCTGGCCTGGAAGGTGAGCCACCAAGGGGTTACACCCTGGATCCTGCTGTCACCCTCAGCACACCCTGTCCTGACACTCCGGTGCTCACAGGGACAGACGCTGCCATCCAGGAGGATCCCAAGGCCGACATTCCCGGGCTCCCGCAGCCGTCAGAGAGCGCAGTGGGCAGCGGCAGCCCCGCAGCCTCGGACACCGCCGGGACAGGAGGTGTGTTGGCGAGCAGGGCTGGGACAAAGCTGGGAAGAGCTTGATCCTGCATTTTTGTGTGAGTTTTGTGAGGCGCAGATCCTCTGGGAGCAGTTTTCATGGAGCATAGCAAGGAGAATTGGGAAATTCTCCTCTGCCTGCACAGGCTTTTGGAATTTAGGGCTAATCACCTGCAAATTCAAAGTGATTCCAGGCAAAGGTGATGATGGATGAGCTTTCACCTCCCTTCCAACTCAAATGTTTCTGTGATTTCCCTGGGGACAGGGGACGCCTAATCCCCGTCTCCATAGGTTAGGAAATACAGGTGGATTTTGTGCCTCTGCTGCTGCTCACAAACCTGAGCATCCCCATTTTCTACCATCCTGCAGAGATGAAGCCAGAAAGGAAGGAGGAAGAGGGGGAGATGATAGTGGAAGAGGAAGATGAGGGTAAAATCCCTGAGGAGGAGCCAGCCCAGCTGGAAAACGGGGAGAACGCTGAGGATAATGAGTCGGGAAGCACAGATTCCGGGCAGGAGAACTCGGGGGAGCCGCGCCTGCTGCGCTCCGGCACCTACAGCGACCGCACCGAGTCCAAGGCCTACGGCTCCGTCACACACAAGTGCGAGGTGAGGCCAGCTGGGCTCCTGGGCAGCATCTCCGGGTGCCACCGGCTGCCTCAAGGACACCGGGGGTGACAGTGCCCATCCCTCCATCCCTAGGACTGCGGGAAGGAGTTCACCCACACCGGGAACTTCAAGCGGCACATCCGTATCCACACCGGAGAGAAGCCCTTCTCCTGCAGGGAGTGCAACAAGGCCTTCTCCGACCCGGCTGCCTGCAAGGCCCACGAGAAGACGCACAGGTACATGGTGGAACCAGGGAGAGGTGCCTGAAAAACGTGGGGTTTGCTGGGAATGGTTGAATCCTTTGGAAATCCACTGGTGTGTTGGGATATCCGGGAGAAGATTTGTCTTTCTGCCCGTGTCACAGAGTCACAGAATAATCCTGAGTTGGAAGGGACCCACAAGGATCGAGCCCAACTCCTGGCCCTGCACAGACACCATCAGAATCCTGTCCTGGGTCTGAGAGCGTTGTCCAAATTGTTCTTGCCTTTTGTGTTGTTTCATGGACTCCCCATCCCTGGAAGGGTTCGGGGTTGGATGGGGGGCTTGGAGCAACATGGTCTAAGTGGCAGGGGGGGTGTGGTGGAACAGGATGAGCTCGAAGGTCCCTCCCAACCCCAGCCATTCTGTGATTCCTGTGGGTCTGGCTGGGGGGTGACGCTCAGACTGGGGCAGGGAGACGCCAGTGCTGGGTGTGACATTCCCACCTCGTCCCAGCCCGCTGAAGCCGTACGGCTGCGAGGAGTGCGGGAAGAGCTACCGACTCATCAGCCTCCTGAACCTGCACAAGAAGCGGCACACGGGCGAGGCCCGCTACCGCTGCGAGGACTGCGGGAAGCTCTTCACCACCTCGGGCAACCTGAAGCGGCACCAGCTGGTGCACAGCGGCGAGAAGCCCTACCAGTGCGACTACTGCGGGCGCTCCTTCTCCGACCCCACCTCCAAGATGCGCCACCTGGAGACGCACGACACCGACAAGGAGCACAAGTGTCCCCACTGCGACAAGAAGTTCAACCAGGTGCGGTGGGGAGCGGGGAAAAGAGCGGGAGCTGGGCCAGAGCGGTCCTGGAAGGGAGCTTTGTCCGTGGGGTGCAGTTCGGGGCTCCCAGAGCAGTCCTGGAAGGGAGCTTTGTCCGTGGGGTGCAGTTCGGGGCTCCCAGAGCAGTCCTGGGGTGGTGGTGTATCCATGAGGTGTAGTTGGGGGTCCCAGAGGGGGCCTGAAAGGGTGGATTATGCATGGGATGCAGTTCGAGGGTCTTGGGAGTTTGGAGAGGGTGGTTTATCCATGAGGTGGAGCTTGGGGGTCCCAGAGGCCACTCCAGAAGGGATCCATGGGGATTGGGGTTGCTCCGAAGGGAGATGGGGTGGTTTGGGGCTCTCTCCATCCCGTTCTCCATCCCCAGGTGGGGAATTTGAAGGCTCACCTGAAGATCCACATCGCAGATGGGCCCCTGAAATGCCGGGAATGCGGGAAGCAGTTCACCACCTCAGGTAACATGGGGATGGGGGCTAAGTGACAGGGGTTGGATGGTTTGGCAGGGGCAGGGAGTGTTCTGGGGCTGGATCAGAGCCAGAGGAAGGATTTCATCCTGGGTTTACAGTGCTATGGTTGTGTTGCATGAATCCCTGGTTTTCCCCATGGAGCCACACCCTGGAAAGGAGCTCCTCATGCAAATTTTGGAGATGGAGACGTCTCCTTCCATCTTCTCCCAACCTGCTGCAGAGCCAGGGGGTGGGGATGATCCCAGTGGAGTCTCTTGATCCCCTCAAACACTGGGTGCTTGTCCCCCCTTCCATGTTATTGCCTGATCCCAGGCAAGGTCCACGCGACTTCCCTTGATCCCTGTGCAGTCCCTGCTCCCTGAGTAGCAACAGGCTTTCCCGAGGGAGCTTCTGGGGTGCTGGGAAGGAGGAAAAGGGGGAGGAGGTTCCGGTGTCCTTCAGCCTGCCCTGCTCCCAGGTAACCTGAAGCGGCACCTGCGGATCCACAGCGGGGAGAAGCCGTACGTGTGCGTGCACTGCCAGCGCCAGTTCGCCGACCCCGGCGCGCTCCAGCGCCACGTCCGCATCCACACCGGTACGGATCCGCTCCCGCCTCCCCGAGGGGTTCTCCTTCCCCCATGCTCCCCACCCACCCTCTCCCTGTGTTTCCCCAGGAGAGAAGCCGTGCCAGTGCTTGATCTGCGGGAAAGCCTTCACCCAGGCGAGCTCCCTCATCGCCCATGTGCGCCAGCACACCGGGGAGAAGCCCTACGTGTGCGAGCGCTGTGGGAAGAGGTGAGGATTCCCCTTGGGAATTTCAGGAGGGGCACTTCTGTGGTGTTGGAATATCAGGGGGCACCTCCACTCACCCTCTGCAGCTGGGTGGAGGTGCCAGGGTGTTACCACGGACTGTGGTGACCGTGGTGTCATCCCTGAAGGTTTGTCCAGTCGAGCCAGCTGGCCAACCACATCCGCCACCACGACAACATCCGGCCCCACAAATGCACCGTCTGCAACAAAGCCTTCGTCAACGTGGGTGACCTGTCCAAGCACATCATCATCCACACCGGTGGGTACCTCCCAAAATCCTCCCCCGCCCCTGGGCATAGCCCCCCAACCCACCCCTCATTCCCTGTCCTCTTGCCAGGGGAGAAGCCGTTCCTGTGTGACAAGTGCGGGCGCGGCTTCAACCGCGTGGACAACCTGCGCTCGCACGTGAAGACCGTGCACCAGGGCAAGGCCGGCATCAAGATCCTGGAGCCCGAGGAGGGCGACGAGGTCAACATCGTCACAGTGGCGTCCGATGACATGGTGACACTGGCCACCGAGGCGCTGGCTGCCACCGCTGTCACACAGCTCACGGGTGAGCTGGGGGGCGCCCGGGTGTTCCCAAAGGGAGTTCATCCATGGGGAGCAGCTTGGGAGCCAGCCAGAAGGGAAATTTAGCGGTGGGGTGCAGCTGGCTGGTCCCAGAGTTGTTCCCAGAGGGAGATTCATTTATGGGGGTGCAGCTTAGGGGTCTCAGGAGTCATCCCAAAAGGGAAACACACCCATAGGAATGCAGCTTGGGGGTCTTAGTGGTGTCCTGAAAGGGAGGTTTATCCATGGGGTGCAGCTTGGAGGTCCCAGGAGCCACCCTAAAAGGGAAACTTATCCATGGGATGCAGCTTGGGCATCGCAGGACTGTCCTAAAAGGGGGGTGGGTCTCCAAGGAGCAGCTTGTGGTTCCAAGAGACACCCCAAAAATGAGATTTTTCCATGGGGGGCAGCCTAGGGGTCCCAGGAGCCCTTCCAGAGGGGAGATTTATCCCTGGGGAGCAGCTTGGGTGTCTTGGGGCTGTCCTGGAAGGGAGGTTTATCCATGAGGTGCAGTTCGAGGGGCCCAAGAGTCACCCCAAAAGGGAGATTGATTTATGGGGGGCAGTTTGGGTGCAGGTCCTGGAGCCCTCCAAAGGCACTGCAGCTTCATCCAAGGGTGCAGCACTCGAGTCTGGGCAGCCTCACATCCCACTGGAGCTGCTCCCAGCCTCAGCTCTGGGCAGGATCCATGGTTTGGGGTGGAATTCCTGCCCAGCTGGCCCCCCCCAATGTCCCTGTCCTCCCCAAATGTCCCCGTGCCCCCTTGTCCCCGCAGTGGTGCCCGTGGCGGCCGCGGTGACGGCGGATGAGACCGAAGCACTTAAAGCCGAGATCACCAAAGCGGTGAAGCAGGTGCAGGAGGCAGGTGAGACCGGGAATACCGGGCTGGATCCTCCCATCCCACCCCCAGCACCTCTGGGAATACCGGAAATACCGGGCTGGCTCCTCCCGTCCCACCCCCCCAGCACTTCTGGGAATACCAGGCTGGTTCCTCCCATCCCACCCCCCAGCACCTCTGGGAATACCGGGCTGGCTCCTTCCATCCCACCCTCCCCCAGTGCCTCCGGGAATACCGAGCTGGCTCCTCCCATCCCACCCTCCCCCAGTGCCTCCGGGAATACCGGGAATACCGAGCTGGCTCCTCCCATCCCACCCTCCCCCAGTGCCTCTGGGAATACCGGGAATACCAGGCTGGTTCCTCCCCTCCCACCCCCCAGTGCCTCTGGGAATACCGGGAATACCGGCGCGGGCCCGCAGCTCCCCCCCAGCGCCTGCCCCATTTGTGTGTGTGTGTTTCTCCCCCCGCAGACCCCAACACGCAGATCCTTTACGCCTGCGACTCCTGCGGGGAGAAGTTCCTGGACGCCAGCAGCCTGGCGCAGCACGTGCGCATCCACACGGCCCAGGCGCTCGTCATGTTCCAGGCCGAGCCGGACTTTTACCAGCCCTACGGGGCCGCGGGCTGGCCGGCAGAGCAGGTCATTCCCGCCGGGGAGCTCCTGTTCCGGCCCCGCGACGGCCCCGCCGAGCCGGCCCCGGCCCCGGCCCCCCCGGCCGAGGGGCCGCCCCCGCCCCCCGAGTGACCCCGCCCCGCCCCGGCCCAGCCTTTATTTAAGAGACAGCTCGGAAATGGTGTAAAAAGTGTATTTCTGGAAGGAAAGAGATGGAATAAATTGCAGTATTTTGTAAGGGTTGGTGCTCGGGGAGGGGGGGACGCGCTGTGGATCCCCAGGGGATGTTTTGGGGCGGTGGGGGGGATCGAAATATTCCAGTTACTGATGAGAGTGTGAGGTAACAAAGGGGGGATAAATGAGATGATAAAGGTAAAAAAAAGGGCTTTAAGGTTTTCAACCGCACCCAGAGCAGCGGATGGGGATTTTTGGGCCCCTAGAACCGAGGGAGGGGTGGACAGTGGGGAGCTGCCCCTGTTTTGGGTAAAAACAGAACATAACGTGCTGCTGGCTGGAGGTGGGGGGTGGGAGCCTGTCCTGCCCCGCCCGGGGCACACCCACGAGGGACCCCCAGGCCCTGCAGCTGGGAACCGGGCTGGGGGTCCCAGGGGCTGCGTGTCCATCCCTGTCTGTCCCTGTCCCTGTCTCCCACCGGCTGTGGGCGAACCTGGGGGGCAGTGCTGGCTCTGGCCTTGTCCCCCCCCACTGCTGGAGCTGGGGGGCTGCAGGACCCCCAAAATGTGCCCCTGTCCGTGTGTCCAGCTGGACACTCACCCCCTGCTCTGTCCCCTCAGAGTCCCCCCAGCTCCCCCAGACAGGGAGGGAAGGAGGACACACATGGACACAGCGACAGGGGCATGTCCAGCCAGGAGAGATGGACACACAGATGGCTGCAGGTCCAGCTGGACACATGGAAAGCTCCATGGATGGTTGGACAGTGGTAGAGACACATGGACAGGTGACCATCGGGCCAGACACACGGTTTGATGTCCAGTTGGACACCTGGACATGCTCTGTCCACCCATGTGCCCACCTGTGCCACCATCCATGTGTCCAGCTGTCCTCATCCCTGTTCCCCAGCCTGGGGGGGTTGGAGGATCCAGGACAGGCTGTGCTGTCCAGCTGGACACATGGACAGGGCTGTGGATGGTTGGACGTTCAGCTGGATGAATGGACAGATGGATGGATGGACAGATGGATGGACACAGGGATGGCTGGACATGCAGACACAGGCAGGGAGGTGTCCAGCCGGACACCTGGACAGCTCTATGGATGGACACATGGCTGGATACATTCACAGCCAGAGGGACCATTGCACGGACAGCTGGACAGCTGCACATCCGGATGGACAGTTGGACATTGTAGGTCCAACTAGACACACGGACATTGCACATGCAGACAGACAGATTGTGCATGCAGATGGACAGACACCTGCCCAGCCGGACACTTTCCTTCACCCATGAGCATAAATGCCCCAAAAATGCACTTTTTGTCCCCAAGGCCCCTCTCGAAAACCAGCGATTTCACACCCCCGCCCCGCCCCCCTCACACCCCCCTCACACCCCTGCCCCGCCCCCACCCCCCTTGCACACGGTCCGGCCCCTCCCAGCCCCAGCTCTGTCCAGCTCTGTCCATCCTCGGGTCTGGAACCACCATCAGGCCTCAGCTGACCACCAGCCTCCAGTGCCCTGGGGTGGGAGATGGACATGGGCATGGACAGCTGGACAGATGGACACAGGGCTGGGGGCGGGGCGGGGGTGTGAGGGGGGTGTGAGGGGGGCGGGGCGGGGGTGTGAAATCGCTGGTTTTCGAGAGGGGCCTTGGGGACAAAAAGGGCATTTTTGGGGCATTTATGCCCATGGGTGGAGGAAGAAAGTGTCCAGCTGGATGGGTGTCTGTCCAACTGCACGTAGAATGTCCAAGTGTCCGGCTGGATGTACAGTGTCCATGTGTCCGGCTGGACGTACAATGTCCAACTGTCCAGCTGGACGTACAGTGTCCATGTGTCCAGCTGGACACGCCCCTGTTCTGTCCATCTGACACATCCACCATGCCCATTCCCAGCTGAACCTGCTCCCGTTGGTCTGTCCAGCTCCTTGTCCATCCATCCCCACAGCCATCCGTGTGTCCAGCTGGACGTACAGCTGTGCGTGTGTCCATCAGTCCAGGCCCCTGTTTGTGTGTCCAGCTGGACCTGCAGCCACCTGTGTCCAGTTGGACGTACAACTGTCCGTGTGTCCGGCCGGACGTGCAACTGTCCGTGTGTCTGTGCCCCATCCAACCATCCCCACGCGTGTCCGTGTGTCCATCCCAGCCCCGTTACCCAGCAGGCACTGGGGCCCAGGGCAGGGGCTGGACGTCCAGCTGGACACACGGACAGTTGTACAGATGGACACTCGGACAGCAGCCTTCACAGCCAGACAGAGGGACCATTGCACGGACAATCGGACAGTCACACGCCCAGCCGGACATTGTAGGTCCAACTGGACAGTTGGACATTGTACGTCCAGCCAGACACTTGGACATTGTATGTCCAACTGGACACACAGACACTGTACGTGCAGCCGGACATTGTAGGTCCAACTGGACAGTTGGACATTGTACATCCATCAGGACAATTGGACATTCTATGTCCAGCCAGACACTTGGACACTGTACGTCCAGCTGGACATTTGGACACTGTACGTGCAGTTGGACAGACACCCATCCAGCTGGACACTTTCCTCCTCCACCCATGAGCATAAATGCCCCAAAAATGCACTTTTTGTCCCCAAGGCCCCTCTCGAAAACCAGCGATTTCACACCCCCACCCCGCCCCCCTCACACCCCCCTCACACCCCTGCCCCGCCCCCACCCCCCTTGCACAGGGTCCGGCCCCTCCCAGCCCCAGCTCTGTCCAGCTCTGTCCATCCTCGGGTCTGGAACCACCATCAGGCCTCAGCTGACCACAAGCCTCCAGTGCCCTGGGGTGGGAGATGGACATGGGCATGGACAGCTGGACAGATGGACAGAGCTGGGGGCGGGGCGGGGGTGTGAGGGGGGTGTGAGGGGGCGGGGCGGGGGTGTGAAATCGCTGGTTTTCGAGAGGGGCCTTGGGGACAAAAAGAGCATTTTTGGGGCATTTATGCTCATGGGTGGAGGAGGAAAGTGTCCAGCTGGATGGGTGTCTGTCCAACTGCACGTACAGTGTCCAAGTGTCCAGCTGGATGTAGAATGTCCAAGTGTCCAGCTGGACGTACAGTGTCTGTGTGTCCGGCTGGACGTACAAGTGTCCAGCTGGGCATGTGACTGTCCGATTGTCCGTGCAATGGTCCCTCTGTCTGGCTGTGAAGGCTGCTGTCCATGTGTCCATCTGTACAACTGTCCGTGTGTCCAGCTGGACGTCCAGCCCCTGCCCTGGGCCCCAGTGCCTGCTGGGTAACGGGGCTGGGATGCACACACGGACACGCATGGGGATGGTTGGATGGGGCACAGACACACGGACAGTTGCACGTCCGGCCGGACACACGGACAGTTGTACGTCCAACTGGACACAGGTGGCTGCAGGTCCAGCTGGACACACAAACAGGGGCCTGGACTGATGGACACACGCACAGCTGTACGTCCAGCTGGACACACAGATGGCTGTGGGGATGGATGGACAAGGAGCTGGACAGACCGACAGGAGCAGGTTCAGCTGGGAATGGGCATGGTGGATGTGTCAGATGGACAGAACAGGGGAGTGTCCAGCTGGACACATGGACATTGTACGTCCAGCTGGACAGTTGGACATTGTACGTCCAGCCGGACACATGGACACTGTACATCCAGCCGGACACATGGACACTGTACGTCCAGCCGGACACATGGACACTCTACATCCAGCCGGACACTTCGACATTGTACGTCCAGCTGGACACTTGGACATTCTACATCCAGCTGGACATTTGGACACTGTACGTGCAGTTGGACAGACACCCATCCAGCTGGACACTTTCCTCCTCCACCCATGAGCATAAATGCCCCAAAAATGCACTTTTTGTCCCCAAGGCCCCTCTCGAAAACCAGCGATTTCACACCCCCGCCCCGCCCCCCTCACACCCCCCTCACACCCCTGCCCCGCCCCCACCCCCCTTGCACACGGTCCGGCCCCTCCCAGCCCCAGCTCTGTCCAGCTCTGTCCATCCTCGGGTCTGGAACCACCATCAGGCCTCAGCTGACCACCAGCCCCCAGCGCCCTGGGGTGGGAGATGGACATGGGCATGGACAGCTGGACAGATGGACAGAGCTGGGGGCGGGGCGGGGGTGTGAGGGGGGTGTGAGGGGGGCGGGGCGGGGGTGTGAAATCGCTGGTTTTCGAGAGGGGCCTTGGGGACAAAAAGTGCATTTTTGGGGCATTTATGCCCATGGGTGGAGGAGGAGTCTCCAGCTGTATGGGTGTCTGTCCAACTGCACGTACAATGTCCATGTGTCCGGCTGGACGTACAGTGTCCATGTGTCCGGCTGGACATCCAATGTCCAAGTGTCCAGCTGGTCGTACAATGTCCAACTGTCCAGCTGGACGTACAAGTGTCCATCTGTCCAGCTGGGCACTCACCTGTCCACGTGTCCAAAAGCTGGACACACAGGTAGGGATCCAGACAAACACATGGTCAGTTACATGTCCAGCTGGACAGATGGACATTTGTGCATCCAGCCAGAATGATGGGAACTTGTACGTCCAGCAGCACACACGGACACTGTACGTCCAGCCGGACACTTCGACATTGTACGTCCAGCTGGACATTTGGACACTGTACATGCAGTTGGACAGACACCCATCCAGCTGGACACTTTCTTCCTCCACCCATGGGCATAAATGCCCCAAAAATGCTCTTTTTGTCCCCAAGGCCCCTCTCGAAAACCAGCGATTTCACACCCCCGCCCCGCCCCCCTCACCCCCCCCTCACGCCCCCGCCCCACCCCCAGAGCCCAGTGTCCATCTGTCCGAGCCCATCCCCGTGTCCATCTCCAGCCCTGGCCTCTGAGAATGGGGAAGGGTCTGGCCCAATCCCAGTGGACAGTGGGAAATGGGGTGGGGGTGTGAAATCGCTGGTTTTGGAGAGGGGTCTTGGTGGCAAAAAGTGCATTTTTGGGGCATTTTTACCCATGGGTGGAGGACGAAAGTGTCTGGCTGGCATGAGCATGTACAACTGTCCAGATGGAAATACGTTTGTCCAGCTGGATGTCCATCTGTCCGCCCATGTCCCAGTGCTTTGGGTAGGTGAAGGGGCTAGGCCTGGATGGACAGACAGGTCCAGGCCCAGCTGGGTGGACGGACACTGCATGGACAGCTGGACATACGGACAGTTCACACCTGTCTGGACACACGAACAGTGCCCTCCAGCCCCCCCCAGACCTTACAAAACCCCCCCAGAATGCCCTTTTTTGCCCCAAAGGCCCCACTCAGAAACAGCAGGGTCGGACCCTTTCCCAACTGCCCTGGTAATCCACGCGTCCATCTGTCCAAGCCCCATCCGTGTCCGGGGTCCGTCCGCCGGTTCCGCCTCACTCCCACCTCCCTGGGGAAGGGAGCAAGTCCAAGGCCCCGCCCTGACCCCTCCAGTGGGAGCTGGGCATCGCTGTCGGGTGTCCCAGGCTCCCAACACCCACGTCCATCCTGGGGCACCAGCAGCACCTTTTTGTCCCGTTTTTACCCCAAAACAGGCTCTGTTCTGCCTCCCACCCTCAGCCCGCGGGTGCAAGGTGAGGGTCTGGCCTGGTTTTGGAGGCCAACCCCCAAATTGTGTCCTAAACCTCCTTTTTTACCACATCTGCTTGATTTTAACCCATTTACACCAGTCTTGATCAGGCTTCCCACTTGCATCTGGCAGGGATTTGGGTGGAAAAGCAGTGAAAAACATCATGTCTGGCTCTTATTTTTTAAAGGCTGATGAATATCAGTAATCCAGGGATAATTTTTGGTGGGTGGTGAGATTAAAGGTGGGGCAAACCCTGCAATTTCAGTTTTCACAAGTGTTTACACACAAGAGAGAAAATCAAGAGAAATTGGGTTTAGTGATGAAATGACCAAATTTTTCTGGTTTTTAAAGGAGAGGTGGGCGACCCCCCCCGGGAGCCCCCAAACCTCCCCTTCCCTGCTCCCCACCCCCAGCGCCGAGGGACGAGGTCGGGGCGCCGACGTGTTTTGTATTTTTTAATAAAGTTCGTAATCCAATGGACACACAAAACAAAACTGCGCTGAGAAAAAAAAAAAAAACAAAAAATAAACCAAAAAAAAAAAACAAAAAACCAAGTTCCATAAATTAATTAAGTGTTAGGGGAGGCGAGGGGGGCCGGGGCAGAGTCTTTGTACAAGTGTATAACACTTCCACAGCTGATGAGACGAGGGGATGTTTAAATGAAGCGCACTTACAAATGAGTGACAATACAAAGTCTGAGTATGAAAATAAGATTTTTTTTCTCTGAAAACACATTTTTGGCACAGATTAAAAAAAAATGTATGTTGTGGGGATTTGATTTTTTTTTTTTTAAAGTCAGTATTATATATATTTATATATATTATATATATATTTATATATACACACACCCACTGAGTTCTGCATATCCCACCAGGAAGGAAAAAAGCTCTCCCTTTTGTTTTGTTTTTTGTTTGCTTTGTATTTTCTTGTTTTTCAGTGTAAACTGTACATCCCAGATGAAGAGAAGACGGCTGCAGCAGGGGCAGGTGGAGGAAGAGGAAGGTTCACATCCGGAAAAAACACCCCCCCCGCCCCCCCTCCCAAAAAATAAACAACCCCAAAAGAAGAAAACAAAAACAAAAAACCCAACGAAACAACCAATAAAATAAAAAATGACTGTGAAATGCTCCTTGACCCACAAATCTCAGCAGAGTCCCTGCGGAACGTCCACGGCGCGCGGTCAATGTGTGTCAAGACATCCAGAACGTCACAGCGTCTCCAACTGTGCAAAGTCCGAGTCACTAATTTAGTGCAAAGGCAGTTCAGGTTCTTTTTTATTTTTTTCCTTTTTTTTTTGTTAAAAAAAATAAGCCATCCTTTTCTCTTTTTTTTTTTCTTTTTTTTTTTTTTTTTCCTGTGTGGTTTTTTTTTTCCCCAAAAAGGAGGCACGGGAACCCAAGCCCAGTCCACCTGCTGAGTGCATCAGTTGTCCGTAAGCTAAAGCAACATGTAAACATCCAGGGTTTGATCGAGGCCGGTCGGGCAGGAGGCTGGTTTCTGGCAGCATTTTTCTTGTTTCATAACCTTCTCTCCTTCTTTTGAATTAGTTTTATTTTAAAATTAATTTTTTGTGTGGTTTTTTGTGGGCTTTTTTTTGTTGTTGTTGTTGTTTGTTTTGTTTTTTTTGCTGCGGGGCCTTGGAAAAATTAAAAAAAATTAAAATTAAAATAATAAAAAGTCAGTAACTGGTAAACAGCTCATACCGACGCAATGACAATCATCAGGTGAGGAGAGATGTTGGAGATGCTGGCGAGGAGGTCCGGGGCCAGGCGGGACAGGTGGCTTTCCGAAAACTCGCAGGGTGGGAAGATCTGCAGAACGTAGGCAGGCTGCAGGGAGGGAAAAAACCACGGATCAGAGACAACCCATGTCTAAAAATGTTTAAAAATGGGACATTTTTGTGATGTTTTAGTTGTTTAAAGAATCCTAAATCTTGTATAAAAAAGAGGCCATGGGTTTTGTTTCCCAGGTGGGGAGTTTTCCTCACCACAGCTGTAAGAGCTGGCTGATTTAGCTGGGAAAGGCAGAAAAATTCCCATTAATTATCATTTCAGTGGCTGCTCCAAGCACTGGCTGCTCATTCTGGGCTCTTTACACCCAGAATTAAATTACACACACGTTAAATTGGCTTCAGTGCAGCAACACACCTGGAATAAACCCTCCACAGCACCAAATGCATTCTGCAAGAAAACGCCAGCTGTTCTGGAAAAATCAGGGTATGGGAAGAAACAAGGACTCTACTCCAGAGATAAAGAGCTGGGAAATGGATTTGGTTGCTTTTCAGCCCAAGATGATGGAATGGGGAACACACCACACACACATTTAGGGTTTCTGCTTTGGGGTCACTTTCATCGATTCCATCAACAATTCTATGGATCCCACCAATGACTCCATGGATCCCATCCATGTGCGAAGGGTGATGGAAGCGTGGGGGTTGTTTGACCAACAACCCCAGGCAGCTCCAGCAGAACCCCAAGCAGGTAGGGACTGGCTGGGTTTCCCCGTGGCGCTGCAGGGGTTCCGTGCCCGTACCTGGTTGGAGCCGGGGTTGGGGACGTTGATGATGCCTGCGGCCTGCTTGGCCTGCAGGTAACTGATGAACGCGGCCTTGAGCGACTCCGTCTGACTGACCACGTCCTCCTGGTCCCGGCCGCAGGGCAGGGCCAGCAGCAGGCAGTAATCGCTCTCCACCTGCAACGGAAGGACTCGTGCTCAGGGAAATGCTGGATGAGTGTGTGTTTTCCAGCCCTCCATCCATTATCTGGGGGGAAAATCCTCACTTTGAACTCCTTCATGTTACAATTTGTTCCCCAGAGAAGCTGTGGCTGCCCTTGGGTCCCTGGAAGTGCCCAAGGCCAGGCTGGACGGGGCTTGGAGCAACCTGGGATAGAGGAAGGTGTCCCTGCCCATGGCAGGGGTGGGACAGGCTTTAAGGCCCGTCCAACCCAAACCAGTCTGGGATTCTGTGATTCCAACACTTGCTGAGAGCATGGCCACGGTGGAAAGGATTGAAAATGCATTTTCATGGCCACCTGAACTCCCCTTCCCACCTTACTCAGACACACTGAAGCCAGCAGGAGTTTTTCCCAGGGCTGAGGCTGACTTCAGAGTTGCCCAGCTCTCTCTCCCTTTTCCATAAATGCAGTGTAAGAGCTATTGCTCACCACCTGCAATCCATGTTCACCCTCTGGGTTGAAGGAATCACTGATAATACCAGAATCCCAAAACAGTATCATAGGATCTCCTGGATTGGAAGGAACCCACAGGGATCATCGAGTCCAATTCCAGGCCATGCACAGCATCCCAACAATCCCACCCTGTGCCTGAGAGCTCCTGGAGCTCTGGCAGCCTTGGGGCCATGCCCATTCCCCAAGGAGCCTGGTCAGCGCCCCAGCACCCTCTGGGTGGAGAAATCAACGTGACAGAAGCCCAAGTTTCTGGGAGCTCTGATGGTTTTCAGCCCTGCAGCTGGTGAGACCCTCTGAGCACACGGAATCCCAAACCCCCTCCCTGCCCGGGCCCTCACCATCATTCTCCGTGCGACCCCCTCCAGCTGGGAGGCCTCGAGCCGCATGCGCTGTGCGATCCGCAGCGGGGGCCCTCCCTCGGGCGCCGGCAGCGACCGGTGCGCCAGGACGTTGTTCCCGGACACGAAGTGGAGCTGCACGGCCGCCGTGTCGTTCTTGAGAGCCAGGAGACCCTGCCAGACAATGGGGTATTTCTGGGAAGAGAGGGAGAAGAAGAGTTACGTGCAAAGCAAGGAGAAGGGGATCTGAAATCCCATCCGAGCTGCTCGGCTGCCGCCGATACTTCCATCGGAGGCTTAAAGGCTCAGCAGAGGTGTAACACCAGATCAACCCTCTACACGCCAGGCCTGGGTTAGATTCTGCTAAATCAGGAATTCAGTCCTTTTCCTTCCAGCTGGCCAGTCTGCCTGGGTGGATCCCATCATCCCAATCCCTCAGCCGCCCACCCAGCACATGGCTGTCCCCAAACACTGTTTTCCCTTTTGTAAGTGGACAAATTGAGAAATAACAACAGGGTAGGAACTGCTCAAGGTTATATAGGAGATACTTGGTACTGAACACAACCCTCAGCTCCTTGTTGGTACCTGTTCCTCATCGCCTCCCTCCTTTTCCTCATTTTCTACTTGTGAGAGTGGTTTTTCCTTTTTATTTAAATGAAATACACCAACACTCTCCCCTGCCCATGAGGAAACACCTTCCAGGAAAGTGCTGGCTATAAAACTGACTTGGAACAGTAAACATGGCTAAAATCCATCAAGGACAAAACAGCCCAAAACCCAAACAATGCCTTTTCTGCATCTGAAGTCTTTGATGCAAGAAAGGTCAGATTTGGTGCTATGGCTGAGACAGAACCAGGTGATTTCTCCCCGGATCACGAGTATGACACTCACTGTCAAGAGCTGGACCATGTCCACTGGTCTCTGGGACACGGGGTGAGGTGACGGCTCCTGCTTGAGCGTGGACTGGGGCTCTGGACGGCTGAGGGGCGGCCCCGACGTCGTGGGGATAAACATGGATTGCTTGGGAACTGCTGGCGGCTGGTGCGGCGAGGGAAGCTCCTGCTTCATGGAGATGGCGACGGGCGAGGGGTAGGAGGTCTGGCTCGTGTCCCCTTGTGCCCTCTGGAGGTGGACGTGGGGGTCCATCTGGGCCGCGTGCCTGTTCACAGGGGGGTGGTGACTCTGCTCCGGCCCTGCTGCCGATGGGCCCTTGGGGTCCTGCGGGATCTGAGGGGTCTTGCTGCGGACTGGCTGGCTGGGGTGCGAGTGCTCGCCCTCCGGCAGACCCTGGGAAGCAGGAAGGGGGGGAAAAGGAAAATGTTTAGGCCGAGGGTGTGTTCCGCCCCGTTGTAAGACTGCCAGGACACCATCAGATTCCTGGTGGAGACATCCATGTCACAGCATCAGCCCCGCTGTGGTAGCACCTGGGACAGTCCCTCACTTCCAAGCCCACCTGAGCTGAAACCCCACTCCCTGAATCCTGTCCCAAGCCCATCCCTAGCCTTGCCATCCATCCAAGGATGACTGACCCATGCACCACCTCGGTACTGACAATTCTCTCCCCGACGCCTCTACATCCAGAAACCTGCAGGCAACTTCACCCCTCCTGGTTGGAGTCCCAGAGGAGTTCAGGAAACGGCTTGTCTCAGCTTCCTCTGATGCTAAGCAGCATTTGAACCCCATTTTCCCCAAGAAACAGCTCAAAACGCTCCAGATTCCAGGGAGATGGATAAAGGGGTTTTTTTCTCACCTGAGACGGGGTCATGCTCCGGGAGGGCAGCCCGATGGGCGAGGCGCCCGGGAACTGCGGATGCCCGAGCTGTGCCGTGTGGTAATTCCTCATGTCGCCGTACACGGAGCGGTAATCGTGGAAGGAGCTCCCGGCGGGATGCATGATCTGCACCCCGTGTGGGACCACCACGGGCTGCGTCAGGGGCAGCCCGGGCAGCTGGCTGCCCGAGGGCACGCTGAGCAGCCGGGGCTCGCTGTGGGGAGAGTGGGCCATCTTGCCTTCCGAGGATTTGGGAGTCTCTTTCCCGGGTTGCGGGGTCTTACTGACCGGGGGAGTTTTGACGGCCCCTTCAGGTGTCCGGGATTGCCGCGTTTCCGAGTGGTGCTCGCCCACAGCGGCCATGTGCGGGTGCATGATCATCCTGACGTCCCGCGGGACGTTGTA
Source organism: Cyanocitta stelleri (assembly GCA_026167965.1). Classification (NCBI taxonomy): domain Eukaryota; kingdom Metazoa; phylum Chordata; class Aves; order Passeriformes; family Corvidae; genus Cyanocitta; species Cyanocitta stelleri. The sequence goes on along the minus strand of JANXIP010000030.1, from coordinate 640,499 downwards.
CTGGTCCAGCCGGAGGCTGCTGGGGTGCATGCGGTAGTCGGGCTGCATCACCAGCACGTCAGACTGCACCGGGGCTGGCCCGCGGCACACCGCGTGGAAGTGCAGCTCCTCCTCGGGGGGGTGCTGGGAGGACAGCGGGGGCATGACGATGTCTCGTATGGGCGCTGGCTGGGGCGTGCTGGATCGCTGAGGTTTGATCTCCATCTGGGGTTGCAGAGCAGCTCGGGGGGAGTGGAGCGCTTCCGGGCGGATGCCGTAGGGAATGCCGGAGAGAGGAGGGGTGTTCATCCTCACCTCACCCTGGGACAGATGGCCCAGGGACACAGTCTGTGTTACGCTGTGGGGGGGCATGATAACAGATTGCTCGGGATGCATGCTGGATATGTACTGTGGAACGGGAATTCCCGGCGCCAGCATGACTGGGGTGCTGCTGGACAAAGCCGGGGATGAGGTACTGCCGGGATGACAGGCCCGGGGGAACGGCGACGGCGAGTGCCCGCTGGTACGTGGCGAGTGTGGCTCTTGTTTGGTGACCCCCAGGTGGGAGATGGCCCGGTCGGTCGGGGTGCTGGGCCCCGAGCTGACGTGGTTCGCTTCCGAATGCATCTTCCCAGAGAGGGAAGGGTGGTGAGGACTAACTCCAGGACTCAGGCTGGAGGGCTGCAGAGTCTTGGTCTCCACTTTCAGAGCAGCTGGGTCAGACAGTTTTTTATTCACAACCATCTGGTTATGGACCAGCACGGGTGGAGTGTTTACCGTCTGTGTCAGGACCTTGCCGGGCTGAGATGCTGGGGTCTGGACAGCGAGGTGAGACGAGTCGGGCTTGTCCAGCGCGGTGCGCTCCTGCTTGACGGAGGAGATGACGGGTGAGGTGTTGTAGGGCTGTGTTCCAAGTACCAATGAAGAATGGGTGGAAACAGTCCCGTAGCCCGCCGAGGCCTGGGAGCCTTTCGGTGCCGGCTGGGATGGCGTGATAGGCTCCTGTTTAATCTGAGACTTGGATACAGACTGCTGGAACTCAATGTCCACAGCGCTGGCTGGGGGAATCTGGCTGATCTTGGCACTGATTCGCTGAGGGCCTTCTGTCTTCTGCCCCGAGTAACTCAGGAGCACCACACCTTCCGAGGTGTTCACCCGCAGCCCTGGACTGGACCCAGTCTCCACAGGCCTCTCCTCGATAATGGACATTGATCCTGGATGAAACCTGCTGTTATCATTTGTACTTGATCTCTGCTTAAATTTCGGCGAGGGAGCATTGACGAGGCAGGTCTGGGTTTGGGGAGCTTGTTTCACCAAGGTGATCCTCGGAGCCTCCTCCAGATCCACACTGTGGGGCATTCTGCTGATGACAGAAGTGGCTTTGGGAGCAATCACTGTGTTGATCTTTTCCTTCTCGCTGAACACCGGCGCTTCAGCCACTGGTGGGTCCAGGGCATTGGTGATGGGAACGGCCGGCTTCTCCTCAGAAACCGGCTTGATGGCCTCCACGGCAGGGTGAAGAGGAGCCTCCTCCAAGCACGGCGCGCTCACCGGCTCGGCGTGCGTTGTCGTCACATGCGTGGAGGTTATGCTCGTTGCTGAGACGTATTTGGGCTCCATGAGTATCTTCCTCAAAGTGCTGGAGTTTGTGTCGATATCTGATGCCTTTGTGTCTGGTGGGAGAGCGGGCGGGGGTGTGGAACGGGCACGGGGGTCCTCGTGCCTGACCACCCACTCCGGAACCTTGGCAGTGCCGGAGTGAAGGGGGACGATGGTGGTGGGCACCGGGTTGGGCAGCTTGGCCGCCGCTGTGGGAACAGCAGGAAGGGCCGCATTTGGGGCACTCGGTGGCGTGATGGGAGCGTTCTCCAGGGGCGACCGGATCTTGAACCCGCTCTGACTCCCCTCATCCAGGAGGACTGGCGGGGCACCCAGGTCCAGAGGAGCCAGAGCAGGAACCTTTGGAGAAGTGCTGCTCTCAGGGACAGCCTCGTGTGCAGCCACGTCAGCAGCCACAGCCTTGGTGACATCAGAAGCGCTTGGCTCCATGGATGCTGTGGGTTTGATTTGCTTTTCCTCCTTTGAGGCTTCTTCAGGTTTTGTCTTTACTTCATTGGCGGGGGGTGATTTGCTCTGCACCCTCTCCGGCTCGAAGGTGTTGACTTCGGTGGCATCACCCTTCCTGCTCGTGCTCTTCTTGCGTCTCTGCCGCGTGGTTTTCTGACGGCCCTTTTCCTTCCGAGCAACTTCAGCCTCCTGCAAGGTCTCAGCCTCCTGTGCAGAGTTGGAAGATTCACTGAAGCTGACTTCAGACTCCTTGCTCTCTGTCTCCAATGTCGACGTGACAGAGCTGGGCACCGGCTGCACTGCAGGCTCGACGGCAGCCTCGGTTTCTAGGATATTGTTCACTGCCTGATCTGTCTCGGGCTCCATCTCCTCTCGAGGTGACTGCAATACCAAGGGCTCTGTGGTGATTTCAGCCTCAGATTCAGCAGGATACGTCGGCGGTGCAGGGAAGCTTTCTGTCTCCCCAGAAATATCATTGATGATGGAGCCGATGGCTGCTGCCAGCTCCGTTTCACTGGCCTGGTGTGCGGGTTTATCTGCTTCCTCCTCCTGACGGACTTCAGCCACATCTGTCGTTGGCTCTTTGTAGGCAGCAATTGTTGGAGGAGTTTCAGTGAGTTTTGCAATGTTCTCCACCGCCTGCTCAAGCTCGATCTGCTTTGCTAACTGGGCAGCCTCGGGTGACTGCTTGGGCTCCCGCATCACTTCCTTTTCCATTTCCGGAAATGAATCTTCTACCTCATTCTTAGTGAAGTGGGGTGGCAGGATGTCCTCTTTTGGAGGGCTCTTCATCTTGGGTGGTGACACGGCCACTGGCTCTGCCTCCTCCTCGGTGGGCCGCAAGGCGCCCTTGACTTCATCAACGTTGAGGCGTATTTCCACATTTTTGAGACAGACAGATGCCTTATCAACAACGGTTTTGGTATTTTTGTACCTTCCTCTTTTGGATTTCGTAACCTTTTCTGGCACCGGCTTCTTCTCAGTGATCTCAGCTGTGGGGATTTCTAGCTGGTTCTTCTCCACATCCAGTTCCTTCCGATCACGTTTCTGCTCGCTTGCTGCCGGCTCTTTCTCAGCAGCCTTTGCTTTATTGCCATTGTCACTGGTGCTCGATTCCTGACCACTTCTTTCAGCAGCATCTTCGGATTCAGCCGTGGTATCGGCTTTCGGTTCATTCTTCCCTTTCTTCCCCTGTTGGCTGGTGGCAGCTGATGAGTGACTGTGTGTGAGCTTCTGGGATCTAGGAGACCTCCAACCCTCTGCAGGTTTAGGAGCTTCCACAGTATCTTTAGTTTCAGCCTCCTCCACCTCTTGTTGTACCGGTTCGGTCTTTATCGGAGAGATGTCCTCCTCTGGCTTACGGCGGGTTTTGGGAGGTCTTCCCCTCCTTGGGGTTGTGGGAACAGTTGTCACTGCTTCCTGCGGTTCCTTTTCCCCTCTTTTCCTGGTGGACCTAGTGACCTCCATGGAGTCCTTCACTGGAGATGGGCCTTCATTGTCCCCTGTGGTCGCATAGACTGACCTCACGTTTCTGCGCCTGGTCCGGCCTATTGGCAAGCTCAGCTCCACGTTTTCTGGCTCTGCAGCAGAACTCGGGGATTTAGCAGCATTCCTTGAAACCTTTTCTGCCTCCACTTTCAATTCAGAAAGCTTCTGGGTCTCCCCACGAGGAGAGCTTGACCTTTTCAGTTTTTCACGGTCAATTCTTTCACTCTTTCTTGTCACGGGCTTTTCCGTGACATTAGCTGCAGCCGACTGCACGGGAGTCTTGGACCGTTTACTCTTGTAGGATTTTTTATCTTTTACAACAACCGGAGGTTCCACTTCCATGTCATTGTCGGAAACGGGTGGCAAGACCTCAGCAGCCGCCTCTGCCTTTTGACTCACACCAGCATCGGTGCTGGCAGAGGGTGGAGGATTTTCCTCTTTAGGTTCCACAGCCTCATCTGACTTCTGAACTAGCTTGGGCGGAGGTGGAAGTAGCTGGGCAGCCTCAGGTTCTGGATCTACGCTGATGTCTGCATCGGAAAATGAGGCCCCAGGAGTGGGAGGTTTGGTATCCAAGTATGAAGGATGCTCTGTTGCCACAGCATCTTCCTCTGGTGCCAGCGTTGTAGCAACAATTTCTTTACTTGCTTCTACAACTGGCGGAGGTTCTGTTTGCTCAGGAGGTTCCATTTTGACAGGAGCTGTGAGTTCAGGAAAAGGTTTTTGTTCCTCTGCTGCAACAGCAGGTTCAGAAGGTTTCTCTTCTTTGACAGAAGCTGGTTCCACCAGGACCTTGTCACTCACTATTTTCTCAGGAGCGATGGGAGCGATGGGTTCTTGTGGGAGGACGGTGACTGAAGAAGGACCAACAACTGAGGAAAGTTTATGTTCTGTTTCTTTACTATCAGGAACCATTTCTGGTGTTTTCGGCCTGTTTTCTTTATCTTCCTGTTTCTCCACTTCTTTTGGTTTCTGATCTTTCTCCTTTTCTTTCTGCTGCATTCGTGTCAGCTCAACAAACCTACTGTGGAAGAGAACCACTGGCTCTTGCACCAAATCAGCCGTGCTGTTCATCCCATCGGAGGAGGACTGTCTCCCATACAACCTTCCGGAGATGAAGTCCAGATCATCATCTTTCCTCTCTAAATGCTGCAGGCGTTTGGAGTCCTGTTCAAAGATTGAACTGTGCAAAAACCGAGAAGCAAACAGTTCCTGCCGCTCTTGTTCCTCCTCTTTATGATCTTCTTTCTTATCATCCAGTTTTCCACCTTCGGAATCCGTTCTGATTTTTTTCTTCTTCATATACCAGGATGGAATAGGTCTTGGAGCCGAGTCAACCTTCTCTTTGTCTTTGTTGTTTCTGAAACTAGCAAATCTTGAATCCCAGTCTAGAAAGGACCAGTTTTCCTCTCTGGAGGAAGAGAGGGATTTAGCCCTTTCAAGCAATGCCTTTGTGTCGGGTGTGATTGTCTTGTCCAACGCGAAAGAGTAGAATTTGTTTCTTTCTAAGGAACTGGACTGGAGTCTTTCCTCTCTTTCACGGAACTTCTCTTCTCTGTCCCTTAATAAAAAAGACAACCTGGAACTCTCTAACAAGGACGAGGCTTTTGGGGAATGGGGCTTGTTTTCGCCATCATCATCCGAATCCGAAGGCACCTCCCCAGGTTCCAGGTCTCGGACAGACCGTTTCCGTATGCTGTCTCTTTTCACGATGCTGCTTGGAAAGCTGATATCGACTCTCCCAGGCTCTTGCTTCACTTGGGTTTCCCACCTACTTGAGTCTTCCTCAGAACTCAGCACTGAGAGTTTTATTTTAGCCATTTCTGCCATCTGCTCCCTTCTGCTGGAATCATAAGGATTGAATTTCAGTGAGTCCTCCCTCACAGTCATGTTGGAGTATGAAAGACCCTTTTCTTCTATTTTAGGTGACTCTTTGGTTTCCTTCAATGGCATTAACCTTGGAGAATCGAGCGTGTCCTCATCCTCGTGGAACGGGAAGTGTCTGATACTTGGGGAACAGGACATCCTTTCGGAATCCTCACTCACCTGACGAGAGCTTCTGTAGTTCCTTTCTCTCTTAGTGCTAATTTCGAAGTCAAACTGGTCAGTCTTTTTCCTTTTACTCGGTGGAGAGTCATCGGTGACGTCTTGTGGAGGCTTTCCCACCTCATGAACCAGACTCCGCTTTTCATATTCGTCCACATCTTTCTTTGGACTGCCAAACTTCTCCGACTTTGCAATCTCCATTTCCAGCTGCTGTTTCAACCTGCGACTTTGCTCCATTTGTTTCCGGTAGCTCTGCGTGTGGTCAATGTCAATGCTGATTTTCTCCTCCGTGTCAGCCGACTGAGTTTTCTCTTGGCCAAGTTTATGGTCTGGTGTTTCTTCAGGAAGACTGGAGTAGTTCTTCCTTGAGTCCTCTCTCTCCGTTCCCTGCTCATCCAGCAGCTGTACCTGTTTATGCTGGGGTTTTACTGGGTTCAGTTTTTTAGTAGGGAGTTCCTGAACTTCCACAGGTTCATCAGGTGTCTCCATGAGCCTCGCCTGCAGATCCAGGGTGGGACGCATGCCAATCCCACCAACATTAAGAGTGTCCTGAATTTCTTTGGGACTAGTAACGGGAACAAGTCTTTCCAGTTTGAGTTTTTTAGATTCCCTTTTAATCATCTCCTTCCTCAGGGGTTTTCTCTCCAATTCTCCTTCCCTTAACACTGGTGCTTCTCTAGATGACGCTGTCGCATCAAGCTGCTTTTTCAAAACCATGCGCGCATCCTCCTCATCTTGGCTACTCCGTTTTACATCCAGTTTTTGCCTGTCAGGCTTCGGATTTGCATCGGCAAAACGCCTTTTACGAGCCTCCAACTTGTCTAAATCAACTGCATTGGCCCCCTCAGAAGGCTGCTCTGTCTTCAAGTGCTTTTTGGGTTTCATTTTTCCCTCCTTGTCCACCACTTCGATGTGACTGGCAAGGGCTTTCTCCTTCTGTACCTTGGTTCTGACGGGTTCTAGTTTAGACTGCTCAGACTTGGCTTGCTCAGCCTGGGACGTCTGGGTTTTCTGTTCGAGCAGCGGGGATTTCAGAGTGTCGTTATCCAGCTTTGCCCTCAGTTTCTCCAGTGCAGGCTGATCGATCACCTTCCCCTCCTTTTCCTTCACACGGGTCAGCACAACACAGGGCATCAATTCCAGGCGGTTCTTTGCTGTCCCTTCTTTGTCACCCCTCTCTTTGCTTTGTTTACTGTTGCCCTTCAGTTTTTCTGGGCTGGGCTCTCTCTCATTCTCCTGATCCGTTTCCGAGGACTGAGAGCTGGGTGAATGGATTTTCGCTTTTCGTTTCTGCTTATCTGCTTTCTCCTTTTCTATTTTTTCTGGCTTTTCCTTCCTCACCAAGCGCTTCTCCTTGTCCACCCTCTCCTGCTCGAAAACGCGCTCTTTCTCCACTTTCTCGTTTTTTGCATATCGTTCCACACGGGCTTTGTCGAGCTTGTCGTATCGCGGAGGGGACAGTGAGCTGCAGCTGCCACTGCGATCCGAGGACCTGCTGTAAATCCTCCTCTCCGAGTCGCTCTGCAGCCGTTCCGACTGCGAGGGGGACGCTCCGGGGCTCTGCGGGCGCCTGGAATGCGTTGGGCTCTGGCTCCGCTCGATCGGTCTCCGTTCGTGGTCTCTGTCCCGATCGGATTCGAACCGCTCCCTCTCCCTCTCCCTCTCCCGTTGCCGGTAGCTGTACTCCCTGATGTCCTGCTCATACGGATCTCCCCGGTAATCCCGGTACTCGCGAGGGTCGTCATAGTATCGTGGGTCATAGTAGTCTCCTTGGTAGGGATCCCACTCAGCGTAGAATTCTCTGCCACGAGCTGGGTATTCCCGCCGAGGATCTTCAGGATATGTCCCCGGGGTCCGAACAGTCTCGTAGTAAGTACGGTCAGGGGCGTATTCGTAGGATCCTCTTCGCTCGTCTCTGCTAAACATAAGAATAAAAAGATTCTAGTTCTCCTTCTCAACCAATGTACTCTGTTACCACAGGTTTTTTGCTATCTAAAGGAATGATTTTTTTTCCTATGTGCATCAAGGCAGCTGCACAAAGAGGTCTGGCAAAGAATCTGTGTGCAGCGAACCAAATACTTTGTTAACTTATCAAACCGAAGGTACTTCATGGGTAATATCGCAACAGCTCTTCCAAGCATTGTTACACCACCCTCACTCCTTTGTTTTTGTCAAATTCAAACCTTGCATGAAATGAAGGTAAAACCAACACAGCACCTGTGCACCCACACAGCGCTGGCAGGGTGAAGACACCCCCTTATCCAGAACCTGAGACCTTCTGAGACCTTTGAGTCAAATCAAAATTCAGGGGTGGAATCTCTCCATTACTAAGCAGCAAAGTGGTGGTAACATTTCTTTAAAAATCCTAAGCCCTGCAAGTGATCTTTTAATTCCCAAATTAGCTCCTTCACTGCATGTGACTTGCTGGTGTTGCCTGTTTACAGTAAAACCAAGTCAACAAATATCAGGTTGTTTATAAGGTCACGTGAAGTCATTCAGCAAAGTAAATCAAGCAATTAATGTTGTTATTTCAATACCTCCAAGCAGCAAAAATAAGTCATTTGTAACACTGAACATGGCAGGGAGGTGGAATAAAGCTGGAGTTCTTGATTCCCCACCATTACAGAGTGTTCTGCACACTCCGTACAAAGGTGGGGTTGGGCTCTGCTCCCGGGGAACAAGGGACAGGACAAGGGCAAACGGCCCCAAGCTGCGCCAGAGAAGGTTCAGGTTGGACATCAGGAGGAATTTCTTGATGGAAAAGGTGGTCAGGAATAGGAAGGGGCTGCCCAGGGAGGTTTGGAGTCTCCATCCCTGGAGGTGTCCAAGGAAGGCCTGGACATGGCACTCAGTGCTCTGGGCTGGGGACAAGGAGGGGATCAGGCACAGGTTTGGACTCGATGACCTTGGAGGTCTTTTCCAACCTAAATGATTCTGGGATTCCTCACAGGTTTATCTGGCTTCACAGTTTATGTTTTATGTTAAAAGCTGGCAGCTTCCACCTTTTAAGAAAATAACAAAATTGAAAAAGGGACAAAACAGGGAAGATGAAAACCTCACACTGCAAGTGAAGTGGGATGTTGTGAGAAGCAGCTGTGAAGTTAAAAATATTGATCAGGGATTTTGCTTTTTCATGTCTGGTTTGGTTTTTTTTTTCCTTTAGGTCCTGTTTAGACTGGCTCCAGCTACAACCCCGAGAGAAGGTGGGGTTTGTGCAGATCTCAGCACCTCTGCAAGGAAGAGCTCGGAGGGGCACCAGAAGCTGCAGAATTACAGGAGTCACTGCAGAGCTCGCTCCGCTGCTCCACGATCCGTTATCCCTATGGATCTCCTAATGACTGTGTGAGCAGAGTGACAGAGAAGGAAAAATCAGACTAACGTGTGCCCAAACACCAGAAATCAGGGTCCTGCTCAGGATTATTCCACGGCAAAGACAAGCCCACCCGAGTCCTGTGTGCTAAAGAACATCCAATAATGCCCTTCTCTTGCCTGAATCCGGCATAGTGCTGAGGAAATGTTTATTGCTGGCACATCACAACATCTGGCAAGGCCTGGGGAAGGCACACTTGTATTTCCATTATGCAAATCCTGATTGCCAATTTCCAAACCCTGCTCGCTTTTAAATCTGCTCATTTTGCATTATGTCAGACCCATCTATTTCACTGCAAAAAATGCTTGGGTTTATCCAGCTCCCAGGTATAATCGGCATCACGCTGGGCTGACTCCTGGGCAAGGCACAGCCCTAACAATGAGCCAGGCTCTGAAGGGAATAAAACATGGGTATTTTTTCAGTCAGTGGAGGTAAAAAAGCCCAAAATGTGGAGTGTTTCTGTGCCAGGTCTGCAGGGATAAATAAGTGGCTGTGCAGCATGTGGTGCCAGCTGCTGCCAAGGGGCAGCCACACAGGACACAGCTTTATTCAAAATAAAAATGCATCCTTACTCAAATTGTCTTATTTTATCAAGTTACAAACAAAACTGTTGGGAAGAGGGAGGTGGAGGATCAGATTTTACTCTCTGCTCAAGGGCTGAGCAGCAGGAGTTTATCAGACTTTATATACACCCACCAACACACACATTTCTCTGTTACAGTTAAGCTGCTCTTTGCATTCCTAAGACGTGATGAATGACTCCCAACTGTGTCCTGGTGACCCACCAGAGAAACCGGATACCAAAATATGGATCACGCAGACAACTGAAACCTCCACCTCAGCAGGAATTCCAGTAACCAGCTATGCCTCGGATGTGTGAGATCCTGCCTGCTCTCATCTGCACAGTTTCAGTTTGATCCCATAAATTTGTTAAAAAAAATAGTGAAGAGGTAAAAAAAAAAATTAGAAATGCAGAGGTGTTTTTAGTAAAACTTTAAAATAAGGATAAAGTTGAGAGGAACAAAAAATTGTTTAAGAATTATGGCCTGAAGAAAGTTTGATTGTAAGATGATGAGGACAATGACTGTAAAAGGATTGTGCAAGGTGATGTTGGAAAACAAAACATATAATAAATATATTGGTACATGCCTTCTTTCTGCCAGCATTTCATAGAAGTCTCTGATATCTTGACCTGTTTTCTCCATGGAATGATAAAACGCCAACTGACTCTCCCGATTTGCAAAGTCCACCTGAAAAAGAAAGGGGAAATCACATTCAGTCACAGAAACATCCCATTCTGCCAACATTTCCCTGTCTGCTGAAGGTGGGAGCAGATCTAAAAATGGGGGTAAAATTTAATTTAAAAAGTCAAACATTTCCCAATTGTGGCCCTGCACATCCCCAGGAACAAAGATCTTTCTCAGTGGAGCTGTGTAACTACCTCCTTACTATGTTGTTGTAGCTGCCAGCCCAGAGGTTTCTGTTGGGCAAAGCAGCAGGAAAAATACACATTATTATCGTGGTATTGATGTTTTTAATGCCAGGACAGTTCCAAAGTCCCTTTTATCTCAGGGAAGTGCTACAGAAGGTCAGGATTATGAATCTATTCCAGACTCCACAGTGTTTGCCCAGGGTTATAGAGCAGGGAAAGAACCAAACCTCCTGAACTGCAGCTCCCTGTTCCAGCTACTCCAAAAGTTGGTGTTTTCTAGCCAAGGATGACAATACTAAGATGCCAATGGTGTAGTGCAAAAAATGAAGGATTAGAATGGATTTCATTACGCGTATGCCACATAACGGAGTATTTTTAACATTCCAGTTCCTGTTATTTTTTAAATCATCCTGTGTGTAACCACAGCAATGGAGCACAGACACACATTGGGGGTGTTGCTTATTCCAAAATCATTAAGCAACAAGACCCACACAAGATGTGAAACTTTTAAGGGACCACACGCTTTCCTGCAGAGGAAGGTGACTGCTATCCAACACCACGCTCAGAAACTACAGGATATCCAACTTTCAGCCCTAGGTGAGGTGGGAAGCTGTTGAGATCATGCCTGACATCACTGCCCACTCTTTAGGAGAGGAGAAAGGAGGAGGAGGAAGATAATTCAAAGGGCTGGCTGACACCTCACGTCCCCAGTTAGTGGGGCTGATGGGACAGTCAGAACAGGTATCACCACATTCACCCAAATCCAAGATACTCCTGGAAATGTTAAGTGTTGCCCCAGGAAGAAAAATATTTTCTGTGTATTTTTTTAAGTAGTGTTTTCAATTATTGTTTAAAATCTGTTGCAAGGAAGGACGAGATGATCTTTAAGGTCTTTTCCAACGCAAACCATTCCCTGATTCCATGACTGCATGTTGAGGTTACTGTACCCCAGAGCCTGGACATCAGCATGGGGCAGCTGGAACACAGCCATGTGTTTTCCTGGAGGAACTCACACCTTCAGATTTCCCTTTTTTAACACGAAAACAGACAAAAGTTTGCCTTGGATTGGGGTAAACGAGGCAGTGACACGGACACCAACACTCAGGAGCTCAGAGAGACAAGTTCAGCGAAACAAACGGCAGAATACTGGAAAAGGCTTTATAAGTAACAGTTCAGGATTCCCTGACATCTTGATAAGCCGAGTATAAAAATATAATTTAAGCCTTTGATATGTGGGACGTGTGTGTCCCGCCAAGTATTCTTTGAGCCTGGCAGTCTGCACTGCCAGCATTTAAGGGGGAAGGCCTGAACACAATTTGTTTCTCTTTTTTTGCCTGTTTTGCTTTAGTTTGGAGGTCATTCTGCACACCTTAATTTTATTCCCACCGATTTTCCTCCCCTTGGTCTCTTTTACAGCTGCTTGTGCATATTCAATCTCACTGTAGAGAACCAGGGCCATGCCTTTTAAGCGGTCAAACACCACCTGTAAAAAACAAAAAAACAAAACAAAAACCAAATAAGAGCCTCATCCACAGGACTTAATGTCAGTCCCAACAAAATCCTAAAAGTCATGAGGATACCAGGAAGGAAATAATTTTTAGCAAGGTGAATTTCCAGGCTTTTCTGATGAGGCATATTGGAATGAAGAGACAATAAAAGGACACGGGACTGCTTTGAATTGTGGATATTGTGGCTTGAGGTATATTATGCCTTTATTTTGTTTTTCTGTATTTTACTTTGAATACTTTTTTCTTTGTTGACTGAGTTTTGTAGTATTTGTTAAGCTTTTTTTTTTTCTAATTTCCAATGTGTTTTAGGGGGGAAAAAAGGTAAAGGGAACAGTTAATCCCAAAGTGGAACCAGCTTTTGTTATCAATCTGCAGTACCACTCACCAGTTGCTAAACGCCCAATTTCCAAATATTGCCTTCCTTTAGTAGCATAAATGTATTATTCAAGCAACAACAGCTACAATAAAGAATGTCAAAGCTGCAACACAAACCCACAAAAATCCTTTGGGGAGGCCAGACCCTGATCCTGCAAAGATTTACACACATTGCTTAATTTTAAGCACATCCATGTCCAATAAAAATACACAGGACAACTCCCACACTGGAGTTTAAGCATGTGATAAATCACTTGCATGGGAGAGGCTCCCGCTGCATGACATGGGTGTGTTGCACCATTGTTGACTTTCTCTCTTTTTCCATGTACTTTTGGCACCGTGACTGTCCTGACTGCTTTTAAAAAGTCTTTTTTTCTTGGTCTGACGAAAAAAAGCATAGTTATGTCTAATTATGTAATTAGCAAGTATGAGTAATTACGCAATTAGACTGCTGTTCTTCCAACTAACATTTAAGAAGGTTTGCTGGGGAGAGACTGTACTGCACAAGAGCAACAAATGGTTTCCAATACTCAACATCTCGGCTCACTCAAAATACTTGGTTTTGGTTGCTGTCTATGCTGACAGAGCCCTGTCAACCAAATTCCACCCCAGAGAGAATTTTTTCTACCTGAGCTATAAAGCCCTGGACAGTGGGGGTTGAAAGGACAGGATGGGAAGAAAGGAAGACAGTAACGACTTGGAAGCACACGCCAAAGCCTCCCACCTACCTTCACCACAGGCCCGTATCGGCAGAAATGTCGGGTCAGATACTGATCCGTAACGTTTGTGGAAAGCCCATCTAACCACACGCAGTTTGTAGGCATGCTCTTCCCAAAACCCAGCTGGACACAAAAGGGCAAAACTTCCATCAGTACAGTGCAAAAGGGTTAAAACTCACTGAACAGAGCCTGCCTAATGAAAGACTTATTTGGAGAAGGCTGTTGTTTGTATGGATTTTCTAAAATTAGCATCTGGTGCAGGTGCAAGACAAAAATCAAAGAGCAATTAATGAAAATAATTCTGCTTGTTTAAACAAATAGAGTGTTTGACAACATTGGGTTCTTCTACAGTTTGAGAACGTCTGAGAAGTGACAGGTTGACAGCTCTGGGGCCTGACAGGCCCCATTTGCCATGGGGAGTGGAATGGATTCCCAGCACAGCCTTGCCAGACGTGGCCCTTCCAGGCCAGGGAATGTCAGTCTCCGAGTGCTCAATCCCAGGGTTCCGTGTGGACAGAGCCAAGAAAAATGCTGATTAATCCCAGTTAGGTGGTGGTTGAAACCATCATGCTCTGATACGATCTCACATTAAAAATCATCTTACTTCCATAAACTACGGTGCTGCAAAACATCCCACGATGCGGCAATGGAAGGAACAAGAAGGATACAGTCCAGGGGAGGATTTCTTTACCTTGAGCCGGTTATTTCCAAGATATTCCCCATCCATCTTCTTAATGGCTTTGCACACACTGGCGATGTCGCAGTACTGCAGGAACGCGTACTGAGGGACACCGTTCACCTTCTTAATGTCGATGTCCTGGGGACAAGCACAAAACACAACAACCCACAGTCAGCAGTCAATCTCATCTAAGAGGACTTGTTTTTTTCAGGGGCATGTGGCACAGCAAGCTCTTTAACTAATATTTGCTTCAGAGAGAGGATTTAAACAATAGCAGGCAGTTAAAACTTCGCTGTTCTGCTGCATCTCAAAACCAAATCCTTATGGAGCAGGGAAAGCTCTTCATCACGCAGATTTAAAATCCAAGCCCACAGAACTAAGCCTGACCTGATCAACAAACACCAGCTTTAGGCTGTTAATACTGTATCAAGAAGAGACAATTCAGGATCAAAGAAATACAGATTAATTTTCGGTCACAAAGGCTCAAGAGAAAACAACCTGCTCTGATTCTCATCTCTGAGCCAAGCAGGGCTTCTTTTCCAAATAAACATGATCCATCCTGTTCCTAGAAACACAAAGTGATGCCGGACTCATCCCTTGAACCAGCCTGGCTCAGGGCAAAGGCAAAAAAGATCCTCAACTTCAGTCACTGTTCCTCTTTAAAACCAAGCCACCATGGGCCCATTCACAAGTACAGCCAGAGGCTCACAAAGCCAAATAAAGGCTGATTTTAATCTATTTTAAAAAACCCAGCAAGTCAGGAGCTGACATTTGGTTAACAAACAAGCTCAGCACTAGCACTGGAAATGTACCCAAAGCCTCTGAATAAACTCATGATATTATGATTCACTCCGAGCTGAAAATAGGAGGTGGAGGGTTTGGCTTTATTTGTTGGAATAGAAGGAGCTGCCTTTGTGAGCCACACATGGATCTGAGCACAAATGTTCCAACATCCAGGACAGGCTAATTTCATGGTTAATAAATTTAGGGACAAGGCAGCAGTTTGGTATGGTCTCACCCAAGAGCTCTTTATCTGGGAAAACAGAGGTAAACAGGGATATTTACACAACTATTAGACTCCTACAGCCCTGGCCTAATGATTTAAGTGGAATATTAATAGAAAACTACACTTCCAAGTGTCTGAAGTAGCACGATTGCAACCACGGCAAATTATACTTGACCACTCACCCTGGGCAAGCAATTCCTTGTGACAGGCAAATAAAATATCATTATTGTGCTCATTACCCCTCAGAAAGGTTATAAAGCTGGTCCCTTCTGCACCTGAGCTTGCAAGTTTTCCTGGAAACAGCGAGGCAGTGCTGCCTCCCAATTCTGAGCCATTAATAATGCTGACAGGGAGCACCACGGCACACAAAAGCCAATTTACACTACCACTGATAAGCATCTTTATCAGGAGAGCTCTGCTGCTCTAACACTGGAAAAGGGTTCAAGCCACAGACATGGCACGAATTCATAAATCAGTATTGATGTCAAGGATAGAGCAGAGCTGGATACACAAGGGCTGCCAGACATCATAAAACGAGGATTTTATATTTGTCCACATTGTACATGGAAGCAACCTCCCCTTCTTTTGGGGGGTAGCAGGGTTGGGGCTCCTGGTGTGTGTGACTGATTCCTCTGCAGCGATAAGAACACGTCAGAGCAGAGTGAAGAAGGCACAGCACGTTCACAAGCACCCACAGCTGACACGGAGAACATGGACCATCTGAAGGCCAGACTCAACAGGAATCACAGAATGAATCCCAGAATGGTTTGGGTTTGAAGGGTCCTTAAAGCTCATCCAGTGCCACCCCTGCCATGGGCAGGGACACCTTCCACTGTCCCAGGCTGCTCCAAGTCCCATCCAACCTGGCCTTGGGCACTGCCAGGGATCCAGGGGCAGCCCCAGCTGCTCTGGGCACCCTGTGCCAGGGCCTGCCCACCCTCACAGGGGACAATTCCTCCCCAATATCCCATCTAACTCTGCCCTCCTTCAGCTTAAGGTTTGTCCTGTCACTCCATGCCCTTGTGAAAATTAATTAACTGGAGAGTTGCACCACTTTAATGGAAAATTCCCCTTATATATAACACTGACGTGAATTGATAGAAAGTCATGAGCAGAGGAGAGGGGGCTGCTCTCCCTCATCTGGATACTCCCCCTCAGCTGAAAACCCTAATCCCCCATGTGCCATCACTGATCCATCTGCTCCAATCTCCTCTGCCTGGGCACAGGGGCTGCTTCTACACACACTGACCAAGCCCTTTGTTCCAGGAATCAACAGGAAACTCAGATTCCCACAGTTGTAGGAGTCAACATGAAAACATCACCTGGCACATTTACATCCCAACTACCCAGTCAGCTTTGGAGCTACCAGGGGAGAATTACCAGGAGAGACATTTGTTGTAAAGACTCCTAGGACGGTTTTTACTGCTAAATTACCCCTCAACATTCATATGCTGAACTCCAAATACAAAGAAAAGCTTTCAGGTATATTCCAACAAGAATGACTCAGATTACTACAGAAAGACTGAATTATCCGTCGTTGACAGATTTAGCACCACTCACAGCATTTCACAGGTCTGTACAGAAGGGGGGGCAGTGCCACCCCACACAGGACACAATTCACATACCACTATTCCCCCAAAGCGCTGGAAGATGTTGCGAAGGTCGTGGTAGGTGGTTGTTTTTTCCAGGTTGCCAATGAACAGAGTTCTCGTTGCTTTTGGGTGAAACTCATCTATCCTTTCATCCAAAGGACGAAATTCATTCTCGCTTTCGGTTTCTAGGACAAAAGAGAGCAGGACATTTGTAATGACTGGAGATTTGGTTCATGTTGGTTTATTCAGGTCTCCTTCTTGATCTGAACAAAAGTAAGCACTGTCTTTGAGAAAAACACCCAGAACTGCACCCATGACTTGTTATTTACGTGGGATTTGGAATCTTTATATTCCACTGAGGAATCTGGCATCCTCAGGTGAAAGGGAGCTGCATCTTTCAACTGCTTCTCTGGAAATTTACTCTTAGCAAGTATCAACGTTTGAGTGCACGGATTCCAGTAAGGCCTCTCTGCACTTGGGGAAGAGCATGTGGCAGGAGTTTGTGTTCAGGAATCAATTTTTAAAGAAGCCATTGAAGTGCAGTCTGAGAACTTCACCACATGCTCAGGGCTGCAGCTCTCACTGGTTGGTCACGTGGGCTGTGCTGCTCAAAACGCAGCACTCGTTGGCTGTTTTAATTAAAAGGAGACAAAACGAGGCTGGGAGGACTCAGTGCTGTGCTCACACCACCCACTGGCAGCTGCTCCACTGAGACGTGGTAGATGAGATTGTTCCTTCCAGCAGATCCCACTCTTTGGGAGGATGGCAGCTTTCCTTCTCTGAGGCTTAAGACTGGAAGTCTCTTGCTGTTTGATCCAAGAGCATCCACTCTTTTTGCCCTGGAATTTATTGCGGCATTTTTCCCAGTTTCTTTAAAACATGTTTCCTACTTCTATTCTGCCTCTTTACGACAGCTCCTGAACACACCCAGAGCGGTCCCATGGGAGAAGGGCATGGACCTTACCTGGTCCTATCCAGGCCGTGACTTCAATCTGCATGCCAAAGAAAAGCTTTCCTTTGGAGGCATTTAGTGCTTTCTCCTGGTCCTCCTGCTGCCGGAAGAACACCAGGCCATACCGTTCCTCGGACGCGCCGTGGATCTGCACCGACGTCACCTTCCCGTACTTCTTGAATTCGTGGAAAAGTCCATCTTTAAGGCTTGTATCTAAACCAACAAGTAAACATCAGTACTGCAGAAACATAGCTTCTACCGACTCAGCAGCACCATCAAAGACATGAAGAACTCTGACTGCCTTTCTCAAATGTGACTTCATCCCACTAAACTCGGTGCTCACACAAGCGCCCTTTTTAATTTGGGATGTTAATTTTGCCAATGTCCAAAGCTTCTGACTGATCGTTCTCTTTGCCTGGAGTTTTAAACTCAAGAAACTACACACGCGAGGTTTTACATGGCTAAAGCTGGCGGTGGATGGTTATTGCTTCTAAGAGACACCCAGTTCCATGTGAAGAAGAAGAAATAAACAGGGATACTTTATTAAAATACCCACAGTGATACTGCACACAGCTGGGATGAGGTGTCTGGAATGGAGGCTGGAGTCATACAATGTTCAGTCCAGTCAATTCAGAAATATAACCAGGCAGATTCATCAGATTTTGCGGAATCTGACGCAAGCCCACACAATCTGTCTGGGAATTCGTGGGGTATTGACCTCAGCATCATGTCCTTTCAAGGAATATGACAGGCATTAAATCTACTGGAAGATACCAACACATGAGGTACCCTGCTCACAAGATTAACAGATACTATTTTAGCTCAGCCAGTGCTTTTGCATCCATGAATTCCATTAAAACTGTTTCACAACTGATCCCATGCTGGTTTTTCCTGTGGGATCTCTCCTGTGCTCAGCACAGGGAACAGGGAGTGATCATGGGCGCTCCTCAGTACATGGTTTCCTGGGTTATTTTCCATGCAATATCCATTGCCTTTACAAATATACTTTGGGGTGTTCTAAAGCACTCAAATTGCAACAGAAAACCCTCAACTTTTTGGATTAAGAAATTGAAGGGTGAGAGGTGAGGTTAAACAACTGAAGTATTAAGTTAAAAAATGGAGATGTGTCAGTTTTCTCCCTGGGAAAGCCCACATTACTGTTTGGGAGCACCAGTTCCAGGGCCTGGAAATGCCCAATACTTGGAGCTGGGAGCAGCAGGGTTTCTCACAGATGGTCGCTAATTAAGCAATTTTCCCACTGTCACACAAGAACTGAGGCAGAAGCAGGGAGAGAATCCGGTCCTCGGAGGCCGCACGTGGCCGCCGCATGTCAAAGACTCAGTACAGGTTATTCAACCAGTTCCCCTCCCTTTTTTCCCCTGTTCCCCTTTCCGAGGGAATTTACCTGTTGAGCGCACTGGAAGATTTTGAACCTTGATCCCAAAACTCTTCCGGGGCTCATCCTTCTCCAGCGATGGGAGCAGCTGGGACGCGGGTGCGGGGACGGCTGTCGACTGCACCGAGCGTGCCGGGGACTCGTCGCTCGAGCTGCTGCTGGAGTCACTGCTGGGAATGGCATGGAGGGAAGGACAGGTGAGTGCACGGAGTGGAGTCACCCGGGAAATGGTTCTTTTATTAAAAAAGGAAAATACCAGAGTTTTGGCTCATCTATAGGTCTTCCTCCCTTTTGTGCCTGATTCTGTTTCTGTGCTGCAGCCCTGTTATTCACAGGAATTTAAGAGTCTTCCTACAAATATACCCCTCCAAAGCCCTCAGAGGAGACAGGCAGGGAAGTGGAATATGGGTAAAATGTCAGCGAGATCCTGTTACACGCCCTGACAATGGTGGAGATTTAATTAAGTGTAATGCAATGTTGGACCAGCTCAGGAACTGTGTGGGAAGAGT
Source organism: Cyanocitta stelleri (assembly GCA_026167965.1). Lineage (NCBI taxonomy): Eukaryota > Metazoa > Chordata > Aves > Passeriformes > Corvidae > Cyanocitta > Cyanocitta stelleri. The sequence goes on along the minus strand of JANXIP010000030.1, from coordinate 621,381 downwards.
GGAGAAATACAGGGACGATGCACAGGTCTGACAAAGCCTCAAAATCCCTCCCGGCACTCTCATGTACAGAAAAGAAATATTATTGTGCTCTCAGGCATCTTTCCTCAAAAGGCCTGTACTCCAAAGAGACCACATGTGAAAATCATGGCAAGTATTTTGGTCAACTGCTTGGGAATAACCTGGATAGATGGGGATGTCCATGACCCTGTCCCAGCCCACGACTTGGGGTAGAACAAGATGATCTTTAAGATCCCTTCCAGCCCAAACCATTCTGGGACTCTCTATGAACCAGCAAACACTATTTCCAGGCTCAGCCTCAACCTCCAACTTCAGGATATGAAGAATTCAGACCCAAGAATGCCTTTTATAAACAATAATTACAGTGGAAGAGGATTTGCATGTTAGATCACGGAGGGAGTCAATCTAATCCACGGACTTGGGATCGTTCGATGCTTCGAGGAGAGGCAGAAATAGAGAGAATATAATGTTATTAAAGCTTGCCCAGTGGGGACACGTCATCTTGCTTCAGTGGCTCATTTCTTCCCCGAGGCACGAGGGCTCAGAACAGCGCTAAAAATAATTTTGTCTGACATAACCCCAGAGACTCTCGTTCTCCATTACACGAGCAGCCTTCGAAAAAATTCTGCTGGAATTTTAACTCAGAGGCTGGAGGGGGGGGGAGATGTGCCACGTACTAAAATAACCCTGTCAGTCTGAAATTTGCTGCTTGATTGAATTTTTATGTTCCTCTCCACATCATATTAGAAAAACGATAGGCAGGTTTATTTTTTTCTTATCTTAAATATTTCATATCCTTCCTACAAACCTTCTTGCTATTAAACCACTTAACTTTTCCATTTCTTTTTTCAGGGAAACCATTTCAGGCTTCTAATAATTTCCAAGATTTGATTTTGTGAGCTCTTCTACTACTTTTTTTGTGGGTGTTTTTATTCAAATGTTCAAAAAACCTGGTTTTCTTTCTGAACATCTTGGTGCAACGAGCACTGTGGCACATTCCCAAAAGCCCTTGGGCTCTGTCCCCATTATATTTGGAGGCGCAGAAGGGAAGACAATCTCTGTCCCAAAATACTTACAAACAATCCAAGAAGGATATAAAAACAGGCCAGACCAAAATAAAACACAACAAAAAAGGTCAAAAATGCAGAAGTAATAATAAACATGAGAAACTCTGCTGCCGGTCTCACCCTCTCATTACAGCCCTCCCATCCCATCGAGCCACTTCACACGTTGGTGCCTTTCCCACACATTCTCCTCCTACTCCTCCAGCCCCGGAGGAGGAAGTTCAGCATCACTTTGGAAGAGGAGTGAAAATAAAGCCATGCCAGGAACGAGTGAAAAACTGAGCCCTTCCTCCTGCCCTGCTCTTCCCAAGGGCAGCTGCCCTGCACCACCCAACCTCTCACTTCATGGATAATAAATAACATTTCCCTTCCCAGCTACAGTCCCTTGTGTTTCCCAGCAACGAATCTCCCACCATCAAGATGTCCCTTCACAGCCTCATTTTTCTGCTAAATTGCTAAACTGCCTTTATTTCTGTCTCACCTGCGGACCCTCCTTTTGTGCCCTCTTCATTAATGAACTATTTAATCACTGCAAGTGAAGAGTGCAGCATTTCCTCCTCATCTTTATCCCACTCCCTCTGCCTCCTGCCTTTCCACTAAATCACCTCAAACCCACACCACACTGAAGTTCTTCTCTACAACATTTTGGGAAAAGGACAAACCCAACTCCACATGAACAGGGCCTCAGTGTTCTCCAGGGGTAACATCAGCCAACCATCGCCTGCTACTGGGAAATAAATTGGCAAAGAATAAAGAAACTTCTTTAAACACACAAATATAGGGCAGAGAATGTGTGTGGGGAGAAACTGAAAATAATTCCCAAGCTGACAGCAGCTCCACGTGGTTCAGCAGCCCCTGGGGAAGGCTAAAATAGGATTTTAGGGCTGCAGAACCCTCTGCCATGTGCACATTTTTACTTTCCCTTCTCACATCTTGATGCTCCAACCAACTCCCTACTCCCAAAGCCTTGAGAATTCCTGTGTGCTGAGATCGTATCTCTCGAGCAAGAGGCAGCGTTGAATTGATTTGAGCAGTGCTTTAGAATGGGGACAGGCTATTTTTACAGTTTGGGGGTTTTTTAATGAGGATGTTAAAAATATGGAACATACTGTTAAAATCACAGCATTACACTAGAGAAAAAGTATTATCTTGGGATAACACCGTTAGCTATCCAAGTGATGACACAGCAGTACAACAGGGTGATAAATTCTACAAAGGAGCCTGAACTCTGTGCAACTTTGGGAAACAAGGATCGTGCTGCTAACTTCCACTTCCCTAGGGAGTTTTAGGGATGTGTCTCCCTAAGCAAAGCAAGACTTTCTGAGACATTCCAGAAAAAAAATTTCATTATTTCATGACTATTTTAAGACAAGAAAAAGAAAGTATTGCAAGAACAATCCCCCCTTTCTTTAGGGGAATCCCCATCACTTTTCCAATTGAAGAAACATGGATATAATAATTCAAAAGTAAGTCAAAGGTTTGATGTTCTGTGAATGGGAGAATGATGGAAGAGTTAATTATAGCTGCTGTGTCACCCAGTTATAGCTCACAGCACAATCAAAATAAAGCATCTGACAGGGAATTATGTGGAGTCTCGAGCAGCAAAACACAACTCTTTTTCAGCTTTAAAAATACACAGATCTGAAGCCTGAAAGCTGCTCAAGGACAGGTTCCCAGAATATTAAAATGAGAATATGGCTTTGCTTTTCCCTGTGAGTAATTTTGAAAACAACCGCCCGTTGCCAACGCAGAAAATAAGTTATTAAAAATTCTTCTGGCAAAAGTTGGTTCATAAAGCTTTTAGAATGAGCTAGGGAAATTTTAACACAGGAATATAATAGGATAAAACAAAAGCTCTGATAATCTCCTCCTTAAAAGTATTCCAACTATCAATAGGTTTTGGGGCAGGTCAAAAATGATGCAAAAATAGCTTTATAACTTCATTTTGGGCTTCCGCTACCAACATTAAACCCAGGATGATTTTTTCCAGAAGCAGAGCGTGCTCTGGCACAAAGCCTTTTCCCAACACGGGAAAACCTGCTCTTCCACATCCCTGTAAAGTCAGCGGAGCAGAATGCCAGCACGCTGAAGAACTAATCTCCTGAGCTGTCACAACACACGCGCGGCGCCGGGAGGGAGCTGGGAACGGCTCCTCCGACATCCCGGCCCCGGAGCCTCCGCAGTGCTCTGCACTTCTCCCAGGAATGTGGGATCACTGGGGAAGAATTTGAGTGTTTAACCAGGATTTCAGATGCTATTTTGTCCAGCCCAGATACTTCTAAAATCAGTTTCACTCTATGGCATCACAGCATTGAAGAAAAACGATTTTTGCATTTTACTGTCGGCAGAATCAGATGGAAAAACGGAGCCATAAGAGAGACTGTTCTTAGTTAAACAAGGGGTGGACATAAAAATCTTCCTCTTACGCATGCACTTTACTACAGGTGTAGTTTACAAGCCCTTTTAAAACATTTATCTGCATTCCATAATTACCGATGAGTATATAAGGATGTGTGTTCTTACTCACACTATTTATGTACCCATTTTTCATCAACCATGATAAAATCTATTTGTAACTTACAGTATTTATCTATGTATCTATTTTCCAATAATCAAGATTACATCTATTCATAATCCAGTCTAAATCTTATCCACATGGGCTGATTCCCAAAGAATCAACACATAAGAATCCATCAATGTGGTTCAGACCCAAATACACCTGGTTTCATAGAATCACAGAATCATAGAATATCCCGAGTTGGAAGGGACCCACAAGGATGATGGAGCCCCATTCATGGTCTCAGTATGTTGCAGCTCATTTAGCAAACAGAATTTTCCTTTGCTCAGTTCTAAGCGCAAAGATGACATTTCAAATCCTGGTATCCCACAAACCACTCCTCGTTTCCAGAGAAATTTCTCATTTTCAGGCAATTACGTTTGCAGGTCTAGTGGCGATGAAGTTACGCTGGGTTTACGTGTGAGAAATGAAAGCACTGAGCGAAGAACACAAAGCCAGCCGTCCTTTGTTCCCACAAAAAGGAGATAAAAGAGAGACTCCAAGCCCGCCGATGGAACGGGAGACCCGCTGCTTCCTGTCAATGGCAGTGGTGCTGAATCAAGGGATCTCACAACCTGCCCTCCACCCTCCTGCAATTTTAGAATGTGGCACAATTGTCATTTCTGCCCATTGATTTGAGAGCAGTGAGTCAGCTGCAGGCTGGGGACTCCCTGCGAGCAGCAGGAGGGAAACAAAGCTGGAAACAAAGCGGGAAACACGGCTGGAAACACGGCAGCCGTCGTGGAGGATACAGCAGAGGGAAGCTTTAACGTGCTGCAGGTGCTGAGCTGCCAATGCAGGTTTAAAAAAGCAAAACAAAACCAACCTGTTGTTGCCCAGAGAAGCTGAGACTGCCCATTCCCTGGAAGTGTCCAAGGCCAGGTGGGACGGGGCTTGGAGCAACCTGAGGTAGTGGAAGGTGTCCCTGCCCATGGCAGGCGGTGGAATGAGATGAGCTTTAAAGTCCCTTCCAACCCAAACTATTCCATGATTCTGTCATTCCATTATTCTAACCTCTGATCGCTGGAGCAAGTCAAGAACAAAGCCACCTAAAACCAGTTAAAAACCCTTGCATCTTTCACGCCAAATTTCAGCTGTGAAAAAAGTAAAAATTATGACTTTAAATTGTTTTTTTTACAGCTGAGTTCAAAAACTGTTTCATCAGACCTGGTGAAGTATCCAGGATTTTTTTTTTTTACAGGAAATATGCAGAATGATCACTTCTTCCCTGCCAAAATTAACTTGAAATCAGGAACTCTGCCTGGCTCAGCTCGACTCAACACCCTGTCAGAATAATCTCCGAGTGAAGATTATCTCCTCGAAAGATCTACTGAGGACAGGCTCCATCCCCGCTGACGGCGGGTTGTTCTCACGGCTGATGTCAGCAGCAGATTCCCAAGCCGGGTCAGGAAATCCAAAGTTAACGTACAGTCATCTCCGAACGGAAGCAACAGGAACCCTCGGTTTTCTCCTTGTCCCTCCCTTTCCAGATCCATGTTAAGTCACCACAGATGATCTCCATGCACAAAACACCATCAGTGACAGTGCTGTATGATCAGCTCTACCCAGAAGACACAAATCCTTGGGATACTTTATAGGCTTTGGAGAAAACCTGCTGGTTAGATTTCTTCAACCTGGGAAAACAGCACCAGAAAATTGCTCTAAGTTTCCTGAATGTACTGATGTGTTGTTTGGGAATAAAAAGAATTAAAAAGACCTAATTACTGCCAGCCAACACCCAGAAAAACCTCTTGGCAACTGCTTAAAATAAAAGCTTAAAAAATGCACTGTATTCCATTCTAGCAATGGATTAAAGATCTTTGCCTGTGAAACACTTTGACTTCTGGATGGAAAATGATATACTGGAGCAATATATGCATGGGGCTATTGCAGACTGGTATTTCTGACCTACTGCTAAATACTACATGAACCTAAGAAGGTATTTAACTGGAATTTCCCCTGTTTTCTACACCCACGTAAGTCAAAAATGCACATCAAATCACACGTTCCTTCCTAAGAACAGCAGTAGCCCATTCCCACAAAACTCCTGACATCACCCTGTTAATCCAACAATCCAGGTGGCTGTTCTGCCACACTCAAAGAGGAATCATAGAAGCCCAGAAGGGGATTGGAAGAGACCTTAGAGATCATCTCATTCCAACACCCTGCCATGGGCAGGAATAACCACAACGAAAATTCCAGAGGTTTGGGCACACGGTGAGCAACTCCTTGTCAGAGCTGATTCCAACACTGACCTAAATATCCAAGCAAGCAGCAGGCAAGTTATTCTGTACACATGACGGCAGCAGGCAGTTGTTCTGTACACATGACACGTCCCACACCAGGGTATTTGTATGGGAAAAAAAACATTTCACACACCTGCGGAAATAAATACGGGGTTTTTTCCCTTGTTCAAAGGAGTTGTTGAACCCGAAGTTGAAGATGTCAGAAAACCCAGTCTGACCTCTGAGGTTGGTTTGCATGAAGAGATCAAGAGGCAACGAGCTGTCACCGCATTCTACCAACTGCAGGCGAGTGCTGAAGGGGCTCAGCCCACGCAGGCAAACCACAAAGAGCCTGAACCCCGCTCCTCCGTGTCCAAACAAGGCTTTCCACCGGAAATATGGATACAAGAGAAAAGGCAGAGAAAGCCACCTAAACATTCCCTCAGTGTAATTACCCTGTGCCCATCACCCTGGCCTCGGCCCCTCCGGAGCAAAGCTCGCCGGGACGCGATTCTGTGACATTCCTGGCACCCGTTCAAGCCGCTGAAAACCTGCCACCCAAGGAACTTTGGTTTGTGCATGTCACACTGCAGTATTTAACAGCACTCAGCTATGATAAAACAATCCACCAAGAAGGGGGAAAGGCCAGACCTGCTGCATGGAAACAAAAACAGCCGTAGAAAGCACGCAACAGATAAAACCAGCATTTACAGCTCTGAAGAGAGATCATTAAATACTGCAGACTAATGAAACAAGGACATCCTCCTTCCCTTAACTTCTTCTGCTTTACCACACCCAAAGAGAAAACTTCAATGATCTCCTGCTGGCCTGGAATCCTAAATCCAAAGAAATGAAATTAAATGATGTTTAAAGGCCATGGGAAAGCAACACAACCATGACAACTCCGTGTCCTTTGGGTGGAGAACTAACACACACTGTTGCAGTATTTATTTCAGTCTCTGACCAGTAAGTTTTTGATCGCACAGCCTCCAGTACTATTTACCATATTATTTATCCCAAGTCAACTGAGTGGCTTATTAACATTCCATTTGCATTTCTGTGACAGGCCATGTATAAATATATATAAATATATTTACGTCAGTTGTTTTATCCTGGTGTCTGACACCTGATCTTTGATGAAAGTCTGAAATTAATCACAGAGAAGATGGAGATGTTTCTCAGGACGGACTGCTCCCTCCCCCAGAACCACCTTCCCCTGCAGCCATGTGCCCTCAGAGTTTCCAGACAGCCTTGAGCTCCTTTTAATTCTCCCCTGCAACTAAATAATCCATTATGATTGCTAAAAATATGTATGTTTATATTAATCCCTGTCTGGCTGAGGACACTGTGCCCAACCCACAGTCGGTGTTGCCACCTCTCTCCTTGACCTACGTCCCCCTGCCCCTGAACTTTGTACAGCCAAAAATTAAAAACATTAATCTGAGGGAAAAAAAGTGTTGGTTACAAACACATTGGCCTATCTCTGGAGCAGAGCTGACTCAGCACTGACAACAGCTTCCCATTGCTGGGAAGAAGCTACTCAATCCCTGTGCTCCCCACGCTGGCCTGTGGCTTGGCCGTGGATGGGTTTGGTGTTGAATTTGGGAGCAACTGGAGTTACCTGCCTACCCAGCCACTGCCTTTTTGAAACATGGATGCTTCCTGGAAACAGGAGGATTGCTCACGCTCCAAAAAGAAACCCTGGGAAGCCAGAGGAAATGCTTTCTCAGCAAACGGCCACGGTGACAGAGCTCAGCGCAGGGAAAGATAAAAGTCATCGAGGCCTTGAGGGTGAAGTACAAAGCAGCTCTCCAGCTCTGCTTTCCCACAATTAAACTTCCACCGATGCAAAGAGGGAAGAAAGAGGGTGGGTGTGAGAATGGGTGAGCATGATGAGCTTCTGTTTAACATCACCTTCACGGAGGGAAGCCCTGGGTCAAGATCCCTCGTGAGAAGCGCTGCTGCGGTCACCCAGAACTCCCACCTCCTCCAGCCATGCTGCAGCCAAATTATTCCAAGCACTGCCAGGACATGCCTGAGGAAGAGCTGCTGCTCCAGGCATGGATCAGACAAAAGTTGGCCAAAAGCAGCATAATTGTGTTATAAGGAAGAGCTTTTGCCACCTATCTGCTGATGATCTAAATTAGTATTTTGCAACTGACACCTCAGAGCACATGAAATCTTTGGACAAAAGCCGTATTTTAGTATAAGATTCATGGGAGGCTGTCTTAACATCCACTGCAGATGGAAAAGTAAGGTATGAAGAGGCCAAGGGCTTTGCCCAAGGTCATTCCGTGAATCACAGAGAGAACAGGCTCAGGAGTTTGATCTCCTGGCTCACAGGTGGCCAAGTCTTTTCAAAATACCAAGAAAGCAACACAGAATCATTTATGCTGGAAGGAGCTCCAAGATCATCAAGCCCAACAGTTAAAGGCCATATCCTCAACCACAGCACTGCTTTCATGAAGGGACCTACTCGGCATCCTAGGAAAAAACGCCAAGCTCTACTCCAAGCGCTCCCTATGAGCCAGGAGAGTGAAATGCCATTGAAAATGCAACCACCACTGCATCCAAGTAGGCTACTACACTTTACTCAAGGAGCAAAAAGCAACCTCTTTTTCCTTAAGAGCCCTGTCAAATGCATTCCTGGGAATAAACACTTCTAAATACGATTTTAAAACCATTTGGCATTGACTAAGTGTTGAGCACTGGGCATCTTTCAGAAAAAAAGCCTTTTTCAGACATATGCTAGAACAAAAAAAGCCCTAGCACTGATTCACCTCCAGGTTACTGCAGTTATTTTTTAACATAAAGCTGCCGAAGATCACGGCAAACAGCCCCATAGAATTAATTCTGTCTTCGTGTTTTAGAAAAGCATCGCACCTTGCCTTAAAAAACCAAACCAGGCACTATTTGCATGCACTGCCTCCTCCCAACCGAAGGCACTGGGTTTTTTTAGCAATACACAAAACACCATTTGTTGAAATTCCTGATTTGGAGCAGTTCTGAAATGGTGTATCCTCTCCTATAAACAGAATTGTTCCTGGGATGGGAGTTGCAATGGAAGGCATGCCAAGATACACAGCTGAGCTACAATGCTGCTTAAGTAAATTTGGGAACATGCAAAGCTTAATATAGAAATTCCCTTTATGGCAGATAACACCGTGGAAGTTTAGTACTTCTAAAAATGGTGACTATTGTCCAAAGAGAGAAATCCAAATTAAAATGGACAGAGTGACCCTAGTTCTCCATCTGAAATAAATCCATTTATCAAGGGTGTTTTTCAAAGAGAATTTCTATTCCCTTACATCTTAGAATCATAAAATACTCCTTCTGATCTAAGATTCTAATAGAATCTTCTACGGCCTTTCAAAGAAACACCAAAGAGATGAAGGGAAAAATAATTTTGGAGGGTTTTTTTTTTTTAATGCCCCTTTTTAGATCAACAACAGTGACTGGAGGAAGCACAGGAGAGCTCTGTAAAACCAGAATGGAAGCTGCTGTTCTGGAGTAAAGGACTACTTAAAATGGAAGGCCTGGGAAAAAAAATGTCATTTCTGTGATCTCAGGCAGCATAAATTATAGAGAGAAGACATTTGATGAGTTGTATGCTAAGGATTAATTTGCCATTTAAAAATGCAGGGAACAGATGGATCTCTTGGCTGGGACTATATTTGGGAATTACTTCATTTTGCTGCCCACATGCAAATAAAAATACAACTATAAGTAGAACTTTTTGTGAGCTTTCACATGGGTAGAAAACACTGAAGTAATGAAAATAAAACCAAAAAGAAAATGTCTGTATGAAACAGGTAAAGTGCCACAGCACCTATTGTGGCTCTGCAGTAGGCTGGGGGAGAGAACATGATTTTACTTTGTTGAGCAACTATGGAGAGTAATGCCAGGCTTAGAAACTAAAAAAAAAACCAAAACAAACAACCCAAAAACAACCCAGCAAAACTTGTATCACATGACAGGGTTTGCCACTTAAGAGTAACTTCTGAAAAAGCACCCTGTTGTAATTTAATTCCATGGAATTTGTTAGGATTACATCTCCACACACGGTCAGAAGGTCCAGGGATTCTTCCCAAAAGCCTGGGCCAGTTCCATCGCACTGACTGGGGATCGCAAAGCACGGGCGAGAACTTAATTTGTGACAAAAAATGCACAAGTAGGGGAAAATCCAGAAGAAAATGCCTTACACCTCCCTGGACCGAGTGCCTGTACAGCCCTGACCTCCACCCCGCATGGCAGCAGCTGGGAAAGGAGGAGCAGTGCAAGGCATTTCCTCTGGCACAGTGGAGACAATGGGACGGAAGAAAAGTCCTCCAAGGAATTCCCACAGGCAAAGCCTGTGTGTTTTCCTTATGGGAGCCAGTGCTTTCAAACCCCCAAACCATGGCAGCTACATGTACAGGATTAATTAAGCACCTTCCTTTTTTCCACGTGATTTCTCCAAGTTCAAGGGAAATTGCATACTGAAAAGCAAACCCAACATCAACTCCTGAGATGACTGTTAGATACCATCTCTGTTTCTCCTCTAGCAACATAACGAGCCTTTCCTCTTTCCCTCCACCTCAAAAACAAACAAACTGAAAACTTCACCCAGCAAAGCCCCGACCGGCGCAGGACGTCCTCGGCGTATTCCCAGACTCTGGAACAGGGATAAGCACAGCTCCGCGCGCGTTTAGAAAACGAAGAGGAATAGAAAATCTGTACTAACCCGACAGCTTCCTTTCTGTGACTATTCATCCTTCACAATCCAACAGGACACACCAGCCAGTAAACAAACATGGAAGGGAGGGACCAACTTCAAAGCAACTGTGTAAATCTTACATAATTTGAGGGTTTGAGATCTTGCAGCAACCTCTTACCCAAGGAGGTGTCAGATGATCCAAGGAGGTCAGACCTGTAGCAGCCACAGTAAGTAGGACACTTTGCATCTCACTCAGCCCAGCCCAGCATCACTTGTCCACAGGGACCTGGGGCCGGGCATTCTTGGCACTTCACTTTCAGGAGGAGAACAGTGTCTTTCTTTCACACATCACCACACCAGCAAAGCTCTCTGCTCTCAAATGGATGAAAGATAATAAATACGTGAATGCCCTTAGAGCCAGGATCTGCTGGAAATGTATCTTAATTATTCTTGATTTTTAAAGGGTTTGATGAGGTTCTCTTATTTTTGCCCAGGTATAAAACCAATGATTTCTGGGCATCTGCAGAGAACATCCCGCAACCGTGGAAGGAGTGAGGATACAGCCCTGAAAACCACTTCCCTCTCATAGAAAGGATTCTCCAAGAGGTACTTTTCCTGCCATCCTGGATTTCCAAGTGTCTTCTAGCCAAAACCATTGCTTTGAGCTAAATAAAGCAACTGAGCACTGAAGCCCAGACATTTCTTAAAGAGAAGGAATTAAAAGGCTCCACCTCTCGCTTCTCCAGACAGGAGAGTGCAGTCATGGTTGGAAGAACCAGGAAAGAAAGGAACAGGTCCCCTACCTTTGTTACAGGCCTCTTGCGAGGAGGGATCACAGAGAAGTCCTGTTTCTTAATGCCAAAGCTATTTTTGTTCTTGTATTAGGCACTTAATGAATAATTACGCAAAGACTTTATTCACATGGCATCTCCACAGTGCACGTCTCCTTCTTCCTCCTTTTGGAAACTCAGCTTCCCTTCAAGACTTTAAAAAATTTGGACCACGTCCCAGCACATATAAATTTTTCCTCCTCTACAGAACACATCGAAGCCCTCACCTCTCTCCCAAGCCTGTGATTTTCCACTCGGAGCTGTGCTGCTGTCTCCTCTCCGAGTGGCATTACGAGCTGACCGCAAGGATCTGGAGTGGGATCCCTAATCTCCTGCTAAGAAGCTTTTGCACTTAAACCCCGATGCCATCATTAGTGGTTTCGGCGCTCGCGACGTTACGGCCGGACTGTGCTCGATGCCAGGACGGTAAGGGCCAAGCTAAGTGCATCAGGTACACGGTTAACTCAATAGGCAAAGATTAGGGGATGATACTATTTTTTATTTTTTCCCCAATAAGGCTTATTTACTATTAATTCCCACCCGTGATCTTATTTAATTACAACGTGTTCCACCTGAAGTTGCTTGTAAGATTAATGCCCAAGTCACAGTGATACGCCTCAAGGAGACCTGCTCTCCCGGCCCTTAGGTTTTACAGGGAAGGTTCTCCTCCTGCATCCACGCCTCTGGCAGAAACAGAAACATCCTCTTTGGGAAAAAAAAAAAATACCAACAAATCACTGTATTTGCAAGTCCAAAGGGACGCGCTGTCTAGGCTTTAATGGGAACACGTATGGCTGAGCCCAGGCAGTGCCTGGATTTTTCCTTTGATCACTGTAATGACTGGTATTTTTTCAGGAAGCGTTCAATACAGCCTTCCTCTTCTGCTATTCATCCCTCCACGTGAATATTCATTAGAAATTATTAAACTGCCCTTTATTCCAAAGGTCTGTACGACAGGGATCCTCTCCCCCACCTCTGGTGCCTGCGGTGTCTGTCTCTCCATCTGAGCTGACTCCACCATTGCTGCAGATAAGCACTTCCAGACTACGATCCCTCTAATCTATTTTAGCCATGATTCACATCCGAGCTGTGTGTGTCTCCCAGAGGAAGGGGAATCTGGACCACTTGTCCAGAGGGAGGCAGCCACCACAGCCCATGGCACCACACGTTTTCCTTGGCTTTCTCGGAGCTGGTTTCCCCTTGCTCTCCCAGCGTACAGCACAAAGAGAACACGAGGCACAATTCTTCCTGCCTCCAGGATCCCTCAGACTAAGACCGGCCTCCGAGCAGTTACACGGGCAGCTTCAACTTCCCTGACCTCAGCTAATTCTTTCCTTCCCTCAGCCTACTCAAGATGATTAAGCAAAATACTTGGAAGGAAATCAAAGTCTTAAAAACGCAATTAGAAGTGACCATTTTGTTAATACGTGCATGCACAACCCCAAAGTCAAACCCAATCCAACAGCACCTGACCTTCGGGAAAACAGCAATTTTTAGCAGCTCCCACGGACTTAAGGAACAGCCTAAAGTCTCCCACAACGCTGGTGGGAACAGTGCCTTCCACATAGCTCAGGTTTTTCCCACCATTCCTAAAAAAGAAGGTTAGGAAGACATCAAATCACCAATTCTCACACCAGACACCGACTCCCACAGACCTGCAGCTGTCCAGGGGTGTCTTAAAAATATCATTTTTAACACACATACTTCCACACACCCAGATCTTCCTCCCCCAGCTGAGAAAAAGGCAAGTTCACAGGAGGGACTGGATTCAGCTGCCACAAATCCTCATATTCTCTAGAAAAGATTGTGATCTCATTGCAAGAAACCTTTAAAGCATTGAAATAATAATGATCTCTTTACCAACAATAAAGTCATTTGAAATTACCAATAAAGTTGTTTGAAAATAGTTATCATACTAATGAAACAGAAATGTTTTTCTAGGGCAATTTCCACTTCACCCATCCACCACATACTTTTAAGACTCCCTTCCTGAAATTAATTTGAAAAAAGATTTTATTTTTCTCTGCCTGCAAAGAATCAAATGCACTTTGAGAAAGCAGCAGTTGAGCTTCTGTGCCTCGACACAGAAACAAAGCCTGACAGCCCAGATTTAGATAAACACCTACTTCTGCACATTTAGGAAGAGGCTTAATTGCTTTGTCATTTAGAGCCAGCAATTACCAACTATTACTGGGAGTGCGGCGGGGGTGGGGGTATTAATTGCAGCCAAATGTCCACTCTTTTTTGGGCAGCTCACGCCAAGAAAATTATGTACTAAATAAAAAAGAAATTAAAACTCCTCTTGGTTATAACGTTTCAAAGTATTTTATTGCCTATTTATATGTAAGATGGGGGATGGGTTCTCCCAGAGGGGACAACAACGATGGAATTTCTATTTTTTTTGAAATTGCGTCCAATCACGGCACTGGTGGTATTAGGATGTTGGAGCAGGCTCCAAAATCGCCCTTTTGGGGGGATTTTTGGGGCTGATTCTTCCAGCGAGGAAACCAGTGCTTAACTTCTAGAGCGAGCAGAGCATTTAAGGTTTAAAAAAAAAATAAAGGACCTAAAATTGGAAGGTTGAGAGGGAGAGAGGGCAGTTTTCCCCTCAGAGCAGGCTCTGACACAGGCGCTGCTGCTTCATTTCCCTGCGCTGCGTGAAGGGAAAACCTTCACGCAGGAGCGAGAGCTGCTCCAGTGCTAAGGTGGGGGAGGGATTGTATTTTTTTTTAAGTGCTTTTTTTGTGGCAGTCGCGGTGTTTTTCCGCGGGGCCCGGGCGGCCCCGCCCCGGGGGCGGCGCGGCGGCCCCGGCCGGCTCCCGCCGGCTTAGACCGGTTCTCAGTGCAAACAACCGCTCCCCGCCCGCTGTGGCACCACGACGGCAGAACACCCGCTTTCCCCCCACAAAACACCCGCCTTCCCCCCAGAAACACCCGCTTTACCCTCAGAAACACCCGCTTCCACCCTCACCGAAACAGTCGGGTGAGGTGGCTCCGCGGCCGTGCCGCCATTACAGCGGCGACCGCGCTCCGCCGGCTGTGAGGCGAGAGAAAGCGGCGGGGTTTCAGAGCGAGATAGAAATCTTATTATGCAACGCACATTTTTAATAGATTATTGCCGAGTCCAGGGCTGAGGTAATGCAGGCTGTCAGCAGCCGGGGCAGGAGGCCGAGGGACGAGCGGGTTGCGGCCGCTCCCTCCCAAGGGCACCGAGGCACCATTTCTTCACCATCCGTGAGGAGAAGTTTGATAGATCACGTTATTTTTTTTTTTTTACAGAAGGATCTATTTATGTGGTTACACATGCACAGGTACGTCTTTTTCGGCATATCTCGAGTATAAAGGTTTGCTTTCTGTATTATAATCTCTCACAAGCCATCTGAAAACTTTCTGCCTGTGCTCAGTCTCAAGAAACTCGATACAGTCCCCAAGGGTAAAAAAGCCACGTTTAAAGGATGGTCTCGGTTATATTTAGCTGAGCAGCAGCACAGGCTGACACGAGCAGAGACACAAGGAAGAACAAAGTGAAAACGCTCGACAGTTGGTCACAAAAACCTGCGAGTATCTGAGGTGGATTTTTTTTTTTTTTAATTTTCCTTTCCCTAATTCACATTTTGCCACGCGGAGAGAACATCAAAGCAGCACATGGGTTTGTGTGAACAAAAGGTAAAGATGAGGTGTTTCACCTGACTCTGACAGGATTTACTGTTGCCTTTGTGTAATGGAAAAGGCTTCCTACTCTTAAGAAATTCTTTAATTTTCTAAATCTTAACCTAATTCTTTTCCCATACAAACAGGAGGCTGCTCAACCCTGTCGTTCTACCAGAATAGATTAAAAATTTTCAGCTCATCTCTGCAGTACCAATGTATATGGAATTATTTAACCTTGACAAAAGCCATCTCACAGATGCTTCAATAAAGACTAAACAGCTACATTTAACCTCATTTTTCCTGATTTTTGATCTGTCCTCAGCACAGGCATCTCCAAACCCACTCAAAATCCCAAATCCCAGCTAAGTCAGTGATTCATCACTTCTGGCAGCAAACGATGCGGGAAGGAGAAGATGAAGACAATGGTAGAGAAAGGTTTGCATTATGTAATGAAACTAAAACTCACTTTTTTCTACTTTCACTTCAGTTGTTGAAACAGGGTAAGAAAGTCCCTGACTAAATAAAATACACTGGAGGTTTCAGGGAGCCTGTTTTTCCCATAATTAAAATTCTCTTGGCAGTGTTTTTCATCAGTTTATTTCAATATTAAGACACACATGTATTCCATTCCAATGGTAATTCCTTGCTCCAGAAAGAATTTCATCACAGAGAAATCTAAAATTAAAACCAATCTCTAATTACCTTATGCCTTGCCCTCTTGTCATGAGAACTTTAAATACAACTATCAGAATTTTAAAAAATTCATTTTCAAATATCTGTATGTGCAACTTCTTCCCGTTGCTTGATTTCGGCAAGACTGGAATAACTATGTTCACCTAGATCTTGGTGAAAATAAAGCCAGTGTTTTATCTAAGCTGAAAATGCTCCTTTAATTTCACAATATCTATTTCATATTACAAGCTATAGGGAAATAGTCATCTAACTAATTATTCATCCAGCTCCAGCATCCTGGAGATGAGACAACCAAATAAACACTCTTAAAAATAAATTAAAGGTGACTACATTACACACTATAGGAAATTATTCATTTAACTGGCAAATCCTCCAGCATCCTCCACATCAGACAACTGAATAAGCACTCTTAAAAAATAAATTAAAGGCCAAGGGAAATCTCAGGTCGCTTATCTGTAAATTGAACACATGGGGTGTTCACGCTTCCACAGCCTGGACATCACCTTACAGGAAATCAAACACTTCTGCCTGGATTTTTGTAAATGAATTCAAACCCCATCCCAACAAGGATTTTAGGAGCGAAATGCCCCACTCTCAGCACCGGGTGGTTCAGCACACTGCTGCAGCAAAGCTTTAAAAATAATCACTAACACATGGAGCAGCAAGAGACGTGTCAGGCCATTTGACGTTACAAAACTGAATCAAAAAGCCCAGAAATTATTTTTAGCACATTAGAGCACCTCGACAAGCAGCCTAGAAAAGAGATTCTTCTACCAAAAAAAAAAAACAACCAACCAAACCAAAAACACGGGGGATTTTTCCAGGAGGTTGGGCAGGGCACAAACAAAATCTGGTTTGCTTCCTATGGGATCACCCAGCTTCCATCCATGGCCAACTTCTTCCATGACACAGTACAGAAAATATGTTTGCTAATGTATCATTTGTGGTGTGTGTCTGAATCACCAAAACTGAGAAACTGAGGCTTCTAGTGGTGGCAAATTGTCATTTTTTAAGGGCTTTTTTATTCTTTCAAGGTGACAAAAAAATTCCATCAACCCTTTTCCACAATATGAGTAAGGAATGAGCAATCTCACATTAAGAAGACTTCAAAACACAAATTCCTCCTCAAATCCACGCAGGAACCATCCACATCCACCAGATTCCTCACCTCAGCCCAGCAGGCAACTTCTGAGAGGCCACAAAACAACCCAAATAAAGCCTGGCTTTAGATAATACCAGTTATTTTTAACGTGTTCTTTTTTGGTTTTAGTTTCTAAATTATTCCCTTGCAGCTCCATTACCTGCAAAGGCTCCCAAAATAGCAATTTAAAGCAAAGTTTAGTTGAGATCCAACACAATAAACGCTTTATGAAATAAAGGCTTTTTTGGGTAGTTTTTTAATTTTTAAGCAATCTGCAGATCATGTTTTTCACGTTACTGTCCAGAAAAATCAGCTCCGTTTAATCAGTGTTACTACTTCACACAGCTCTTGAAAACCACAAGCAAGGAAACCCAAACTTCTCCTTCACTACCTTTCTGCTGCTTTTTCACAGCTCCGGAAGGACAGTGCCTGGAACAAAAGTTCCCACAAGTGTTGAACACCCCCCGTGTGTCCCAAACACTCCCCAGGGCAGGGAACACAACTTTGCCAGCTGAGACCAACAGGACAAGACCTGAGTGACCAAGTTCTTAAATTTCAGAAGAATTCAGTGTCATAAAGACCTTAATAACACCATGGCGTCACAGAATTGGCCATTTCCACTTATAAAAAAGCCGTAAGAGAATCTCCAGCTTGCTAAAATCCTCAAGACTACCACAGAAATTGCAGGCAATAATTATTCTCCAGACAAATAAAACTGGATATATTACACAGCAAGTGGGAGCACCGAACCAGGGGAAAGGCTCACCAGCAGGGTATGAGTGGCTTCATATTTACATGGCTAAATTCAAAGTGTGTTGAAAATTAAACACGTGTGCTATGAAAGACTTCAAGGTCAGGTGGGGTTTTGCTCCCCAAAGTAAAGAGAGGGTTAAATGTTTATTAATATCTAACTGATTGCTGAGAAACATGTAAAACTCCTTTCTGAGCCTTCAAAATTAAATATACAATCCACCAGATTCCATTACTTGCTCGACTGAGTTTGATTTTATTGTATGAATAAGAAAAAAATGTTTTATTTCCTCCCAGAGTATCGTCTACTTTTCCATTACTACAACTAGAAATTGCCAAGAAAATGAAATGCTCAAGCACAGCAGACACTGCTTTTCTTCTCATTAAATCTTAAAACTTGGTTCCAGTGGGATCATATTTAGCCCTCTCAAATTCAGAACAGGATTTCATCCCGCCTTGACATCCCAACAATGACATTTTATAAATACTACAAGTTTCTTGGACGCCCTTCTCATTCCGCAAGGAGCAGAGAAGCACCAGTAGAGATTTTTTCTTCTTCCCCTGCTTCAGTTTTTTTATTAAACCTTAAATGTAACCAGCCCTCCTTTCAGTCCATTTCTCTAGGATTTTTTTGAGACCTCTGGAAATCTCACCGATTTTTCTGAGCTGTAATAAGTGTGAAAAATCTTTGACAAAGGGTTGTCTTTATTCAAGCATTAAGCTCTCATGGAGAGAGGTGCTGGAAATAAACAAACAAGTGCTTAAAGCAACCTGTAAGTTGTCTTAAATCTTCACCTGCTCTCCAGCTAAGACAGAACCTGGATTTCTAAATCCATGAGGAGAAAACAATAATTAAAAGAAGTCAATTAAATCCTTGCATGATTCTTTAGACATGAGGGGGTGGAGCAATCAGAAGAGGAGAAACTGATTTCCTCATCTTCTCTTCTGTACACTCTCCATGGGTGTCAGCCCATCTCACCCTTCCAGAAGGTTCAACATTCAAGGTAAGATTCTGTAAGAATAATTCCCTTGGTCAGAGAGTTCTGCCAGTGGTAAAATTCCATTCACAGTGATAACCACAGGTTGGGAGGGACCTTCAAGTTCATCTAATTCCACCCCCTGCCATGGCAGGGACACCTTCCACTGTCCCAGGTTTCTCCAAGCCCCGTCCAGCCTGGCCTTGGACACCACCAGAGATCCGGGGACAGCCGCAGCTGCTCTGGGCACCCTGTGCCAGGGCCTCACACCCTCACAGGGAGGAATTCCTTCCCAATATCCCATCTGACCCTGCCCTCTGGCAGTGGGAAGCCATTGCCTCTTGTCCTGTCATTCCAGGCCCTTGTAAAATTGAACACTCTACCGATACACTATTTACTTAATGAATATTTTCAGTTTTAGAAAAGAGCTGGTATGCAGAGGAAACGCTGCCAACTCTGCAAACCCTCCCGAAGAGCAGAGCTCTTCGCCAAAGAGCATAAAACATTTATGGGTGCAACCATAGCTTCGTGGTTTCCACTCTCAGGGTGAACTTACTCTTAGAAGGCTAAATATCAGAGAGGCACATGAAATTAATGAATTTAAAAATTCTTAAAAGAAATCAGTGATTACCTAACACCTTCTTTTCTTCCCCCTAGGTATTTCATAAAGCCATGTAAATACAGAGGCTATTGCAGAACCAAGGACATGGGAAATGTGTTACTAGGAATAGCAAACTTGGATTATTTTCTTTTAATTCTTCCAAGTCTACAATTTTTGCTGTGAGGCAGCGGGGAGAAATGGGAAGGTGACAAATCAACCTTGTGAATGTCAGCAGTGACAGGGACCGAGAAGAAACAGAACAATACCACTCATCATTTCCCAAAGTACATTGAAGTAGGGCCTGTAAAAAGTAGCTGACCTTAAAATTTGCTTTTTTTCTTGCTGAAGCAAGTAAAAGTGACCCCATTCTCCAGGCACACAGGCAGCAAGGCCTTGTGTCTCGACTTCCCTGCTCTGCCCAGCCACCATCTTACAGATGCTGCATGGATCCACCACGGAAAATAACAAATACCAGCACCAGCATTCCCCTTGGAACCCTTCGTGCCAACTGAGCCTTTTTACATTTCACTCCAGTTTATTTCTACATCAATGAACAAAGCTTTGCCACAGAACAACTCCTTGGGCTCGCACCTCAGGAAACGACCCGCACGGCCCACGGCACAGGGACCTACCTGTCGCTGCTGGTACTGCTGCTGCTGCTGAGGGAGTCGCTGCTGGAAGATCTGCTCCGGGAGCCGCTGCCGCTGGGGGAGCGGGCGGGCCGGGCGGCCTGGCTGGCCAGGCGCTGCGGGGACTGCGTCCTGGACTGCGACGAGTGCGGCGACCGGCTCCGGCTGTGCTGGTAGTTCCGCTCCGGCCTTCTGCCTCGTACCTCCCGAGTAATGTCATCCCTGTAGATATCCCTGTGTACCACACTGGGCAATGTAAACTGCTCCCGGGCCCTAGGTTCGTATCGGGGGTCGTGAGCATCGAAACGGTTTGGACTTCGGCTCCGAGAAGTGTAATAGAGCCCATGTTGTAAGGTCCGCTCCCGAGGGTCTCTATAGTAATCCTGATCGTAATGTCTCGTCCGATCAAATCCGCCCGTCCCCCGCTCATGGTGTCCATAGGCACTATGTTCATAAGCACGCTCCCTGTTATCTGAAGCCCTGCATTTGGGAAGGGGGAAAAATATCGCATCAGAAAGGGGCAGGCACAACTAAAAGCAAATCATGCAAACATTCACGGCAGCACGACTTATTGTTGCGACTGCTTCTCCACTAACCAGCAATATCCTATCAAGCAACTGACAAACTTCAAAACATTTTACTTGACTCCAAAGTTATATTTGTATACGATCAAGCTGAGCAATCATTTCGGTTTAATCACAATATGGGGCTTTCATGACCAGCGACTTGCCTGCACAGGAAAAAAATTCTGCTTTCCAGTGCAGAATCCTCATTCAGGTTGTTCTTTTTCTTTTAAATTCTGTAAACAAGAAAAACTTCATGTTTGTGGACATAATGATTAACTTTTTTTTCTCTCCATTTTTGCTTAAGAGCTCCAGAAGTTTTTTTTTTCAAAATTTGGTAATTACTGGAGCTCTTGTAATTATCCTTCTGCAAAAATGGCATCACAAATTGGGCTGTAGCCATGAAAGCCTCCATGCAAAGCATGACCCAGAGGTAAGAAGCTGCTTTCAAAAGGGGTGGCATAACCCATAGAGAATTCCCAGAAAATTAGGGGGGTTCTTGTTGCTGTTCTAAAATATTTCACCCTCTTAGAGGTAATTTTTGCTTTGATCAGATTGCTACATTCATTTCTTGTAAAAGCTGTGGATGCTGAAGAAACATCTCCATTACTAATGCTGGAACTGCAAGGATGCAGGTCCCCACAAGATACTACAACCGTAGACAAGGACTGGGAATCCAATTTTTAGGCAGTGTTTTTGTTGCAACTGCTGCTGTTGCTGCATCGCAGAATTTCTGTCTGCACAAGCTGCTGCTTTCCAGCAGCTACAGTCCCATTTGTTTCAGTATTCTGAACATTTTAAATTGAGAAAGGCTCAGTGATGCTCTGAGTTAGTGTGATCTCTCAAATAAAGAGATAGTAAAACTGACAGATAAAGGAACACTACAAATAGTTGAGTATTCTGATTTAGACAAGTACCAGGACGGTATGTCTTAGTTACATCCACAAAATGGAAGATCCAGAATGGTTACGTTTAACATTTTAAAA